>RJWH01002658.1:0-211376 GCA_004363575.1 Solenodon paradoxus
GGCTTGGCGGCACAGTAATTCCTGTACTGTACCCTACATGACCTTCAATGACACAGTGAAGAGAGAGTATGGCCTCATTGTTCAGTCGTGGTAAGAGAAAAGACTTTACTAGGCCTCCTCTGAAACCACTCCAGGGGGATAGGGGAAGTGGTCCCTCCATGCTTCCTTACTGCTTGGGTAGGAAATCCAGGACCCTGCCATGGTCTCAACTGATATTGATAGGTGGACTGTAGTTTCTGGTGGGAAAGGAAGTTCTGGCTCCCTCCTTGGCCTTCTTTTACATCACCCCACTTGGAAAGTTGGGATGCCTCATTATATTCTGGTGAGGCATCCCTATCGAGTTGATAATGATGGGTGTAGATGTGGGACCTCACTTTTTTAACGTGGTGTTTGGTGTGAATAGAGCAATCATTGTCTAAAGGTGTTGTCTTGTTAGACTGTTCCATTCCTGGTTTGTTAACTAAAGAGAACTCACTTTTGGGGGGACTACATCTGAGCTTATTGCTGTTTCTGGATTGCCAGTTTCTCTGGTACCCCATGTGGCTATATGAGGCAAAGAGACAACCAGGGAACCTATAATTTTTTTGGTCCTTTGACCCCGAGGTCCCTATCCAGTCTGCTTTCTTCTCTCTACTTTTCAGTCTTTTTATGTTAGTTTTATATGCTATATCCAAGATTTTTAGCTGAAACAAGAATAAGGAAATTAACTTTACTCCATCTTTCTAGAAGTAGAAGTCCCAAAATGTCTAGAGTTTTAGAGCTTTTGCTATATACTGTCAAATTACCTCTTTCCAAAGTTGTGTTGACCTACATATTCAGTGTTAGTTTATGAAAAATGTCTATGCATTCAAGAGCACTGGGTATTATAAAAAAACTCATGAAATTAAATATACTTTAAAAATGTTTAATAGATATTTATGTTTCTTTTGTGATTCCCTTGTTATTTTATCTTTTGGTTTTTTGTCCTTTTTAACAATTTGTGAACAATGTATAGTGTAAGAAGAATGCTTTATGTTAGGTCTTGGGATTAAGACAAAAAGACGAAAGAAATAATATTGATCTCAGGGAATTTTAAATTTACTGCGTAACGGAAAAAATATAAATAAGCTAAAAACAAGCAGCTATAACAGAAAACATCAGCAAAATAGTATAAACGAGGATGCAAGTAATGACTTAAATGAAAAAGCGGTCATTGTGATCTAAAATGATATAAGAATGCCAAAAATATATGGAGCATGATCCTAGCCTTTAAAATGTTATATAAGAAAATGTGTGCTTTCATATTAATTATGATTATATGAGGCTTCCTTATATGTTTCCTGTTGAATAAAAATTTGAAACTTTTTTTTTATTGTGAGGAATGACTATATGTATATGTTTATTTATACACATGTACACATAATGTGCATTTACAGTTACATCAGTATATTTACAGGAAATTTCTATAAATAGGAGTAAATACACTCCTAAGTATAGTAGTATATTTATCTTTCAAGGAGAGTCTATACCAAAATTGTCAGAGCAGTGGTTACTCTAAATAATGAGAATACAAGTAACTGACTAGGTTTTTCTATATGTTTACCTTGATTTTCTGATTCTCTACAATATTAAATAAAAACAAATATATCTGAATATGTTTTACAAGGATAAGGAATATTGGTATGATTAAAACTTGACATAGATGTTTGACTGTTGTCATTTTGATTATATATGTGAATCCACAGTTTTGGGTGTTTATTTCCAGTCTACTATGAAAGATAAATATCTTAAGTGGGCATTAAATTTGACTGCTTTTTCTCTAGTCATCATTGTCATTGAATCCTCCTATTTTGTTAAGTATTTTCTGAAATTTAAGTGGCTTTTCCAGGCTGTCCAGACACATGCTAATCAGTAAACCATATTTACTAAGTCAGCCCTTTACCACATGCTCCTTCATTCTTTGTTATCTGGATTCTACTCCTATTTAATCCATTTGTAGTGTGCATTTATATTCTTCAATCCCTAAACCTCTTCTTCAGGTCATTTGGAAAAATCTTCTTACTGGTTGAGAAGAACATGAAAGCATGTCTCTTATGTTCCATAGTTATTTGTAGCGTGGAGTAGTTTCACACTTTCACATTAGCTTCACATTTTCTTTAAATACACTTGCTTAGTTGCTTTAAAAAAAACCCTGGAATTTTTGCATTGTTTAATTTTATATTCTGTGAGGGAAGCATTAAAATACATTTTGCATGTAGGTATTTGTCTTAGTAGCTTTCTCATATATGAGTTGTATTTATTCATCAAACCACTCAAATCATAGAACTTCCATTGTATTATTAAATTCTTTAGTATACAATGTTGTATAACAAGAAATGGTGGCAGGGAATCTCTGCACTTTCCAAATTGAAGAAATGCCCATCTTTGAAGATGTGTATTCATTGACAGCATCTGTTAAATAATTTTTAAAAAAGCAAGCTTTTGTCTGCTCATTCCTGTATTGCCCACAGAGACTGCTGGATAAAGGTAACCTCAAGAGCTGTGTAGATCTTCTTTAGACCCAGTTAGAAGAGCTGGAGTGATGGAACAATCATTGGCCCAAGACTATATGATGATATTCATCTTTGAAATATGATAATGCTAATTATAATAGCTATAATTAAGAATTTACTGAGAGCTAATCCTGGGCTAAGTACTTCCCATTCCTTATTTTATATGTATATGTATTTTTAAATCCTATGAAGTAGGTACCCTTAGTTTTATTTTATAGATTAGGAATCTAGGTGTAGGGAATTTAATTAGATTGCCTAAGATTACATGTTCATTAAGTGACTGAGCAGGGATTCAAACTTTTTTTTTAATTCAGAACCTATACAACTTACTGCTATGCTGAGGCTGAAAATTTTTAAATTAAAAATAATGCTGTCCTCATATTTGTCTTTCTCTGGTTATAAATTGTAAACATTATGCCAACCGTAAAACTATGTACTTTTCCCTGTTGTATGAAAAATAAAACTGTCCTAATAAGATAGTCATTCAGAAAATATTTATTGAACTCCAACTAAATGTTGTATGCCAATGGATATAAATGAATTAGAGCTGTTGTAAAGATACAGTGTTTATAAAGCATTTAACACAGTGCCTGGCGAAGAGTTAGCCTACAATAAATGACAACTGCTATTAACAACAAAAAGAATAGTAAGAATACCATTATATACTGGGTTATATATATTGCATATAGAAAATATTTTTAATTATGCCATGTTTTCTGTTGCATATATTAACTTAATTTATCCCTTATAAGAATTATATGATATAGATTCCTTCGTTGTCTCTGTTTTTTCAGATGATGATACTGAGGTACAGTAAAATTTGCATACCTAATGCGGGATTCCATATCCATTTTGACTTTATAGGAAATGTTATAAGTTTACTAGTATAGTGGAAAGAATATTGGCCTAAGAGTCTATCAGATTACTTTAAAATAATCATTTGACCTTGAACAAGTTTCTTAATTTCTTGGGTCTTTGTTTCTTCATTAGAAATGAAAGGGTTAGTCTAAAAAACTTAGAGAGGTTCCATACAAAACTGCCTCTCTCAGTGGTCCATGGATAATATCATGAAAGGCTTTAAACCACGCTTTCCCTTTCTTTTGATATTTTTTGTTTAAGTCAGAAAAAAAAAATTAAAAAGGAGAATATAGTATTAGTTTGTTTTATATATCCAGACCTGTTCCAAGTTCATTTATTTTCCTCTTTCAAATTTTATGCAATTTATGTAGTTTACAATGTTACACAATCATTCCCTTCCCTAAACTACTTAAACTAAATCTTTTTTAAAGTTTTTTTTTTCCTGAAACTTTTAAATAAAGCATGTCCTGAACACAAAGAACTGGTTTTAAATTTACATAGTTGTTTCTTTACTGAATGATTTAGAAACAAAATCTCCTTATTTCCCAGGCCAAGCACCAAAAACTGAAAGTCCTGATACAATTTTTTATGGTGTAAGAACCCACCTTTTAAGGGAGGAGTGTATGGAACTTGACATTCTTCATTCTTGAAAAAATGTATCTTCAAAACAATTTGTCTCAACTGGGATTCTTGAGAGAATATTTAGTTTTCTGTCTGCTCTTTTTTATATATAGTAGATTACTCATATCCGTACTGTTTATGATACTGAGCCAGTGCTGAATATTTATCTGCTTCTTATGTTATAGAAATCAAAAGATACATTATTAGAGCACTTAGGATGAATAAATTCTAAATGTTGCATAAAATTGATGTCTTTAAAGTTATTAAATGGATTTTATTTGACTTATTTTCCCTTAAAACAATTATTGAAGTAGAAAATACATCTAGATGTTGGTTCCTTTTTATAAGTGATAGGCATATAATCAGTATTACAGTTGAGTAGAACCAAACACCTTCACTTGTCCTAAAATTGAGATTGTAATGATGCAATAATGAGCTAAACTCATCGTTCTTCCTATTGAAAGAATCACTTGAAGACAAATGTAGGTAGCCACTGTATCTAATACAGCTTTACCTGACTAAATTCAACATAGTCAAAGCATATACCCATTCCTCAAAAGTACCCATTCCTCAAAAGTAATAAGATGAAATTTATGGAAAGTAAATGATGTTAGCTTTGGTAATTTATAGTCTAGTTGTTTGACAAATGCATTTTAAAGTGACATTATTCATATGTAATTTAGCTTATTTGTGAAGCATTTGCAGAAATACGACTTTCAGAGAAAATATGATAATACAGTAAAAGTTTAAAAACTTGTTAATTTTAAATGCTGAGTTTCATTATTGTCTAAATCTGGTACAGCCCATTCTTCATTAGCCCATAGCAATCTGTATGTAAAGTTTTTTTCTCTTAAAAATATTGACTTCAAAGACATTTTTGTCATCTAAATAAATATGAGAAATTAGATGATCTAATTTTATCACAGCCATCCTACTCTTAGCTAAAGAGTTTTATGTTATTCTTCGTGAGTACATACTAAGTATTCACACTTTTTCTAATTCTGATGCATATTTTATTTTTACCTCTGTTCATTATCTACTGCTTAAATTTAATGAGTCTTGAATCAGAAGTATTTTTGAATCAAAAATATGGATAATGATAGTACCTACTTCAGTATAGTTACCAGGATTGCATTCAAGTGAACAGTGTATAACACTTAAAATTATAAACATTTTTACTTTAAAATTTATCACCAGAGTTAGAACTCTAGGAGACAGGTTATGTCCCAAAACATGGGTGGAGGTATTTTCATAGGATGAACCAATTATTGTCCTTCATATATTTAAAAATAATTTCCTGCTCCACAAGCATACTTTTTAAAAATTGATTTGAATGATGGAATGCTGCACTATAACACTAGGTCTAAGGTGGAAAAAAAAAAGACTTTTGATCTGTGGTGCAGAAACCTCTAGCATAGACTTCTAAGGAAACCAGAAATGGTTTTTATTCATAATAAAAATACTTTAAGTGATTTGTTAAGTGAATTTTAATACATTGGAAATGAGGTGAAAAGAGGAAAGATAAGAAATGTTTGAAAGCCAGTTAAATATGCCCGGAAGCCAATAATGATTTATTTATTCCCTTCTCATGTCCTGTAGTCAGTATTCCCAAATATATTCTTCAGATAGTTAAAATATGTTCTTTTAGGATTTAAACTTTTGCAGTTTTTAAGTAATTATATTTTTAGCATGATTCACACATTTCCTTGCCATTCTATACTTAATATATGAAACAAATTTAACTTTTTTCTTATAACATAGGATTATCATGAATGTTATTTTAGTCCATTGTAATCCACTTATTCCCTTGGGGCCTCTAAGATATTTAGACTTATTTCTCCCTATGTTAAATGACCCCATATTGTCATGCCTTTTATCATGTCTTGCATTTGCATGTTATATGTCTTCCTCTGACTGTTTTCATGCAGCTCTCAGGATACTTTTTCTGACCACACTTTCCACTAACTTCCCTTCCCCCTTGTTACTTGTAATTTGCAGAGGGCCAGAAAACAAGATAATCAAACTTATTTAAATGGTAATATTAACATAAACAAGTTCTGAGTGAGTGGTTTTGGGGCAAAAAGCCTTTTTGGGCCTGAGATTGATTTCTAGTTCAAAGTAGTATGTTGACTCTGAACAAGTGAGATGTTACTTTAATTGTAATGTGAGCAGAGGGCACTATTGATTAAGCTGATATTTTGACACATTAATCCATTAATGTAGTGTTTTAAAAGCAACCCTAGCTTAGCTTTTTTAATTTAAAATAGTAATTTTCAGGAGTACAGCTTCATATCTTGATAAATGCATACAGTATGTCAGACTCACCATTCACCACTGTGCAGCTGACGCTCTCTAATTCCTCTCATTCTCCTCTTCAGTTTCTAGTAATCACCATTATGTTGTTAGAGTCTAAGAGTTGTTTTTGTTCCATTTTATTTGCTCATTTGCTTTGTTTCTTTATATTCCACATAAGTGAAACAATCCAGTATTTGTTTTTCTCTTTCTGACTTATTTCACTTAGGATAATCTCATGAGTTCCATCCAGGTTATCACACATGGCAAGAATTCATCTTTTTTTAATAGTTGAGCGATATATCACTGTGTATATATAACATGTCTCCTTTATCCAGTAATCCATCAATGGGGATTTAGGTTGCAGTGGCACATCAGTGATTATATATCTGTAAATATATTAATATATGTATATGTAAATATGATGAATAATCAGGAATCTTATGTAGGTACTAGTTTATATAGTATTTTCTGCTTTTACAACCCTATGTAGAAAGTGTTATATACATTTCTGTGAATATGAACATAGGTAATGATTGAAAATAGTCATTGATGTCTTATTTTTATTTGCTTTTTGGAAATATGACTATTTATTTTTATTAATATTGTCATGAAGCATAGATTTGATTTTATAGGTAAATTTATTTTTCCTTATGATTTTAAGTAGACATTCTAGGAATTTTCTCTTGAATTCTGTTAACAAAGTGCAAGCTGACTCAAATTACCCTAGAGTTTTTCACAGTTGGATTCGAAAACCAAACTGTGTATCATATGTCATCAAATACAGTTCCTCACTTGAAACCATAAAAAATGTGGTTTTCTGACCATTTCTATCTTACTAACACAGTCATAGATTCCTGGGCTATATTAGAATTAGAATTATATGTGGCATTTGTGGAAATATTAAAGGCAAGTTATCAGCCACCTCAATCACTATATGCATAAATATATATTCCTAGTTAGATTTCATAACAAAATGTGTTTGTGGACTAGCCCATATATAAAGATTCTTTAAATTCACTTGAAGCAATTTTGCCTACTTTTGTAGAGTATATGACTATAGAGTATATATCTCAGAAACGTATGGTATAAACTTTCTACTTTTTTTCAGTAAGCCTTTAATTAGGTTTTACATTCATATTTATGTCATCATATTGGTTTAAAATTTGTCATAATTAAAATATTCATGACTGAGAAGTATGGAGTTAGAGTCATAAAACTTTAGAACTAGAAGAGGTCTTATAGATGAACTAATCCCATCCCTTCCATTGAGCCATGAAGATATTTGAGCCAGAGAAATAAGATAATTGGTCAAGGAGACACAGAGAGCAGAAGTAATAACAGATCTGCATGACCTGTTTTCTACTACGTCACCCAGGTATTATAAATTTGCCATTTTAAAATGTGATCATTATAGTTATGAGGATTCAGAGGAGAACTCTCACTTCTTGTGTATATCAAAAAACAAAGCAAATAAAGAATTTTTTAAAACCCAGTTTGCAAGAGACAGTAGCTTGTTATATGAGATATCAGTGTTCCAAACCCAGTTTTAGAGAACTGTGTATTGTTATTTATACTTTTATGGATAGTGACATCCTCTGAATTTCAGATACTCTTGTTCAGTGATATTGTGACTGACACTCCATTCATCAAAATTTTTCAACCATACCCTTGAATTCTGTGAAATAGACTGTATTTTGTACATTTTTTTAATATTAATACAAATCTAATTATATTACCCATAGAGGAATTGGGATAGAAGAGAACACATTGTATCATCTTTTAGCCCATTAAACCTTTAAATGGTTGTTAAATGAAGTAAAAGAAGCATAGTTTATAAAAGAATCAGTGTTTCAAAAAAATTTTAGTCAATTATAATCACATATGATACCAGTTTAAAGTTTGGAGTCAGTTATACACACACATAATACTAATATCACATGATAATGTTTCCACTTCTATGGTATCATCTACAGTGTTACTAATAGTTTTTAATTGGTACTAATGAAATATAAGATAGCATTTACCTCATCTAATCTAATCTGTGATCACTTTTAGCATTTATTGAGCAAGTTGATTCTGTGGAAAGGAATTAAGTCATAGGTTGTAAAGAAGTATTTTAGAGACAATAAAAAATGTAGTAGAAGTGTGACAACATGTTCTACAGGTTTGGTTTCGCAATCACCATAATGTCTTAAGATCTTTACGCATCTTATTCATGTACCTCACGAACATGTATAAGCTGACATATAATTTTTCATGTAATTCAAATAATAGCAAGGAATATAATTTAGCATTATAAATACTGATTTTTAATAGTAAACAGCTATTTTAATAGTAAATAGATATTTAACTATAGCATCACTATTTGAAATGTTTTAATAGAATTAAAATACCAGTGGTATTTAGTACCCACCATCACCCACTTGAAGAAATTAATGGAGATAGAATTTTATAATTACTGAATCAATAAACTTCTTAGTATTTTTAAAATATATTCTGAATTGAGTAATTAATATAAAGTATTATTTGTTCAGAATAAATCAAAATATCCTAAATATGTTAAAATTTTTTAAATAACTATTAAATGCAAAAATGTATTGAAATACATTGCTTAATAAAGTAGGAGGCCATGGACTTTGAGCATCTGAATGATTGCTTCCTTATAGTTATTGTTCTTTGTGCAAAGTTGTATTAGCTTTGTGCATATCACAGTTTGAAGACTACTGCCTTAAATGACTGGCTGTGCCTCCTATAGATTATTACAATTGTACAGTTACTGTTAAGTAACTAAGAACAGGCACTCTAGAGACAGACTGTGGGCTTAAATTCCAGTTGTAAATTCCAGCAATTTACTTTGCTGTTCCTCTATTTTTTCACTTATAAAATGAGGATAACGGTTGGGTGTTATCCAAGTGAAATTAAATAATTCTACTAATATACCTGGAATAGTATCTGACACATAGATTAACTATACATTCAATTCTAGAAACTTTTAAATTCTTTTGGGTTTTATAACTGTATCTTGTAAAATGTCTATGAATAATTTGAGGATTATCCAATCATAGTTTCTTTGTATTCTTGTGAATCAGATAATTCCCTACATTTAATTGTAAGAAACTAGCTTTTCCCCATGTGTGTATATGCATATATATTTGTGTACCTACATGTGTCTATTTAAGCCTATGAATCTTTATTGTCTTCTGTCAGGGAAGCAAATGATCTTTAGCCAAAAATATTTATTGAATACCCACTATATGTGAAAAACTGTATTTGACACAAAAAGAGAAACCTACTCTAAAGCTTGGTCTTGCAAAGGACATATGAGCAGCATGAAGATTAATAAACCAATTTCAAAAATAATTATTTTAAAAAACAACACTACTAACAATTTCTGGATTGAAGATAAGCAAGCTAATTTCAGAATAACCTATTCAGGAAAGTGATATAGGTAACAGGAAAAGCATGAAGTATAGAGAGAAAAAATAGTTGTTAATACTTCAAATTTCTAGATCAATTAATAATGTAGCATCTAAGCAGAATCAAGGTACAGACATTAGAATTTATGTTACAAATTTCTAAGAAATGCTCAAACTAATGAAGTACAAGATGGTTATATGAGTTGCCTACTAGAAATTTTTGCTACTGTTTTTTTAACTGAACTCTATTATATGATTAAGGAAACGTAAGGATATAATTATTTTAGTGTATTTCTTCTATAAATACTCACAGTATTTTTTCAAACAGATTTGGTTCATTTGACTTGTACATCTTCTAAAACAGCAAGAGAAGATTTAGAACCAGCTGTGCAGAAATTGTTTACTCCATATACTGAAACGGAGATAGGTAAGAAAAATAACCAGTGATGTCTGATGGAAAGGTAATATAATGATTTTACTCCCTTAGATAATATGAAGCTTTTGCAACCTGAACTGAAATGTGATGTGTTCCATAGTAGTACTTAGGTGTTTTACTACAATGATCAAGAATATCCTCTTACTTAAAATGAAAAATATATTCACTCTCCAGTGGTCTAGGAAAATGTACACTTCACACATACTGAATACAATTAAGTGCAAAAATCGACATTTATGTACATAAATGTTCAAGTGCATATTAAAAAACTGACAGGAAACCTCAATTTTGGTGGGATTATTGATCTTTTCCCTTTAATTTTATTTTGTAATTTATCGTCATATAAGTAAAAGTTTTTAATTGAGAGATTAAAATATTAATTGGCAAATGTAGGAATCCTTCCTAATGATTGTCTTTTATGCATAATGTGCTATTGATGTGATTATAATTTAACTCAAAATATACATGCCACTACACTACTTAGGAATGTTTAAACTTTGCTCTCCACTTCATGGAGTAGCTCTTATAGTTGTAAATAGAGCATATAGTATTTTGCGTGTAAGTGAGCCAAAAAATAGGCTCACCTTCACTTACATCTGTAAGGGTGATTTTCTCATAGAATTAGCATATCTATTTGAATCATGACTAATTTCCTCATTGATTCATGTATCCTCATTTTCTTTAGATGTTGTATTTGTTTAAGCAATCATTTATTTACTCCTGCCTATTGTATTCCATTTAGTTCCTCTCCTTTGTGTCTTGCTTGTTTTCTTAATGCAGACAGTTATATAGAGAGATATTTATATTTATATACTACAAGAAAACAAACTGCTCCATTTTCAAAATAGCTAATATCAACATAATCCGTTTATTTTTCAACTATCTAAATAAAATCCTGCAATATAAAAATTTCACTTTGGAATTTAATTTGTTCTATAGTTATATTTTCTTCATTCAGAAGACTTAAATGTGTGAATTATTGCTAAAATTTGATTGCAGAGTTATGACACATGATAATATTCCTAGATCTGATATGAAGCTAAATTTTATCATTGGTTTTATTTACCTTGTTTCTAAGAACTCTGAATTTCTTTAGTTCTGAAATTTTTCATAAAATTTTGTCATAATTTTATCATTACGCTAATATACTAAATTTGAATCTTAAGTCATCACTAATCACTTTAAATGCATTAAATTTTCTTTTAGGAAAGTAAAAGTTGGAGAAATTGCATGTTCATTACTTAGCATCTTATAGCCATTTTAGATTTTTGAACATTAATCTTCATGGTTAAAGTGATCCCATTGTGAAATGATTTAGAACCTGAGTGAAATTCTTTAGTAAGAACTATGTGCTCAGAGGGGTCCTCAGGTGGACTGAGGCACTGAAAAACTAGTTTTCACTGACACATAGGTCTTTTTTATCATCAGAATGAAGTAGTGGTCATATTTTAATTAAAATGTCAGAACAAATACTGTTGGAGTTATTGGAAATGAATCACCAGGTAAAGTGAGCAATGGGCCATGGCAGGTCAAAAAGGCAATGTCACCTGGAAAAGAGAACTCAATTCATTTTCCTGCCTAAATGAGGAAGAAGGAACTTTATGAGCAATATGTACCTTTAATACATTAAGGCACATCCTCGAAAACAATAACCCCTATTTTCATGGGTTGATGGTTTATGATTATGATTTAATTATTTAACAATTATATGAAACCGTATGCTGTAGTGTATTATAAATATTTTGTTTTAAAACATGTACCAAAAGAATAACATTATTTGAGCTTCTTTTTTATTTGATTTCTATGTTCTGTGGGGTGCTGTGCTTGATAAGCATTTGTGAAAGTCAGCTTAGTCACTTTGCAAGGACATTTATTTATTATAAAAGCTAATATTGCCCTCTCAAATACAGTATTTCTTTTTCAATGTATCTGAGAAATTCCAGTAGAACTCTGAAGATACTCCCTCTTTCTTACTCTTTAATGTTTAAAGTATCAAAGCTCTTGACATATGCTTTGTCTCAAGAAAACAGTTATACTAATAATTCTGAGAGCAGTACCTCCCAAGCTCCTTTAAGAACATCATAGATACCTAAACCTTCCCATACTTCCAACAAATCAGATGTTTTGTGTTTAATAAACCTGATTCTGCAGGTGAGAAAATGAGATGTTTGCTTACCATTCATAGTGCATTAATTCTTCCAAATTCCGGAATATCCTTCCAAGTACTGAGTATGAACAGTATGTCCTCGTTTTGCTGGTAGAGCTGTAATAAGTGCTTTATTATTTTACCCAGGAAATTGAGATTTTCAATACAAATTGCGGCAAGAATTTTATTAAACTAGTCTCAAAATGTCTACAATGTATTACCTTCACAACACCATATTTTTCTTTCAATTGTACATGGCATATGGAATTATCTCATTCCATCTAATTAATTCCCTACCTCAAAAATTAAGTGTCTAAAAGCAGAAATTCCCCTTATACTTGGCATGTTGAAGACAGTAGCTGATAAGGCCTTTAAGTAATTGTTGAACTAAAAAGTCAAATGCCTCATTTAAATTCCTTTTTGTATTTGTTGCGTTCAGAAAGTCACAGCTACAACAATCTTGTACTCTCTTGGTCTCATGCTTGCCTGCTTAGTGTTAGAAAAGGAGTTTAATTCTCCCTAAATGTTGCATGCAACTGTAGACCAGTTCTTGCTTTCACCTGTCTGACCATATCCTGTATTTACTCAAGTTTAATTGGCCCAAGATCTTATTCTAAATCACCTATTACTTGTTTAGTCCTTCATACAACCTAATTAAATTAAATAAGCCTTTATAGAAATTCTACTCTCACCCACTGATGTATTCCTAGCCAAGTCTTGGCATCTTTAGTAATTTTTGACAGTTGTACAGTTTACAACTGCATATTATTTTTTCATCTTTCTGCCTTCCAGCTGACCTCAAAGAAACATGAAGCAATTATATCTCTAAGGTCAAAGTCTGATAACTCCCTTGTATCCTAGAGCATTTATCTTTAGCCTATATCAAGTTTTTATCTACCTATTAATTTTCAAATCTTCAACATCTATGAAATATCTTATAATTTATTGGATTACTCACTTTACCCAGCTTTTATTGAGTAAAATCCTCCTGAGCTAGAACCTTTATGAAATGTAAAGTAATCTCTGTTAGTATATGCTCAGATATAGACTGAGCAGTATTAGGCTTCCAGACCTTAGCCCACAGCTCTGCAATGCTTCTGGGGTCTGGATCACAAATCATAGACTATGTTTAAGTACTTCCTGTAAGGTTTAATGAAACTAAACTAACAGCCATATCATTTTAGTTTTAAAATGAATTTATGTTCCTTTATTTTGTCAATAAATAGGTTTTGACACATTGCCTACATGAAGTTAGTGATTCTTTAGACTCAGAGATTTTTTAAATTAGAAACTGAAATCTTAAGGGATCACTTCCCTTCAGAGATTCTTCATCCTACCACACTAATAATTGTGGGTTATTCAGGTTGAATTAGAAAAATAACATTTGGTATTGTTATAATGGAGGTATTTTAAATTAAATATAATAAATGCTATTTACCCTGAATTGGGCAGTGGGTTATTCTTGTTAATTGAATGCTGCAATTAGCTGAGAATTTTTCTAACTTGTTACCAATTTAACAATGAGTTAATTAACTGGATAATTTTACCACTAGCATTTTCTTTGTGACTCACAAGGTGCTTTATAGTCTGGCATAATTGTCATACACATCCATTATTATCTGCATTATAGTATGGAATTTAATCTTTTTGTTTAGATTCAGGATAAAGAAAATGCTCTAATTAATTAATTTGCTAACAACAATGTATTCTACTTTCAACCAAAGAAAATTTAATTATTGCTTTCTAAAGAAGAAAGATATATGTGCTTATTAAAGGTTCAACCTCAACTGAAAGCCTATTCTTGCTGTTTTGATAATTATTTTTTTCTTTCAGTTGAGGTTGAACCTTTTAATAAGCACCTTTTATTATATCTGAAATAGGATTAAAATCAATTTAGGAATTGTTTGGTGAGCACCTGTTATGTTCTGGGCTCTATCAAAGAACATTAGAAAAGCAAGAGAATAAAAACTAGGTCTACTTTATGTATCCCCAGCTCCTGGCCCAATGCCTAACACATATCATAGATGATTGTTATTAAATAACAGAATGTGTATTCAAAACAGCTTTCAGTCTTACAACCTTAATTTTGTTATTAGTTTATTGGTTGCCATTACTTTTGTAAATCAACAAATCAAAACAGTAGCATATCAAAGTTTTAAACATTTAATGCTATGTTTGATAACAGTTTTGAGATAGAATTCATATATCAAGTAATTCACCCATTTAAGTATGAAAGTCCATTTTAAATTATATTCACAGAATTGTTCCTACATCAACGTCAATAGAACATTTCCATCTGTCTGAAAAGAAACCTCACACCTACTAGCAGTCATCTCTCACTTGCCCTGATTTCCTCAGCCCCAAGTAGCCACTAGTCTGCTTCCTATTTCTATAGATTTGCCTGTTCTGGATATCTAAAAATCCTGTGTATACTATTAACTTAACTATATAATTTGTCAAGTTAGTTTGTCCTTGTTAAACATAATGAAATAAATTTATGTTATCTTCTCACTTCATAGGCATAATTTAAGGATGATGAGATTATAAGCACTTTGATACTGCTAAGGAGAAATAAAAGAAATCCAAGAGAATAATATTAGAGTTAAATCTAATTGACTGATGATCAAAATAATTTAAAAAATCTTATTTTTTCTTAGGTTGAAAAGTCATTATCACTGCTTGAAATGTATACATGTATTAAAGTGTATAGATACATATTTACTAATAATTCACATACAGAACTGACTTACTATATAATATATGATCAGGGCTTTGTTAGTAATTGACTGTTTATTCTAATAACTGACAACTTATTCTGCTTTAGATATAAGTAAAATTTATGTCTTCATTTAGAAAATGAAGAAGTTGAAAAGCCAGTACTTCTGTGGGCTCTTTACTTCAATATGAGAGATTCTTCAGACATCAACAGGAACTCTTATAATGATTTGCCATCCAACGTTTATGTCTGCTCTGGCCCAGACTGTGGTTTAGGAAATGATAATGCCGTCAAACAGGTAAGGATGTTGTTTCTCGTTTTTGTGTTAATATGTTTGTATGATAGGAAAATTGGATTGTTTTTTCCCTCTGGGAAGTGGGAGAACAGATTAGAAGAAAATCATTTCCTTTCTTTTTATACTATCACTGCAGCTTGCCCTTAAACATTGTTCTATGAATTGTAAAGCTATTTTAAATGTCATTTCTTCTCATGACCTTGAATATAATAGGAAATTAAAAGATCATATGAATCCATAGTGAGAATAAAGATGGAAACTGTTATAAGTACATATTCAAAAATGAATTTATAATGCCCATATTCTGAGAAAACACTGCTTCTAATTTAAACTGTTGTCATATCAATATATTATTTTGAAACACTTCTGTTAGCTTGAGTCTTTTCAAAAGGAGTGTAACTAGGCATGCAATATACGATTTCAAGCTGATCTTAATGCATGTTTTCATTTTGGAAAAGGACATGTCACAGTTTTTTTACAATTAACATGATTCCTCTAATGTTTGACCTAAGCCAGTGTCCTAAGAGTTACTATTACATTGAGTGACAAGTATGTTAAATTGAGGTGGAATTTTGTGACAGCATTCCTGGATAGGCCTATGAAGCAGCACAAGCTGCCAAAAATAAACTCTAATGCCATTAAGCTGAGGCTGCGTATGCATATACAAGTATATTTCTCTGCACTGACAGAAAGAACAACATAGAAAATACCATTTTTGCGGTACAAGTCTAAACATTTCGCAGATATTTGACACATCTGTCTATTGAATCAATAAATGGATAATGTACCATTGTTTTAAGACCACAAATGAAAGTTTCAGTTCTCACCATGGTAGGGAATCTTCTAGCAAATGACCTTGTTGAACCTTTAATTTTTAAGTAGAGCCATAAGATCATGGCCCATGCATTTATATGTTTTTGCCATATTCTTTGATTCACATCTTCAGTACCTAATGGTGATCCAGATAGTCGTATTTAGCCAGTGATAACAAACAAAAGCAGTAAGTCACATCTTTCATCCATCATTCATCCTATTAGTTTAGTAAGAATGCAAGATGGTTTAAGATCTACATTTATGTCTCGAAATGACCAATTATTTTGGCTTTGATATTACATTTTTCTCCAAGAAGAAATTGCCATCATGTAGTCATCTGAGTAACAAAGGTCATTCCTAAGTGAATTTTAATTTTTTTAAACCAAAATGGAAGACTTTATGAACAAGGACTTATTGTATAAATTCTAATGTGATAAACTGCAAACTAGAAGATTATAATTAAAGGATAATGTTATCATTATCTTTAATTTGCTTCCCAAGACAATAAACTTCAGGAATGTCATGTTATAAGAATAGACAAGAATATAACTCCAGTCTTTGGTACTAATTATTATATTCTATTAAATATAAGTTGTTTAAAAATTGTTATGTAGCTTTTAACCTTATATCTGTTTTAGAAAGAATACTATAATGCCTACTTTAGAGGGTATCAATAATATTTATAGTCAATTTATTCAGATAAACTCTGTTTAAACTCTAGTATGTCATCCTGTGCTCATTTTATCATATCCTAATAGATAACTTTCATTTTTCATGTTAATATAAAATCTCTCAGAATATCACTTTGGCTTTATGTTTGTAAAAAATCATAAGCATCTGCAGATTTCTTGTTTTTTACAAATAGAATATTCGTTCTACCAGTTGGCAAGTTTGCAATTTTATTTGTAAGTGTATAGATGTTGAATAATGCAGACTTTTCCCACTTCCTTTATGTTCATATATATATACATATATGTGTGTGTGTGTGTATATATATATATATATATATATATATATATGATTTAAAGACACACTAAAAAGTGATTTATGTTTAATACCCACAGAGTTGTATGCAGTGGGCACACTAAGACATTCCCTATTATCAACACAATGATGACTAACCTAAGTGACAGCTGTGTCTTTTTTTCTGTGACTTGCTTGCCTTTGTGGTTTATGTACTATTTATATTAATCTTCAGGTTTGAAATAGGTTAAGTAGCCTTATGTGGGCTAGGCTGGCAACCTAACCACCAGTTAGAACATTTTTTCCTATGGACAGAATAACAACTCACTAAAGATTTTTGGTATACAGTTTTTAAGTTGAGGTTTAGCTTTATAGATTGTTTAAATATCAAGTTGCTTGTGTATTACAATATTATCCACTTTCTTATGATGTTAAAGGGAAGGGCAATTTTAGATGTCATATTATCTCAAACTCCCATTCAGTGATCATTTTCTTTGTGCTTACACTGTCCTAAGCATCTCATAAACATTTTTTGATCCTCACAACAACCCTATGAGATACATATCCATGAAATCACCACTTTACAGATAAACAAACTAAGGTGCAAAGGTGCTAAACAACTTGTCCAAATGTCATATAGCTGGTAAGTTTTTGAGCCAAGATTTAACTTTGAGTCTGTTGAATGCCAGGGCTTATACACTATTCTAGTATGTTGTGCTACTTTCAACTTGTCAGTATTGACACATACTAAATAAATTAGCATTCTAGGCTGATAAAAATGTTTTTGTTTTATATAGATGTATGCCCAATATGTAATTCCCAGTATGAGGAAACCAAGACACAATATAATTAACCACATGAAATTCTTTACCTTTTAAGCTAACTTCTGGCTTAAAAGGGGAAGGAGGATCAAAAGTTGAGAATCAACTACTGTGAACTAGATGATTCATGGCAATTCCTTGAACTGGGATTTAGTTAGCAAATGAAATACAGCATACGAAAAGGCATTAGACCTTCCAGAGAATGGCAGTTGATCCAAAAGGTTACAGCCACTAGAGAGAGGAGAAGGTTGGGAAAGGCTGGAATCTGGCTCCATAATAATTAGGAAATTAGAATCTCTGGTGGCCAGTGGCAGATATACTGAAGACAGGAGTTGCACAAACATAACACACATAAGAGTAGTGTGGTAGCCTACAGTTGGTTGTCAGTCTTTAGAGACTGTGACAGAGATATACGGAAACTGAGTGGGATTCAGCCACAGGGTTCCAGAAAAATATTTATTCTACAGGGAGGTGGCAAAATGGAGATAAGGTGTAAGACGCAGAAAAGCTAGAATAAAAGTAATAGTATTAGTATTAATAATTATTTTATTTATACTCAACATGTGTATAATATACTGTTTTAAAGTGCTTCCATTTGTAAAATATGTATGTATGTATTTGTACATCTATATGGAATGAAATGGATGGATGGATGGGTGAATGGATGGATGGAGTTTATTGCAAGCCAGGCACTAAGGATCTAATCTAAAGTTGACTAAACCCAGTTTTCAACCTTGGAGGAATCACTGCCTTGTAAAGAAATGACAGTGTAGCCTAGTTGTCAGAAAACCGTACAGAGAGGGATATAAAAATGAGTAGCCATTCCCTTCCAAACAGAAGACACTCAAAATGAAACATTCCAGGTAGTATAGCACCATATCATGGTATGTTTATGAAAGCATAAATAAACGTAATGAAGCATAAAGTCTGAGACATATAGATGGAATGTAGAAATAGAAGATAATACAAGAGAAGGTTGGCCTAAAGGCTTTCATATACCATAGTAGAGATCTTTCATTTTTAACCCTGTTAGAAATGGGTTGTCATTGAAGAGTTTGAAGCCAAAAAGTGGCATAAAACAGAATTTTGTTTTCCATAAACCCCTGCAGGGCAGCATGGAAATGGATCACACAGAGAAACGCTAGGCACATGATGACCAGTCATTTAGAGATATTGCGATACCACAGTTGTCTAGGGAAAGGTGACACAATGACTTGGTTATGCTAGAGAATAAACTGGAGTTGAGATCTAAGAGGTAAAATTGACAGGACTTGGTAGTTGATTGCATTCATCAAATAAAGGGGAGGGAGAATGGCTACAGACAGACAAGGTACAAATAAAAGACAAAAAAAACTGTTAAAGGAACTGAAGTATGAGGTGGAAGCTCTGTCTGACCTCAGTCCTTCTAGGGGCTAAGTGTCTCCAGCAAAGATGTGAGTTCCCAGAGTACATAGCAAAGCAGGTATTTAAAATATTTAATTTCGTAATTATCCATAGTAAATGCTGTATCCAAACACATACTCTGTATTTTCCTCAGTAAGGAAAGAGGCTGTTTTCCTTTTCTCTTTCCCTCTTTTCAACTCCAAATTAAAGTACAAAAGTTCCTCAAGTTTCTATTTACTGCCTCTCCACCAATTTCCAAAGAATATCAGTTTAATCACTTGATGTGGAGTCTATCAACTTTAGATAGCCAATTGGCTAATGTTTTATGCTTTGTAGCCCATATGGTCTTTTGCAACTACTCAGTACTACCTTTGGAGTGTAAAAGCAGCTGTAGACAATAGATAAATGAATGAGAATGACTGTTCCAACAAAATTTACCAAGACAGACAGCAGGCTGGTTTTGACCTGTGGATCATAGTTGTAAACTCTTGACTTTGTGTACATTAAGGAGAGAAGAGTTGAAGTAGTATGAGAACACTTAGCCATTAAAACAAACAGATTCCTTAAAGCCCTGTAATCACTTTATTTTACCAATAAAATACAGGCAGGAACCCTTATCCAAGGTGAACTATACCCATCTAAATAAAAGTAGAAATATATTTAGAATAAAATAACAATGTTACTTGTCACATTCATTTTATTTTGTGTGTAGGTATTTGTTATTTTAATTAGGAGCACATTTACTTTCTTATTCTCTTACCCTGTCAAACTAAGGTCAGGCTAAAACTTGACATTTTTGCTTATGTTATAACAACAATGATAATAGCTGCCATATGTAAAGCTTAATTTGTACCATTTTATAGACAAAGAAAGCAAGGTTCAGAAGTTGAATAAGCATTCCCCAAATCATATTGCTGCTGAGTGGCAGAGCCAGCTTCTGCACATAGCTATCTATTCAGAGTATGTAAATTTAAACTCCATAAAGTTCCGGGGGCAGGCGGGAGCAGGACAGAAATTATGCCAGAAAAGCAAATACTTGAGCAAATAATGAAAATATTTTATTGATTTGAGTAACAACTTGTTAAAATTATTAAATTGTTATATGCCTGATTGTATGGGAATCAAAATAGGCTTTCTTGGGAAATTATTTAAATATTAAGGGAAATTGTGTTTATATTTTCTTGTAGAATGAATGTTCTTAAATTCTCAACTATCTGAACTCTTGATAAAGAATCTGATTGGGTATTAGATATACTTGAAGGGCAGACTTGAATGCATGTACAGAATTAGAGGAAGAAAAATTGTCAAAATCCAAAAGCAGATTTTTAGAAGGTCAGGTCATGTATACTGGGTAAGGTTCCATAACTTAATTAAAATTTTAAGACTGATACTGCATTTTTTTAATAGTGCCAGAGAAGCACATATATTTTAAGCGGTTGTGTCCTTTCTTTCCTGACCAGGCGGAAGCACTTTTCCAGCAAATCTGCCCCAATGAAGACTTCTGTCCACCCCCACCAAATCCTGAAGACATAATCCTTTATGGAGCCAGTTTACAACCAGAAGCGTCAGAATCCAGTGCCATGCCAGTGACTAGTTCAGAGACCATCAAAGAAAGCACAAACCTGGGAAACCCAGAGGAGCTCTCTGAATAACAGACATAAACCAAATTGGATACCCCACTTTGAAAATTCCTCTTAGTCTTAGAATCTTCTTGATGGAAGAACTGTTTGAAAAGTGTTACAAGCAGCAACCAGTTAACATGTGAAATTTCCAAGAGGGGATTTTTATTAGAAAAGGACATTCCAAATACAGAAAGCATTTGTAAAGCACATGGACTTTTCTGTTTTAAGATTCTAAAGCAGTGAAATTTGCAGATAAAAATGATAAGTGGATTGATTCCCAGTAATACAGGTCTGGATGTAAAAGTGATCATATGCATTGTTAATAATTCTATGCTTGCCACTTTGGAACTTTGTCCATAGCCACATCTTCAGAATCAACTTAAAATATTTCCTCTGATTATTTGAATTATGTGTTCTTTGTCAATATGAGCATCAAAATAGAAATGATGAAAGCGTGCATAAAGGTAGTTGAGAGAAACTAAAGCTATCATGATCCAGGCAGATCCTTGATTTGGAATAGTGGTTTATTTTGTTTTCTATCTTGAGAAGTATTGAAAATGCTACTACTTTACAAATAACGAGTCTATTAATCAGCAGCATTTTTAATGTTCATAGTTATTTTTGTATGTGAATCATTTGGATGCTAGGAAAATGAAAGAATGGAAGGGAAGATTTGGGTAGGTTCATTGGTGTTTGGAAATTACATCTAGTCAAGTAACTGGAGCACTAGCCTAATAGTCTATGGACCTATTTTATTCCTAGCTATGCAACTGACAAGATTAGACAAATCGTTTAACTTGTAGCCTCAGTTTCTGCACATGTAAGGTTGAAATAGTAATCTATTACATGCTGTATGAGAATTATTTTGAAGATAAATGCATTGTCATTCTTAAAATGTATTTTTGTGGAAGAAAAGTTTCAGAATTTTCCCATTGGGAATGAATATAAAAAAGTCTCATGTAACCAATAATTGTTTACTGTCAACTCCCCCAACTAAATGGATCTGTCTTATTACATAAATTTTTTAAATGAAAATCCTAAATTAATATTTTAGTCTAGAACAGTAAATATACTAACATGTGGAATTGTCATTTTGAAATATTAATAAGGAAAGACTACAAATTCTTCATATTTCTTTTCTGGTAGGTAAATATGAAAACACCAGGGACTCTAACTAGAGTATGCCAATTGATAAACCCTACTATGCATTTAACAAAAATGTTAGGGCTATGCATAGGCTGCAAATTAGTTGCAGTGACAGTGCCTATATTAAAATTTTTCCAAATGCCAGTCTCTAATGATTTACTTTTTTTTGAGCAATAGTTTGGACTTGACAACTTACTTCAATAAATAAATAGATTGAAATGTATTGTCATACAATATGTTGATCTGAGAGCCATGGCTACAGTAAAAAGCACATAGTCCCTACTAAAACTTCACTGCAGCTGGACTCTGACCTCTCCAGATTTCAGAGATGTTAAAAGCTAGCTTTCTCAGGTCACAGACTCATTGTATGAGGAAATGACCAAGACAGTGTTGCTCTTATCTCTCCAATCTCCTTCAGATATAACTGAAACCAGAAAAAAAAGGAAAACCTTCCCAACCACTTAGGCTACTCCTAATCTCTCTGCATATTGTAGCTCTTTACTTCCCTCTTTTCCATTGTTCCACTTTTATAATGTTAAATAAATCAGGGACTATAGAATCACATTCTAACCTACTGTGTTATAGATATTTAGATCTTCAGTTGTGTTTTCTAAAACCAAACTAGAGCATGCACTAAATGCATAATACATACCTATAAGCACTGCATATTGGCCCTGTCTCAATACCAGCACTATAAAAGGTTCCCCTGTATGAGAGTATTTTGTTTGAATACAATTGCAGTAAGTTTCACCAGTCAAGAGATTATACTTAGTTATAGTATTAGAGTTAAGGCCTCTTAAAGGCAGCTTGCACATTATGTAACCTACCAGTGAGTACAGACCTAGAATAACTAGACAAATTCTGATAGCCTTATGCAGCTATCTTTAGGAAGAAAAATGGACATATTCTGTGGTTTTATGGCACAGCCCATATTGTACCCTTTTTCATCCATTAGCCAGCATCAGAATCTCTCTGCCAGGATATTTATTAAATATTGTTGAAATGTTTAAAAGCCCCTGGGTATGATTAGGGATGACTGAGACATTACATTACTTAAAAAACCTGATGTTAGAGAACTTTAAATAATTTCCTGTTTTTTAAGAATATAATAGAAATAATTCAAAGAGCTTTCTTTTTAACTATCTTAGTTATTACAAATATTTGTTTTCAGTTAAAAGTCATGAAACATAAATCTTTCCATTTTGCTATAAAATGATAAACCTAAAATCATGATTAAAAGTAATATGTTGTACATGATGTAGCAATATCCGTCACTAACTTATAACTAACTTAAAATTCTGAAAATTGCTATCATCAAATAATGTTGCTTCATGTATTTAAAATGTTTATGCATGCTTCTTATTAACCAAATATTATAATGCTATCAAGTTTAATGATCAGTATGAAAATCAATTACTAACATTATGTCGCTACTATATTTTTTTCTAGTTGGTTGTCTGCCCAGAAAAGCAGATATTAATATAGATATATAATAAACATATATTTTTCTATAAGAAAGCTGAGTTACAGTTTTCCCTATCTACTCTGATATTTAATTGCCCACAGCAAAATAGCCACTTAATAGTTAACTTCTAGAAGGGTAATTTCTGCCATGCTAATATTTAACTGCAGTGGCAGCCTTAATTCCCAAAAAGGCAATACTTTGTCTAAAGTCCTAAAGACCTTAAGAAAACTTGTTAATAGTTGATTACTAAGACACACCCCATGGCTCAGATGGCTAAGGTGGCTCTGGTGCCAACCATATAAAGCATATGAACCCCAGAGGTGATGGGGAAAAAATGATTACTAAATAGTATTAATACCTTAAAACTGGAATTAAATAGTTTTCTTAGAGATGTTATTTACTGTATTGGCATTGAATATTTTTTGTCTGTACTCTCAATAAATTTTATGTATTTCAAAAACATAAATATGTAACTTCATAATTTATACACTGTTACAGTAAGTTTTCAGAGGAAATAAAAGTCAGTTTTCAATGCATTTCAGACATGGTATCCTATTTTTTAATTGAAAATTTATGTATATGCCAAGAAATTACAGATTCTTAGAACTGATTTATTTGTTGATATCAGTCTAGCTGGACTCCTGGGCCACAATATAGTGCTGGCTCTAGATTTTCCACAGTTCTTACAAGTTCTGAGATCGCAAAATTAAGGGAAGCCCAGAATTCCAGAGCAATACATCAGGCCTATACCTGTGCAACTTGATATTTAAACGCAAAGCTGTTATCAGGGAAATCCAATCCATTAGAAGAAACACACACAGAATAACAGTGAGACATAGAAATAGACATGAAATGAGGGACTAAAACAAGACATGGGAAAATCTAAATGCAACAGAATTAAGTAAACTACCTGGTGAAAACATAAAAATAATACTTTTAATGATACTGAAATCAGGAGAATAATGGAGAAACAACAAGAAGTACAACAAAGACACAAAATATGAGACAATTCCAAAGAGAATTCATGGAGCTAAAGAACATTAAACACACTAAATATAGATGAAATAAGAACACATTAAAATGAATCAACAGTAAACCGGAGGAAGACTCCAATCAAATCAGTAAGCTAGAAGATAGAACAGTGGAATGCATCCAACCAGATAAGCAAAAACAAAAAAGAATCAAAAGACAGCATAGGAGACTTATGGGATAACATCATAGAAACAAATTTTTCATCACAGGGATCCCAGATGAAAAGAGAGATAATGGGGCAAAAGTGATGTTTTTAAAAATAACAGTTGGGAATGACCTAATCTGAGGTAGAAAACAGACCTCCTGACCCAGGAAGCTCAAAGATATTCATACAAAAGAAACCCAAACAGACATACACCAAGAAAAATTGTCATTAATATGACAAAAATACAAGATAAAGAAAATCTTAAAAGCAGTCAGAGGAAAACAAGTTACATATAAGGGAGTCTCTGAAAATTTCACAGCTAGAACCTCAAAGTCCAGAATGGGATGGCATGATATATTCAAAGTTCCAAAATAAAATAATCTCCAACCAATGCACTACCCTACTAGATTAATATGTAGGGTTAAAGAAATGATAGAATTTTACAGATAAGCATAAGTTAAAGGAATCCATCACCACTAAACTAGCCTTTAAAAAATATTAAAGTTCTACAAAATGAGAAAAAAAATCATTAGAGGAAGCAAGATATTGAAAAAATGTGAAATGTTAGAATCTGATCTAGACTAACTTTCTTTCAAGAAAAGACAAGTTATACACTTAGAAACATTTATGCAAACTCCAGAGTAATCTAAATCATAAATTCAGGGGAAAACAAGCAAAAAGAATATTGAAAAGGGAAAACAAACACAACATAAATTCTTTCAAAGTACCTAAGGTTGAATAAGAGAACACATGTACAGTATGCAATACTAGAAAAAAACTACAATGGAGGTCATATACTAATTATTATACTAAATTTTAATGGATTGAACTCACGAATAAAAACTTAGAGTGGTCAATAAAATAAAAAGCATAAACTAATACTCTTCCGCATAGAGAAGTATTTCTACTTTTGAAAGATAAATATATGTTCTGAGCCAAAGGTTAGAAGACAAACCTACAATGAAATGATAATCTAAAACAAAAGAAATTCATACTTAAATTAGAAAATACATATTTCCAACTAAAGGAAATAGAAGGCAAGGGTAGACATCACATAATGATTAAGAGGTAAATAAGCAAGAATACAATTCTTAATATATATGCACCAAATGAAGAAGTTTCAAGAACAATGCAATTATTAAGAGAACTAAAAAGGGACATCAACAACAATCAAAAATAGCAGAGGACTTTTCTGCCAATTTAAAACAATGGGCAGATCAAGCAGGCAGAAATTAACAGGGAAACCACAGCCTGAAATGAAAACTGGAACAGATTGGTTTAATAGGTATTTCTTGATCACTTCACCCAATGAGTGTAAAATTCGTATTCTTCTCAATTCCTGATGAAACATTCTCACTAGAACAAGTTTGTAAACAAATGATATAACATGATTGTAAATAAAAGAAATGTCAACAAATTTAGAAAGATTAAGATCATACCAAGCATTTTCTCTGATCACAATGGCAAAAAACTAGAATTCAACCATGGAAAGATGATGAAAAAGACGCCAAAATATTTGGAAGCTAAACAGCATGCTTTTGAATGACTTTTGGTAAAAGAAGTCAAAGGACAAATTACAAATGCTTGGAGACAAATGAGAAGGAAGATATGAGATACTTGAACTCATGGGATGCATTGAGAGTAGTATTTACTGGAAAGTTTGTAAGAATGCGTGAAAAAGAAAAACCAAGAAAAATCACAAATAAACTATCTTACCCTACACCTAAAACAAATATAAAAAAGAACAATTATAGTCAAAAGGCAGAAGGAAATAATATAAATTTAAGAGGAAATAAATAGAAATAAAAAGGGCAATTCAGTATATCCATGAATCTAAAAACTTGTTCTTTTAAAAAATAAAAATATTAACAAACCTTTGGATAGGCTAAGAGAAAATATAAAACTCTAATATCTAGAAAAAGAGATGAAAGGGCAGAAGTTAAAATGGATAACTCAGAAATGCAAAACATCATAAGAGACTACTATTTGAACAGGTACACACCATTTTATTGGGTAATCTAGAAGGCAGGAACAATTTTTTAGAATCATACAGCCTACCAATATAGAATAAGGAATAAATGGAAAACCTAAATAGACTCACACAAGGAAGAAAACTGAAGTAGTAAAAAATCTCCCCACAATAAAAGTCAAGGACTAGATAATTTTGCTACTCAATTTTAGCAAAACTGTAGAAAAGAATCAATACCTCTTCTCCTTAAACTCTCCAAAAAGTGGAAAAACTACATATCCAAACACTATATGAGGTCAGTATTTAACTAATTCCAAAAGGAGACAAGGATATCACATAGAAAATTACAGACAAATCATTCTGATGAGAGTAGGTGAAAAATCCTCAACAAAATATTAGCAAACCAAATCCAACATTATATTAAATGGATCATACATTATGAACAAGTCAGATCAATCCCAGGGAGACATGGAAGTTTCAACATACACAAAAGTATTCATGTAACAGACCTCATTAACAAATAGAAAGAAAAATATTGATTATTAAACAGATATTGAGAAAACATTTGATAAGATTCAGCACTCGAGATAAAAATGCTACATAAAATGAGTATAGAAGGAACTTAGCTTAACATAATAAAGGATATATTTGATAAACTTACTGCCAACATCATGTAAAATGGTGACAAAATGGAAGCATTTCTTTGAATATCAGAAATGATACTAGAAGGTCCACTCTGTCCATGACTTATAACATTGTGTTTAGGTACTAGCCTGAGAAATTAGGCAAGAAGAGAAAATAAAAGGAATCCAAATTGGAAAAGAATAAGCAAAACTATCACGTGAAGATGACATGGTACTAGACATAGAAAGCCCTAAAGACTATACCATGAGATTACTAGAATTAAATGAGTAAAGTGGTAGGCTACAAAATTAATAAAATGTCTGCTGCATTTGTATAAGAACAATGAAAGAAGAGAACAAAATCAAGAAAATGATCCCATTTTCAATGGAAAAAATTAATACTTTTAAATATATGTAACAAAGCAAGTGAATGACCTGTACAATGAAAACTATAAGACGTTGTTAGCAGAAATAAAGTAAGATACAAAGAGATGAAAATATATTTGATTTTTATGACTGGGAAGAATTAACATTGTTAAAATAGCCATCTTACCTAAAGCAATACACAGTTTTAATGCAATCTCTATCAAATTTCCAGTAGTGACTTTTAAGAAAACAGATCAATTTTTTTAATTTTCAAGGAATCAAAAAATACCAAATAGTCAAAGTGATCATGAGAAAAAGGAACAAAAGTAGAGGCATCACACTATGAATTTTGAACTGTATTACAAAGTGCTGTTAATCAAGTGCTTCTGTACTATCACATGTTGCTGGAATACAAACAGATACAGAGATCACTGGAATAGAATTGAGTCACTAGAAATAGATTTACACATGTGTAGTCAGCTAAATTACAATGGAGACAATAACATAAGATAGAAATAAGAAAGTCCTTTTTCTTAATATTTTTATAGAAAAGGTACAGGCAAGAATGAAAGCAAGCAGACAGAAAAAGAAGACAGGAAGAAAGAGGAGGACAAAGCATTTATTTATAGTATTTAGCTGTTCATCTTGACTGCTCCCCAGCTTTGGGTTTGAATCCAGTTCCGTGGGTTGTATGTAGACTATGTTGGCTGGAGGTAGTGGACTTAACCGCTAAATCGCCAGGTTGTTTCTAAGCAAAGTCTTTTTAATGAATGTTGTTGGGAAAACTGTACAGCCAAATGAGAAAGAATTAAAGTAGACCACTCTCTATCAGCAGAAACAAAAATTAATTCAAAATATTTTACAGACTTAGGTATAAGAGCAGAAACCATAAAATACTTAGAAGAAAATATAGGAAATATCTTCCATGTCATTGGCAATAAAGAGATCTTTGGAGTCTTGACTCAAGCAGCAAGGAAAACAAAACTAAAAATAAACAAACAAAACTAAATCAAATGAATAGTCTGAAGAGTGAAAGAAATTATCACCCAAAAGAAAAGAGATCCTACTGACTGGGACAAGATATTTACACATCATATATTTGACAGGGGCTTAATATCCAAAATATATAAAAAACTGCACAAACTAAATAACGGAAATTCAAACAACTCAGTCAAAAAATAGAAGAATTGGGTCGACATTTACCTAAAGAACACATACACATGAACAAGAGTCACATGAAATATATTTCTCCTCTTTTGTTATTATGGAAATGCAAATCAAAATAATGATGAGATATCACCTCACACCTATGAGAATGGCTATAAGACTGGAAAAACAAATTTTGATGAGGATACATAGAAGGGGGAACCCCTTTTTGCATGATTGGTGGGAGTGCTAATTGGTAAAAATTTTATGGAAATGTATATGGTGTTTCTGCAACAATTGGGAATGGAAATGCCATATGATGCTGTAATCCCACTTCTGAATATTTATCCAAAGAACAAGAAACACTTATTCTCAGAGATATATGCATCTTCATGTCTCTTGCATTGTTTACAAAAGTCAACAATGGGAAGCTACCTATTTGTACATCATTGGATTAATGGATAAAGAAGATGTAGTGCATATACACAAGGGATTTCAATTCAGGCCTAAAAATGTGAAATCCTGTTATTTGCAACAACATGAATGAAATTAGAGGAGATTATGCTAAATGAAATAAATCAGAAAGAGAAAAATATAATATTATCTCACTGTGTATAATATTAAAAAAAGAGTAGACAAAACAAAAAACAATCATTAGACATTGACAATAAAATTATGTTTCCCAGTGAGGGTGGGGATGGGAAATGGAAGTATATGGTACTGGGTATCAATAATCAGTGGTGTAGGACTTCTGGTAATTTGATGGTGGGCCTCGTGTGTTATGTATTTGATGTATGATGATTTTGCACATAAGGACTTTTATTATTTTGTAAATAAAAGTAATGGCAATAAAAATTATCAAAAATTATATAAATAAAAAATAATACCTTTTTTAGCTTTATTTTCATACATTTAATTTTTTTTTGCATTTTCACTATTAATAGCAACACTAGTGAACTTTCCTTCCAAATAATCATTTTATTAATTCTGCATAATTTTCTTTCGATAAATTGTTAGAGAAAGACTAATGAATCAAATGGTGCTCTCCAGCTGTGTCCTTGAGAAAACTAATAAAATTCCTGTTCTTCAGTTCCTTTTCAATAATAAAGAGAATAAATGTTTGGCACCATGTTTGGTGTGAGGAAAATCATGTGAGGAACTTATAAAGTTCCAGGCATATAGAAAATTCTTGCTGAAATATGTATTAATACACCACCAACAACAAAAAGTTGCCTGTGGTATTTTCCATGCTCTGAAGAGAGTACACTGAACCTGCCTGTGGCCTCTCTACTTACTCCTAGAGAACACCAGTGAGGGAGATGTCTGACCTGTTTCATGACAAAAAGGATCTGTCTGAATTCTCTGTCCATTGTCTAGAGAGTACAATGAGGCTCCTAGTGGCCTGTCTGCACCTTCCAATCACAAATCAGTGAGACATATAGTCTCCACCAGCAGCAGCCTATAACATACTAATGACAATGGCCCTGCACCAGGAGTTGACCCACTGACAACAGTTGCCAAACAACCTGCAACTACCTACCACAGCTAGGAAGTAAATAAAAAGATAAATACATAAATAAATCCACAACGCTAAATACAGGGTTATAGAAGAAGTCATGGCAAAATCAAAATTCCAAAAAAATAAAACACATATATCTCAAAGAGAGAAAGACCTGGAGCTCCTCAGAAAAGAAATACAATGAGAGCAAACTGATTAATCTAACACTGAAATAATTCATAGTGATATTTTAAAAAAATTTAATCATCTTCAGGAGGCAGATTAACTATCCACAGGCAAATCTAAGACAGCAAAAATAAAGTGACGGACCAAGACAAGACAGAGGCAAATAAAGACAGCATAAGCAGAACTATAGATTTAAAAGACAGTCAATGGATTAGTGACAAACATGGAAAACTCTATAAACTAAATTTTGCAGAGGAATGAATCTCTGAAATTGAAGAACAAAACATAGAGACAAATCTTCTAGAAAAGTAGAGACTAAAACAAGATTGAGGAAAAGGGAAGAAATCCGGAGAGAAATATCAGATAATATGAGAAAAACAAGCACAAGTATGATAGATACCTGAAAAGGAGAAGAGAAAGATAAAGAAGTAAAAAGTTTATTTAAAAATGTAATAGCAGTCTTCCCATAACTGTCTTCCCATAACTGTCACAAAAAAAAATTTAAGCATGGAGTTCTAAGATACCAATAAACTACAGAAATTTCTAAACTCAAAGAGACCTACTTCAAGACATATCATAGTAAAAGTGGCAAAATCAAATGATAAAACATCTACTCAAGTCTATTCAAGAAAAGAGAATCATAACCTACAAAGTTTTATCCATCAGACTGTTACCAGACTTCTCAGAAGAAACCCTAAAGATCAGGAGAAATTGGAATGACATTCAAAATACTAAAAGAAAAAAACTGCTGTCCAGAATACTCTACTCAGTGCTATTATTATTCTTTAAATGTGACACAGAAATAAATGTCTTCAGAGATACACAAAAGTTTATGGATATTTCTATTACAAAGCCTGTTTTAAGGCATATTAAAAGTATTCTATATTAGGGAAAAAACAAAAATTCATATACCCCAAAGAATAGTAATAAGTTTTAAAATAAATTCAGAAACTAAGACAAAACCAACAAGAGAGACCAAAAATACCACTAAAGGGAAAAAAGAAACACATGGAATCTTTATGGACATGTAAGTATAATACTGCATCAGTTCATAAATGACTTATCATAAATTGGTAATATTAGAGACAATTTACATGATAGTCCCTAATCTAGTCCTAAAGAGAAGCATAGCAAGGAAGATACAGCAGAGATAAGACAGAAAACAATAAAGAAGAGAAAGCAAGAAGAACAAATGGGAAATGAGGCAACAGAGACAGAAAACAAAAGCTGAAATGTCAGTAATAAAGTCCTACGTATCAATGTTCAAACCAATGTGAATGCACTGAACTTGCTAATGAAAAGTTGCAGAGAGGCTGAATGCATCAAAAAGCAGAACTCATTTATATTGTAACTACAAGAAAGTCATATCAGAGGCAAAAATAAACACGGGTTTAAAGTTATTGGCTTTGAAGAAATATATCAAAGCAATTGTAAATGAAAGGATATCAGAAACTTCAATACCAATATCAGATAAGATAAACATAACCATTCACATAAAAAGTGTAAAATAAACAATGCTGAATGCTACATTATGGTCAAGGGTATAATTCATCAAGAGTAACTGTCATTAATATGTATATATATATGCATATACATCCAATATCAGACCACCTAAATGTAGAAAACAAATACTGACAGATATAAAGGAATCATTGATAGCAACACAATATTAGTAGAGTATGTCAATATCCCCACTTACATCAATAGATAATTCATGCAAGAATCAAAAAAGAAATAAAGATGCTAAATGAAGTAATAGCTCATACGAACGTAAACATTCACAGAGCATTCTGCCCAAGCAGAAAGATTACATATTAATCTCAAGTGCACATGGAAAATTCTCAAGGATAAACTACTTCATGAACACAAAACAAGTGTCAATAAATTCACCAAGAAGAAACTACAGAAAGCATTTTTTCCCAACCACATTGGTGTGAAACTAGAAATAAAGCAGAACAAAATTGGAATAACCACAAAGATTTGAAGACTAAACAACAGACTTCTGAACAAATATTGAATCACTGAGGAAATTAAATTCAAAATCATGAATCATTTGGAAGCAAACAAAAGTGGAGACAGTCTACCATAACATTTCTGATGTAGGAAAAGGAATTGCAAAGGGAAAGTTTATTGTGCTACAAGTACATATCAAAAACCAAGAGACATACCAAATTAAATTTCTAATCACAAACTTGAAGGAGCTAGAAGAAGTGAAATCAACAGAAGGAAAAAATAAGAAGAATTAAAACAAAAATAAATTAAATTGAATACAAAAAAGATAAGCCAACAGACCAATAATACCAAGAGCTGGTCCTTTGAAAAAGTAACCCAAATTGTTGATAGATCAGATACATAAAGAACAAATGAAAGAGGTGAGATTGCAACAGAAATCACAGAAATACAAAGTATCATGAGAAACTATTTTGATCACTTAACTTTCAAAAATTTTATCAATCATGAATAAATTGGGAAGATTTCTAGTATACTGTACTTCCAAAAACTGAAACAGGAAGATATAAATAGTCTGAATAGATCAATCACAAGAATAGAAACTGAAGATGTATTCAAATGTCTTCCCTGAAATAAGACCAGATGACTTCACTAGTGAATTCCATTAAACCTTCAAAGAAAAGCTAATCCTCATCCTCCTTAAACTTTTCCACAAAATCAAAGACAAGGGAAAACTCCCAAATACATATTCTGCAAGTCTAACATTGCCCTGATTGCAAAATCAGACTAAGACAGCACCAAAAAAAGTCAGAGGCCAACAGCATTGATGAATATAAATGCAAAAATCTTCAGCAAAGTCTTGGCAAACTGAATTAAACAGCAAATTAAAAATTATACATAATGACCAAGAAGGATTTATTCCAGGGATACAAGGATGGCTCAAGATATGCTTATAAATAAATATAAAATACCATATCAACAAAATAAAATTTGAAAAATCATATGATCATAGTTATATATGCAGAAAATGTATTTGACAAGATTCAACATCTATTCATAATTTTTAAAAATCCTCACCAAAATAGAAACAGAAAGTACATACCTCAAAATAACACAAGAAATATATGAAAAGTCCACAGTCTACATCATCATACTCAATAGCAAAAAATGGAAAGTTTTTCCCATAAGACCCAAAGTTATATAAGGAACCCCACACTCACCACTTTTATTAAACATAGTTCTAGAATATTGGCCAGAAAAATGAGGCAAGAAAATAACACATGCTTTGGAAGAATTAACATAGTTAAGATGGTCATCCTACCAAAACCAACATACAAATTGAATGCAAATCCCATCAAAAATTCTAGAGATTTTTTTTCATGGAAATTAAATAAATGCTACTGAAGTTCATATGGAACAACAAAAAGCCTCAAATAGCAAAAGCTATCCACATACAATGAAGGAAAGTATATTCAGAAAATAGTGTTGGGGAAATTGGATAGACAGATGTAAAAAAGTGAAGCTAGATTACTCATTTCCGCCATGCACACACAAAAGTAACTCAAAATGTATCAAAGACCTAACCATAGGACACAAAACCATTAAATTCATAGAAGCTAATGTAGGTAAAATCTTTTAGAAGATCAACTTCAAAGAAGTCTTTGGAGAAGGGACACCTAGTATAAAATAACTAAAGCAAAACTAAACAATTAGGACTACATAAAACTAAAAAGCTTCTGAAAGTTAAAAACACCACTATTAAAACAAAATGGTTACCCACTTAATTGGAAAAGTTATTTGCACAACAAATGTCAGACTGCTGTTTAATCTCCAAAATATATGAAAGCACATACAATTTAACAGCAAGCAAAAGCAAAGGACTCACTCAAAATGTGCAGAACTAATAGACACCTGACCAGAGCAGACACATGAAAAAATGCTCTACATCACTCGCTTTCAGAGAAATGCAAATACAAAATACAAAGTACAAACACCTTATACCAGTGAGAATGGTGTTTATTAAAAAGAAGTGTTGAAGAATGTGTAAGAAAAAGGAACCCTCCTAAAATATTGATGGTAGTAGATTAGTGAAAACACTTTGGAAAAAAGTATGGAGAATTCTCAAAGAAATAAAGATGAATCTACCATTTATTCTAGGCATATACCCAGAGGATATAACTAACCAGAAAAAAATGCACCTTGAATTCATAGCAACATTTATAATAACCTAGATATGAAAGCAAACTAAATGCCTGTCAAAATATGACTAAAGAAATTGTGGTGTATATGCTCAATGGAATTCTATAATCTCTTTAAACACATGAAATTGTGCCTTTTTCAAAACCTGGGTGGAACTGGAGGTGATTATGCTAAGCAAAATGAGCCAGAAAGAAATAAGGTGCAGGATGCTTTTGTTGATATGTATAACGTAAATAAATAAGACAAACAAAAATAAAAATCTCAACAAAATGTGTAGATGCAAGATTGTGACTTCTAGGGGTGTGGGAAGGAGAAAGGAAGGAGGTAACAAAGTTGTAGTAGTGGGTGCTAGAACTCTGGTGGTACATATAGTGTGAAATACACACAGGTCGAGGCAAAATTCAATATCCTAAAATGAATATAGCAATGTAAACAAAATAAATAATTATTTTAAATATAAATATGTATTGATATATTTAAAATATATGTATTCTTAGTTATAGGCCACTATTAATACTATAATGCAAGAGGTCTTAGAAGTATCAGTGGAGGCCTTTCACAAATAAGTTACAACGCAAAGACAGCACATAGATGAACCCTGACATAGGCAAATCACAAGAGAAATAGTTTTTCAGGTCCCAAGGTGGAGGAGAGTTCTAGTCTTTACCTTAATCAATGGTATTCACAAGACTAAATATTGTTGTAACAGACACTGGTCAATTTTAAAATAATATTGGGAAAGGATATTAAAGACGCACATTTCAGTAGAAAAGGTAGTTTAATGAAATTGACATGGATGTTTGCTCAGTAGCTTTATCCCGCCAATGGAGGAGATAGGTATATTACTATCCCATTTTCATTACACAGCTACAAACACAGGCAGTTTACTTCCCTTGCTGTATTCCAGACTAATCACATTTGAATTTAATGTGGCTTTCATGTAAACTTTTATAGAGGAGAAGATGCATTGATTGAATGTATGTATCCAACTTGTGTGGCAGTTACATTTTCAGTAAATTATTAAATCAGTATTCTGTTTCATAGCTCTGAATTTGGGGAGTGTGTTTTAATTGCCAAGATTCTAATTATTTCTGAGGTGGTATCAATATCATGTTTATGACTTTGAAAAGCTGGATCCTGGGCCACAGTGGATTAAGTTATGTCAATACAGGAAGTCTTTCCATCAACGACATTTCCTAATCTCAGAGAACCAAGGTAAAGGTTGGGAGAAAATGTGACTTAGGTAATCATCTTCTATCTATTCTCTATGCATTGAGAGGTAAATTGTTTTTTCTCAGCCTTGGTGTCAATGCTCACATGTAAAGTAACTTCTTCCCTTATTTCTTATGACAAGACCAACTTAAGTCCAGTTTTTCCTCAGGAAGCTTTTGCAGCACTTTGAAATGCACCAGAAGTAATTTTTCTCCTTTATTATGGCAGTGTGCAGACCATGCTGTGAGACTCTCTTCAGGCCATCTGCCAAAGCATGTCACAAGCAATTTCTACTGTATCACTTTTTTTTACCATGCTAGGTAGAGGATAACTCTGATTTTTTGTCATATAATTTCTGTCTAGATATGCTAGGTAGTCAGTTCTTCTCTATGCCTCCGGTGCACGCCAAAAATTCTCCATTGGAAAAAAGACATGGTGCTTGAATCACCGAAACCTGTGTGAATATCATATTACTCCTATTCCTTAGAATTTGGACCAGGCAGGTTTCAGGGCACAGAGTACTTAGAGAACTGACCATTTTTAACTACTCTTTTTACCTGTTCCGAATTTTCTCTTACCCTTAACTCTTCAAAAACAGGACAAAATAACTCTGTATCTTATCAAATCTAACGCCTCTAAAATTAGACAAAATAGTTCTAATTTATCACAGAGTTTTCTAAAATTATTGTGTATGACACAAACCTTATACCCTGAGCTCTAGACTTCCAAAATTTCTAAATATTTTTATCTCAAACTATTTGTACCTATTCTGTTTCAACAATCTACATTAAAACAAAATCAAATGCTTTCTTTTTTACTCTCATTCTGTTGTCATAGCACATATTGTTAGTCCCACAATTCCAGAACCTGTCCAAACAGAGGCAGACTGTAGCACAGACAAGAAGAGAGGAAAATAGTCTCCACTGAACTCCAATATAATCCTAGGTTACTAAAAGCATTCCAGTTTTTGATACATGATGGGTTTGAAGACCTTTGTATTCTCTCTGATGATTAATTAACCTGTATCAAACTTTCTGTCCTAACTTGTATCATGTTTTTATCTCTAATTGACTGCATATTTTCTAATTGTCTTTCTTTCAAGAGGAATATGGGCAAATACCAAATTGTCCATATGGACTACTTGGACCTGGAAGTTCTAGTACAGGGGCACAATGATTTTGATATTTCATAGTTCTTCTCACTGGGAAAATCATCCTCTTTGACTTAAAACAACTTTAGGAGTAGAAAGAACTGAGGAAGATGAGTTTGCTAAATTGATCTTACTGATCAATAAGATGACAAATATAACTACATGATCATCTTTCTATCCTAATACAACTTCACTAATGAAAAAAATATTTGAGCTACAAACACAGTCACAGACTCAGTAATGTTTTCCTCCTACTCAAAATGACAGGGCCCATGCTGGGATGTATTTTTTAACTTTCTGAAGTATTAATAACAAATAAATGCAATGTATTTAAAGCATAAAATGTGATGATTTGAGATATTATATACATTGTGAAAGGATTCTCACAATCAAGCTAATTAACATGCCAATCTCTTTACCTAGTCAACTTTTGTATGTGTGAGATAATGCTTAAGATCTACTCTATTAGTAAACTTCAGGTATGTAACAAAGTATTATTAATTAGAATGCATTTTAAAGAACTAAATTCCATTAATTTTTGGAAATAAGTAATACACCTACATAGTACAAAATAAAAATAAAATAATATACAGTGAAAATTGTCATCCTTTTATCCAGACACACAGTGCAGAGATTCTTAACTATTTCTTGAATATATTTTCTGAAATACTTATATATGTTTAAATTATTTTTTGTTCAAATTGTAGGATAACATATTGCCTTTCTCTTTACAGAAAACTGCCATGAGGACTGTTGAATAGCATTAGAGAAATATCTTAATTTTTTGATGACTATATAATTTCGCTATATGGAAATATAGCAATTCATTTAACTAGTCCTTCCCGTGAGAGATATCAAACCTTGTTTAAGCAGAAACACAAACATTGCATGAGCTCATGTGAGGTATATAGAGATAGAAAGCAAAAAAATGAACCAAATTAAATAATAATAGATTTCAAAAAGAACTAATTCAAGCAATAATAGCAAATCAGAGAGTGCAGAAAGAAGTGGGGGAGGGGTTGGGGCAAAAAGTATAAAGGATTAATTGCATAGTGAAGGAAAATAAAAGGATGAGGGGTGAACCTACTGTATTGTATACAGATTTAAATTTGCTATCTTGTATACCTCAAATATAGTTAATGATAGAATGCAATATTCTTTCAATAATTTCAATTCTTTTTAAAAAGGGGTATTTTATAAATAATTATTAAAAAGCAGAAACACTACACTATTGAGAACATTTTTTCTTTTTATTTATTGAGGGAACTTTCATTTGCAAAATAATGTAAGTTTATATGTGCAGGTTCATGACTCACCAGATACATGATAACACAACACTCCCATCATTGAATTGCAAATAATCCTCCACCACTGTCTGTTGAACCCACCCTGCCTTCCCTATTATTAACTTCAGTTTTATTGTCCATGTCCAAGGATTGTTTTTTTGTTGGGTTTGTTTCTTTATATTCCAAATGAGTGAATCATTTGGTATTTGTCTGACTTTTCTGACTTATTTCACTTAGCATATTCCCTTCTAGTTCCACTCATGCTGTTGCAAATTACAGGATTTTATTTTTTAAGGTTGTGCAATATTCATATGCACACACCTATATATATATATATATATATATATATATATATATATATATATGTACAAATACCACTTCTGTCAATGGGCACTTAGATTGGTTTCACTTCTTGGCTATTATAAATATTGCAGCAATAAATATGAGAGTGCATCTATCTCTGCAAATTAGTGTGTGTTTTTCAGGAAAATAATCAGAAGAGGAATGACAGTATCATATAGAATTTCCATTCTCAATTTTTAAAGAAATCTCCATACTGTTTTCATGAAAGTTACACTAATGTACACTCCCACAAACAATGTAAAAGAGTTCCATTATTATAATATCCTTGTCAAAATTTGCAATTTCCATGCTTTTGAATAATAGTCATTCTCACAAGTGTGGGTTTACGTCTCATTGTTGTATTGATTTGTATTTACGCTTAATAACAAGAGAGGAGGAATACCCTTTCATGTGCCTGTTTACCATCTGTTTGTATTCCCTGAAGAAATGTCCACTCAGATATTTGCCTATTTTTGACTGGATTGTTTGTTTTTCTGTTGCTAAGTTTTATGAGTTCATTATATATTTTGGATATTAAGCCATTGAAAGATACATGATGTGAAAATATCTTCTCCCTGTTAGTAGGATGACTTTTTGCTTTGTTGATAGTTTTTTTGTTTTGGTTTTTGGTTTTTCTGTTGTGCAGAAACTTTTGAGGTTGATGTGGTCCTCTTTTTTATTTTTGTCTTTGTTTCTTTTACTTCTGAAATTCAATCTTCCCAAACCACTTTAAGGCCAATGTCATGAAACATACTGCCTATTTTTTCTATGTATTTAGTTTCCAGTGTTATATCTAAGTCTCTAATCCATACTGAACTAATTTCTGTTTATAGTGTTAGAGAGTGTCTTATATTCATTCTTTTGCTTGAGGTTGTCCAGTTTTCCCAAAACCGTTTGTTCAAAAGACATTCCTTTCTTAACCGTATTCTTATGGGTCCTTTGTCATAAGTCAGTTGACCAGATATGTGTGAATTTATTTCTAGGGACTCAATTTTTTTGAAGAAGCACTTTATTTTATTTAGTCGTTCATCTTGGATTTTTTCCCGACCCCATGTCTTGACCAGAGACTTTGAGATGTATGTCGACTGCACCCAGTTTAACCCACCAGGCCACCAGTGTGTGCCTGGACTTAATTTTATTTCACTGCTCTTTGTAACTGTTTTTATTTCAGCAACATAATGTTTTAATTACCATCATACAGTTTGAAATTCAGGAGTATGATATCCTCATCTTTGTTTTCCCTCATGTTGCTTTGTGATTTCATACAAATTTAATTTTTTTATTCTATTTCCTTGACAAATGTCAATGGAATTTTGATGAGAATTGCATTAAATCTCACTAGTAAAGCCCTCGGTTCCAAACTTTTATTTTTGAGAAGACTTTGAATTACTTCTCTAATTTCCTTGCTTGTGATCTGGTCGTGTATTCCGTTTCTTCCTGCTTCAGTCTTGGTAGGCTGTATGATTTAAAATCCTGTCCACGTTCTCTAGTGTATCCAAATTATTGGCATATAACATTACAATCTTTTATGATGCTACATATTTCTGAAATATCCATTGTACCTTGTCCCCTTTCAAGTCTTATTCTAGTTGTTAGAATTTTCTTTTTTTTCCTTAGTCCAGCCAAAGGTTTGTCAGTTTTGCTTAATTTTTAGAACCAGATGTTGGTTTCATTGATCTTCTGGATTGTCTTTAATATTTTTATTTAATTTATTTCTCCTTGATTTTGTATTATTTCCATCCCTTTTGCTGACTTTTGACTTTCATTATTCTTATTTTTCTAGTTGCTTTAGGTGTGGGATTAGATTGTTTATTTGCAATTTTTCTTATTTTCTGAAGCAATCCTGAATTATTATAAACTGCCTTCCTAAGACTGCTTTTGAGTTATCATAATTCGTCTTCATTCTCATTTTTTCCCAAGTAATTTATAATCTCTCCTTTGATTTCCTCTTTTACCCAAAAGACATTCAAAAGCGTATTGTTTAGACTTCATATACTGTGAAATTTTCCAGTTTTATTTTGTGGTTGATTTCCCCTTTTAACCCATGTGATTGGAGATGATGCTTAATATGATTTCAATCTTCATAAATTTGTTCACACTTGTTTTGTTTACAAACATATTATCTATCCTTGAGAATTTTCCATAAGCACTTGAAAGACTGAGATCTGCAGTTGTAGGTTGAAGTGTTTGGAAAATGGTTGTTCAACCTACTTTAATCTGTCATTAAAGTTGTTAGTGCCATTAATTTTCTGCCTTGTTGATATGCTCATTGTTGCATGTGGGGTACTGACATTTTCAAATATTTTATTACTGTCACTCTCTTTTTTCTATTAATATTTGCTTTATGTATTTTGATACAACCCTTTTTAGTGCATATATTAGTATCGTATTCTTGCTGAATTGACCCATTAATTATTATGCAATGTCCATCACTATCTTTTAATACTTTCTTTAGTTGGAACTCTATTTTATCTGATGTAAGTATGGCTGTCCATGCTTTTCTTAGGTTACCACTTGATTGTAGGATTTTCTTCTAATCACTGACTTAGAGCCACTCTCCTTAGAACTGGTGAGTTTTCTGTATGCAAGAGAAAGTTGAATTACACTTTCTAATCCTTTCTGCCACTCTATATCTTTTGATTGGTGCGTTCAATCCATTAACATGTGGAGTGATTATTGATATGTAAATACTTATTTTCATTTTGCTGTTTGTTTTTTGCATGTTGTAGACTGTACCTATGTTCTTCTATTTCCTTCTCATGTCCTTAGAAAACATTTACATTGTGTTTGTTTTCCCTTTTCAGTTTTTTCTTTGTTTTTTCTATGCATGTATGTCTTTAGGTTATCCTGGATTTTGCATATGAGTCTCTATGATAATAAGAGTTTTTAACTTGAAAGCAACTTAGCCATGAGTTCATTTTAACATTATAAGTTTTATTTTCATCCTCTACATTTTTTGATGTATTTCTTCTTCAAGTGGGTCTCTTTTCATTTGAAAAAAATTCTTCTATAAGTTCTTGCAAAACTGGCTTAGTTGTGATGAATTCCTTTGATTTTTGTTTTTCTGTAAAGCTCTTATCACCCCCCTTCATTTCTAAGTGCTGATGTAGCATGGTAGAGTATTTTGAGACACTTCTCTTTCAGCACTTTGGATATATTATGTCATTTGCTTCTGACCCAAGCAGTTTCTGCTGATAGATTTGCCAACAGTCTTATAGGTGCTCCCTTGTATGCAACTCATTTTTTGTAATTGCTTGCATGATTCAGACTTTATCTTTTTTCATCACTCACTTTAATGAAAATGTGTCTTGCTATGTATCTGTTTGGGTTTCTCCTGTTGGAACTCTTTGAGTTTCCTGAATCTAGATGTCTGTTTCCTTCCTCAGATTAGGAAAATTCTCAGTTATTGTTTCCTTAAATACTGTTTCCGCCTTCTTTCTCTATTCTTATTCTGGGTCTCCTATAATGTAAATGTTGTTCCTCTTAACGATATCCCACAAGTTTCACATGCTGTCTTTGTTTCTTCTTATTTTTTTCTCTTCACTAGTCTGCTTGTGTACATGCCTCTGCCCAGTTTTCTAGCTCATGAATTCAACAAGTAGCTTGTTTTAGCCTACTATTGAGGCCCTATTTTCTGTTTTATAGATCAGATATTGTGTCCTTTAACTTCATGAATTCTCTTTTGAACTACCTCATATTTTCTGTTTGTTGTAGTTATTTTTATTTCTCTGTTGTTTCCCCAATTTCAGTGAATAGCACAAAAAACTTTTGTTTTAAAGTATTTATTTGTTTCTTTTATTCTGTTGCATTAAGATTTCCCCTGGATGGTTTTTTTTAATACATTATTTTGTACATATTTGTCTCTCTCTTCATTCTTTTGACAATCTGTGCTTATTTCTATAGTCTAGGTCAAATAACTTTCCTTCCTTCCCTCATGTGATATAATGGTCTTGCATCATCATATATCAGCATGCAGAGAATAGGTCTGGTGTCTCAGCACAGAATACTCATCTTTATGTTGCTGTGTGATCTCAGTACCAGTCAGAATTAATGGAGCCTTGAACTACCCTGCAGTGCATGCTTGAAATTGAGGTATGGAATACAGATGTTTTCCCCTGAGTCACAGGTATGAATAGCAAGGAACAAAAAGTGAGACCCATGAGATGCAAACAACAGTCTTAGCAGAGGCCACTCTTGGAAGGGAATTTGGAATCTCACAGGTTTCATGAAAGACTATCACTTCAAAACACAGTCTACTTAAATTCTCTGAGTCTTTCAGAAAGCTACAACTCCTGTAGGAAGTGGTTTACAAGTCCTGGGACATGTGGATGGAAGCCCTGGTAGGTAGTAGACATATGTGCAAAGATGTTTAGCAGTAATCCTAGGCAAATGTGAGACTACAGTTTTTCTGGAGCCCTACAAAGATACTTCCAGAGAGAGGTGGGGAACTGAATATCCTTTATAGGAAATCATTCAGCTATCTGCACTGGTGTTCCTAACCCAAGCAGGCAATCGTTATCTCAGCAGTTTAGAGTACCTGTAGGTATAACTGTAAGCAGAGTCTCTCCAACAGCTCTCTGGCATCACATATGTGCTAATGGAGGAGGCAAAATATTTCACCTTTGGTACAGTATTGGCACCACACAGAAAAAGAATCACAGGATAGTAAGCTCAACTGTGCCTCTGCTCAGAGGGAGGCTATCCCTTTTTCTTATTCTTACTAAATATGACATTGAATTAGAAAATGAAAATCTTGCAGTCATGTCTATGTGCACTTTACTGGTTCCCTTTGCTTCCTGTCCAGTGCTATTTATTCCCCTAAGGTCTGTATTCTTCCACATAAAAGCTTCTCTATGTTTCACACCAGGTCGTAGGTGTTTGAGGGTCAGTTCTCAGGTATTGGGGGCAACTGCTGGAGGTACAGTCATTTCTCAAGTGTTGGGTAACCTGATGGAGGCAGAGTCACTTCAACCTTGTGGAGGTTTTCCCTATCACTGGTGCCTACTTCTGGACTCCAGATTCTTGATACTGGAAGGTGTAAATGTCAAATCTATTCAGTTTTCTCATACTATTTATTAAGATTTGTACCACTTCTCTTTGTGCAGATATTGGTCCCTGTTCTTTTTCAAAGGCTATTATTGTTAAATGTGAAGTTTGCTGAGTCTGTGGGGGAGGTGGGGCTGGAGATTTTAACATGTACCATCTTGGAACTGAATCTAAGAACACTATTTTCTGTTTCCATTTCCTTGTCCTAAAGCTATTTGGTAACTTATTGCTGTTTTCCAATGGTCTGTTATCAATTTTGTGCTCCAAATTGGCCCATCACCATTGGGAATCTCTTTCCTATACTGATTTTATAATTACTGTTTATAGCAAAGCATCTGTCATAATATGCTCCATAAATATGTTTCCTTTGATTAGAAAATATTAGTATCTATTTTCAGAAGTAAAATAATCAATTAACCAAATCATACTAACTTACAAATGATAAATAACACATCTTGTCTAGATGTGTGACATTTAAAAAGTAGACTTATAAATTCAAAGATGTGTTTTCAACAGTTTAAATGGCTAATTAATGTACATAAATCAAGCAATGTGGATAGATATAAGTATCACTTGGGTAACCTCAACATATTTTATATGTTATTAAACAATCTTATATTCTGTTTAATGGTAAATCTTTGCCTTTAAAATATGACTCAAATTAGGTGATCGATAAAGTATCCATTTTTAAGATTCTCTGATTCCTTATTCTATTATGGTCAAACCACATTTATAAACAAGGTTTTAGTAGAAATTATAATCTCAGTTGGTTTATTCTTATCAATATTGTGCCATTTTGAACATATATGTATAGAACAATTATACATATATCAAAGTTCTATAGTATAAATATATTAATAATTAAATTGAAATGAATAATTGTTTTACTAAAAGATACAGTGGTGTTTATTCATCAACAAAGACAAATACCAGAGTAATTGAGTACAATGGGAATGACTACTTTAAATTTGTACCCTAGCCACAATTCTAAAAGCACTCTAATATTGACCCTGGCGTTAATCATGAGGTCGGTTTAGCTCTAAGGGAAAAAAAGAGATCTTCCTATCCCTAAGACTTAAACCAATGATTCACAACTTGTATGTACATCACATCACTGAAGGGTTTGTTAAAGCACAGATTGCTGGGAACTGCCAAAGAGTTTCTGATTTTGTAATTCTGGGATGAGAGCTGAGAATTTGCATTTCTGAAATATTCTCTGGTAATACTGATGATGCTTATGATTATGTGGAAGAGTAGAGGACATACTTTGAGAATGAATGACAAAAGCAAATGCCTAAGTGTATCCTTTCCCTCGCATTCATGTTCTATAATTTTCAGGTGCAGGCTATATCCCTGAAGGATGATATTTTCCATAATCTATTCCTATTGATTCCTGGACTACTCATTTTTTCTAGGGTTTTGGGAAGTTCTCTTGATTACCTATATGTACCATGCTCCAATATCAGCTTTACCAATAGGACAGATAATAGTTTAAATCTGACCTTGCAACTAGTATCAATAGTTTCGTTAACACCAGTGAGTAAAAGAAGTACAGTTTTTGCTTCTTCTTCTGCCAAACTGTTAACATCATTAATGTATGAATGTTTTCTTAATATCTCTAGTATATCCTGGTATATACTTTCCAGAACTTGTAAATACCCTCATAAGTATGTGGATGAGGAAATGGGCCAATGGAAGAGGTCAGATTACTTTGTCAGCAAGAAACAATTTCTGCCATATAAAGTGTTCATCTGTGCATTTACTTGGAAGCCAGTCTTTTATCAACAGGAGTGAAAATTAAGTATCTATTATATACCAGATACTTTTTCATATTAAGGAAAAATGTTGAAAAGATATACAAGGACATTACTCTTGCAAAACTTACATCAAAATAAACACATATACATATAAAGAAGAAAAGATCAAGTGCTAAAATTATTATGCTAAAGTAAAATGGAAAGACTGAGTGAATACTGCAGCACAGTGGTGGGACAGAAGTACCCCTATACCTCAGAGACCAGCATACACAGTATTAAAAAGATGCCGAGGACATTCATGCATTGGCGCAATGTAAGGTGAGTGGAGAGAGATGTATACAGGTAGTATTCTAAGGGAATAGGGATGAAAAGGCTGAAGATCAAATCAGGGGGCTAAGGGAGCGAACAGAGACAGTGTGGGGCCACATACCCTTGGCCCAGGTAAAATCCAAATCAAAAGAAGAGAGATGCTTCACACACGTTTGAACCACAGCAAGGAGGGCAAAAGAGAAAATATTCTAGATTGCACAATGCTCCCCCCACCCCTTGAAATCCATACTGCTGCTGTAAGAACTGACAGCAGATCTAATAGAGAAAAAAGTCTGCAAGTTTGAAGATATAAACCTAAGAGTTATCCAGATAGAAGATGAGAGATAAACCAAATATAAAGAAAATGAAGAAACACTACCAGAGTTATCTGACTTTATTAGGATAGGCAACATAATGATAATGGATGCCCCAGAAAGTTAAGAGAAAGAAGGTTAAGAGGGCTTATTCAAGAAATAATAAAATTTCCAAATACGTGGAAAAAACTTAATATAGAATTACTTGAAGAGCACTTGGTTATATAAATGCAAATAGACTGGCACCAAAACATGCAGTAGAAAACCTATGAGTAATTCAATACAAATAAAAATCATTAAAAGCAATTAGAGAAAGAAAGGAGGTAATATATTAAGGTACTCTCATCACTATTATCAGACTTCATAATAGAAACTTTATGAAGCAGGACAGAATGGAATGACAAACTCAAAATATTGAAAGACAAAAATTACTAGGTACACCTAATATTCAGTAGTGAAAAACTGAAAACTTATCTTCTAAGATCAGTAACAGAAGTATATCCACTTTCATCATTATTATTCAATATCATATTGGAAGTCCTAGACAAAGCAATTAGGAGAGAGAAATAAAAGAGTGCAATTTGGAAAAGAAATAAAACTATCACTATTTGCATATGTCATAATAATACACAGAGAAAACTCTTAAGTCTCTACCAAGACACTATTAGGATTGATAAATAACTACAGTAAAGAAGCAGGCTACAAAATTAAGAAGCAAAAAATGGTCACATTTTTATACACAAGCAAAGAATTAAAAGAAAAATAATAAGAAGAGAATCACATTTAAAATTGTATCAAGATTATTTAAAACCCAGAAATAAACTTTTTAAAAAGAATGAAAGACCTGTAAAATGAAAGTTATGAGTCATTATTAAAAGAAATAGAAGAAAATATAAAAAGGAAAATATTCTGTGCTCATAGAGATGAAGAAGCAACATTGTTATAATGGTCCTCTTACCTAAAGAAATATAAAAATTCAATGCAATTTCTAACAAAATTCCAATGTCATTTTTTTGTGGAACCACAAAAAACTTGAATAGTCAAAGCACTCATTAGAAACAAAAGAAAAATGAAGGTATCACAGTCTATCCCTGGTTTTAAACTGTACTTCTAGAATAAAAATATATGCACAGATAAAAGGAGCAGAATTGAAACTCAACAAATAAACGTACAATATACATTCAGGAAATTTATAAGAGTAAAAAAACAATAATAAAATAGTCTTTTCAACAAAAGATGTTGGTAAAACAAGCAAACGAATGAAACTAAATCACTCTCCAACACTATACACAAAAATTACTTCAAAACTGATTACAAATTTGGATATAGGCCCCGAAGCTATAGCATACTTAGAATAAAACATAGGCAATACATACCATGACATCAGCCTTATAGCTATAGTTGGGACTCAACTCTAGTGGCAATGGAAACAATAAAAAAAATAAACAAATGTGACTACACCAAACTAAAAAAAAAATTTACGCAGCAAAAGGAATGATTGTCAGAACAAAAAAAGAGAATAAACTGAATTGGATGAAGATTTTTGCATATCATACATGAAAGAGGGGATTAATATCCAAGATGTATAAAGAACTTATACAGCTCAACAACAACAAAATAAATCCATTTGAAAACTAAGTAGAAAATCTGAATAGACATTTCTTCAAAAAAGACAATACAGATGACCAATGGGCTCATGAAAATATAATATACATCTATTATTAGAGAAATGCAAATTAAAATAATGAGGTATCACTTCAAATTTGTGAGAATGGCCTATATACAAATGATTAGAAACAATAAGTGTTGGTGAGGGTGTGTAGTAAAGGAAACACTTCTACACTGTTGGTAGAAAAGCATATTTGTGTAGCCATTTTGGAGAACAGTATGAAAGGGCCTCAAAAAGCTAAAAATAGTTCTACCATATTATCCAGTAATTATGCTTAAGTCTCTATAGAAAAATATGGAATTATTAATTCAGAAAGATAAGTGCACCCTGATAATCATTGCAGACTATAATAGCCAAGAAATGGAAAGACTGTAGTTGTCCATTGAAAGATGACTGACTAAATAAGCTTTGATATATATATATATTTGTATAGAGAATGGACTATTCATCTATAAAAATCTATAAAAACAGATAAAATTTTGTCATTTATGAAAACATGAATGGTATTGGAGCCGACTATATTAAGTGAAATAAGTCAGAAGGAGAAAGAAAAATACCAGATGATTTTACTACTATGGTGAATATATAGTAACAAAGATAATGAATAGCTAAAGCAAAAACTAACCATGGAGTTTGAGAACAGAAAAGAGTTTATTAGAGGGGAATGATATGATTGAGAACAATGATACTCGAGGCCCATTTGACAATGGTGAAGTATGATTAGTAATTTGGTTTGATATCTGATGTGATATTTGCTGTACAGTTAAACTGCACACATAAAACAGTATTGTATAGCAAAGTTACTTAATAAAAATGCATTAAAATAAAAAATTAGAAGAAAAACAATTTCTAACAAGAATACTGTGTTACACAATTTTCAGATAAAACAGTGCTGAAGGAATTTCCACCACTAGACTTCCTTTATAGAAAATGTTGAAAGGAGTTCTATGTCAAAAAAGAGAAAGCTCACCAAAACATAAACAGAAATAAAAACACACAAAACCAGATAACAAAACATAAAATGGCAGTAACAAGCACTCACACATCAATAATAACTCTAAATGTAAATAGACTGAACTCATCAATAATAGGCATAAAGTAGCTGGCTGGATTAACAACATAACCCAACTCTAGGCTGCTCTAAGGAGAATCACTTAAATTATATTGAAATACATAGACTTAAAGTAAAGGGATGGGGCTCTCCATGGTGGCTTAGCAGTTAAGTCCATGACCTCCAGTCTGTGCAGTTCACACAAATTCCAAGGACTTGGGTTTGTGATCCAAGCCTGTGGGGATCAACCAAAATGAACAATTAGATAAAATAAATAGATTCTTCTTCCTCCTCTGACTTCCTGCCTGTCTGCCTGCTGCCTGCCTGTTTGCCTTCATTCCTCCCTGCACCTTTTTTTTTAAAAAAAGCAAAGGGATTGAAAATGGTACTTCAAGTCAAGGGAAATATTAAAAGGCAAAAAAAGGCTATACTTAAAAAGTAAAAAGAGATAAACATAAATATTTTAAAATGACAGATGAATCAGTAGAGCAGGAAGTCTAATATCTATTAATATGTATGCACCCAACTTAAGAATATATATCCATGTGTGTGTATATATATATATATAAAACAGACATAAAGGAAGACATTGACAACAACATAGTAATGGTATGGGAGTTTATATTCTCTTCACAGCAAAATACAGATTATTCAGACAGAAAATTAAAAAAAGAATGACCTTAAATAACAAATTCTATGATATTGATGCAATAGATATTTATAGAACATTCCACCCCTACATAATAGAATTAATATACTTTTGGTCTTCTTGCAGAACATTTTCAAGGATATATCATATGTTGGGACACAAAACAAGTACAAATAACTTATGAATATTGAAAACATCAATCATTTTTTCAATTATCTGGCAGAAATCTAGAAAATAACCAAAAGAAGAAAGAGGGGGAAATCACAAATAGGTGGAGAATAAATAACAGGCCAATGAACAGACATTAGTTCAATGAGGAAATCAAAGGTAAAATATTAAAAATGCCTAGGGACAAATGAAAATGAAGACATGACTTATTAGAATCTATGGGATACAGTAAAAGCCATACTTACAAGGAAGTTTATAGCAATGCAGGCCTATCATAGGAGACAAGAAAGATCACAAGTAAAACATCTTTTCTTACTGCTAAGGAATTATTAAAAAAATAAAATTGAAAATAAACGTATATAGTAAAAAGGAAATGACAAATTATAGTACAAGTAAATAAAATAGTTGTAAAAAAGACACTTCAAAAGAACACTGAAAGCAATAGCTGATTCTTTGAAAAGATTAACAAAAAAACAAACATTTAACCAGACTCACAGAAGGAATAAATACAAATAATGAAAGTCAGGAACAAAAGAGAAGTTAAAATAGATGCTACAGAAATACAAAGGATCACAAAAGAGTACTTAAGTGCGTGTGTGTATGTATATATGTGAAGATAGGAAAATTTAGAGGAAATGGACAAATTCTCAGAATTACACATCATGCCAATACTAAAAGGAGAACTATAGAATAATACCTCTGACGAATATAAGTGCAGAAATTCTCAAAAAATTTCTAGCAAAATATTCAACAAATATTAAAGAATCATACAACAAAATCATAAGCATTTACTCAAAGGATGAAAGATGGGAGGATTGTTCAATATAAGCAAATCAATAAATGTGATATATCACATCAAGAAAGGAAAAACAAAATCACATGATTATCTCAATAGATGCTAAAATCATTATATAAAAATCAAGATTCATTTATGATAAAACCCTTTTCAAAATGGGTATAGCAGGAAAATACTTCAACACATATGACAAACAGCCAACATGACACCAAATGGCAAAAAACTGAATTTTTTCTTTAGGATCAGAAACAAGACAAGAATGCCTACTCTCCCCCTATTACTCAATGTTGTTAGGATTCATATTCAGAGAAGTTAGACAAAAATGGATATAAAAGTTCTCCAAATTGGAAAGGAAGAAGTTAAAATAATTCTACACACAATGACATAATAGTATACATAGAAAATTGTAAACACTCAAGAAATAAGCTATTATGAGAAACAAAGAGACTACAAAATTAAGATACAAAAATATGAAATCTGATGTATTTATATAAATAAATAGTCTAGCAGAAAAAGAAATAAAAGAGCCCCATTTATGATTGCACAAAATAATAAAACACATTAAAAATTTTGACCAAAGAAATGAAAGACCTGTATACTGAAGACTGTAAGGAATTGTTAAAAAGAAATAGAAGAAAACACAAAGAAATTAAAATATTTTCTGTGTTTATGGACTGAAAAAATTAACATTGTTAAAATGAACATATTAACTAAAGCAGCAAATGTCCAATGCTATCCTTATCAAAATTTGAAGAATATTCTTCATAGAAGTACAAAAAAAAAAAAAACGAATCAGAGCTGAGTTTGCATCTTCCAACATGTTTGGAAGTTTTTTTTCAATCTTTTGTAGCAGTTTGATAAGAATTTGTGTTATCTATTCTTTGTATTTATGGTAGAATTCACTAGTAAACCCATCTGGTCCATGGCTTTTATTTCGGGGGACATTTTCAATTACTGTTTTAACTCATTTTTTGTGATTGATCTGTTCAGGATTTTTATTTCTTATTGATTTAGACTTGGAAATTTGTATTTTCCAATAATTTTTCGTTTCTTCAAAGTGAACAAATTTGTTGCCATAAAGGTGTCCATTGTATTCTCATATGATCCTCTGTATTTCTGTAGTATCCATTGAAATTTCTCCTCTTTCATTTCTGATTCTGTTTATGTGTGTTGTCTTTCTTTTCTTGAAAAAGTATTTTTTGAAAAGTCTTTTGGATCTTTCATTTATTTCTGCACTGTTTTATTATTTTCTTCCTTCTATTAAATTTTGGTTGTATTTTTTTTTCTTCTTTCTTTATATAAAGTCTTACGATTTTGTGAGTTTTCTTGTCTCCTGAGGTAGGGTTTTATTGCTGCAAAGTTCTTTCTTTATACCGGTTTTGTTGTACCCCATAGGTTCTGATAATTTATGTCCTCATTTTCATTTGACTCCAAGTAAAGTGTAACTTTACCTTAAATTCTCTCATTGACCCAATGTTGTTCTGTAATGTTCTTTATCACCCACTCCTTTGAAGTTTTTTCAGATTTCCTCTTTTGGTTGGTTTCTAATTTCATGCTTTTGTGATCTGAAAAGGTTCTGTATATGACTTAAATCTTTGCAAATTGTGCATCTTATTATTTTGAATTATGTATATACATTAAAACCATCTCATATAATTTTTCATTTAATTTTTGTTTTATTGTTCATTTTCTGTATGAATGTTTTTGATGAATATTATATTATTGACTGTCAATATTTTCTTGCATTACTTCGAACATGTCATTCCCTTTTTTTCTGGCCTGTGTGTTACTGTTGAGAAGTCTGATAATAGCCTGATGAGAATACCTTTATATTTAATTTACCTTTTTTTTTGTCTGGCCACCTTTAATAAACACTCTTTGCCATGGACTTTTGATAGTTTCACAATGGTATGTCTTGGATCAGGCATTTTTGTATTTAGAAGACTGTTGACTTCATTGACTTATATGATCATTCCCTTCCCCAAGTTTGGGAAAACTTCTGCAATTATTTCTTTGAATATGTTTTCTGTTTCCTTCTATCTTTACCTTCTAATATAATAATTATTATTATATTGCCTTTTCTAGTGGAGTCAGATAGCTATTGGAGTGTTTCTTCACATTTTTAAAATATTAAATTTATCTCTCTTCCACCTGGCTTCTTTCTGCAGTCTTGGCCTCCACTCAGTGATCATTTCTTCCACTTTTCAATTATTTTATAGCTTTCTATAGTACTGTTTGCTTGTTTATTGCATTCCTCATATCTTGAATCTCTACTAATTTCTTTTGTAAAGTTTCATCTTCTACTTCTTTTTATTTTGAGCTCATTGATTCATTGATTTGTTTTGCTGTCTTATTGTACTTCTTTTATCTGCTTTTCTGAGTTTTCCTCTGAATTTCCTTATGATTGCTATTTTGAATTATTTATCCAGTATAATCCACCATGTCTTAAAAACTTGTTCCTTGTGATGCATAATACCTTGAAGTTTTCAGGTTTCTTGAGCTCCTCTTTTTTCCTGGAAAACTTGTACCTGATCTGCTTATTTTTTGTTTTCTGTGTATTTGACACTCTTGTTTGTTTTTATATTTTTAAATCTTTTAGGCTTCCATGAAAAAGATAAGGGAGGTAGAAGATGGCTAATGAATGAGGGACTGGTGTAGGGGTGGGGGGATAGATTGTGTTGTAGACTGCAGGTGTTGGAGAATCCATTCCTGTGGATAGTATCAGGGTAAACACTATACTCTGGGATCCCAGAACTGGGTCTGGTAGTCTATCCACTGTGGCTTTGAAGTTCTTCTGGCTAGATTACCAGTTCTAAGGGATGAGTAAGGAAAATTGCATTTCCCTACTTCTTTTCTTAGCTAGGTTGCTGACATGTATGAAGACTATGGTCCTGACCTCAACTCCTCCTCCTTGGGCCTCACTTAAACCGTACATGCGTGTCACAATCTGCACTCCTCCCTCTTGGAATTCAAGGTTAGACCTGCTGACCTCCTAAGAGGTCCTCCTGGCTGCCTCTGCTGCTTCTAATTCTACAGTTGCCTCTCTACCACCACTACCACAACATCCCTATAGACCCACCATCAGATACTCAGATACAGGTGATTACTCAGGTGATTATTTCAAAGCAATTGCTGTTGTTCTCCAGTTACTGTGATGCTGTGAGGCTCTCTGCCAGTGTCCTTTCTGCAGAAAAATTTTACTTGTTTCCCTTAGACTCAAAGTAGGGTGTGATGTCAGCCAACACTACAAAAAGACCTCCCATTTTACACTTTTACACTGTACTGCACACATATTTCATTTCATGAATTCAGCCAAGATCTGTTTAAATGAACTCTGAAACCATTTTTTCTGATTTTTGAGGTATTAATGGTTTCCAATACAATGTTTCAAGAGTATAGCTTCAACTTGACAAATGTGTATACCTCACCAAATCCAACACAAAATTCTACTTACCATCTACCACTATATAATTAGCATCCCTCTACATATTTTTCTCATCACCTATCCACTTCCCCCGTGGAAACCACCATTCAGTGTCAGAATCAAAGAATTTGCATTTTGTTTTATTTACTTTATTTCTTTATATTCCACATATTAGTAAATTACACTGTATTTGTCTTTCTTTTTCTGATTTATTTCACGTATAATCACCTCAAGGTCCACTCATATTGTAACAGATTGAAGAATTTAATCTTTTCTATTTTTTTATTTAAATCAATTTATCACTTCTGTTTACATTGCTAAATGATTTTTAAGATATTCATTCATACCTCAGTCTATGAGTAAATGAAATGACACCCATCATGAGAGTTCTAAATCTCATCACCACCATTGTATTTATTTCTTTATTCCTCGGTCTATACTCTCTCCTTTCTGGCAAGCACAGTCTTATCCCCCAAATTTTTGTTGTGTTTTGTCAGTTTGTCTCATTTCTTTATATTCCACTTATGAGTGAAACCATTTGGTAATTGTGTTTTTCTTTCTGATTTATTTTTCTTAGCATAATCAATCAATCTCAGTCCAGATTGCCTCAAAAGGCGTAATTTGATATTTTTAAAAAGGCACAGAAATTTCCACTGAGCATATGTACCACAATTTTTTATCCAGTCATCTATTGATTAAATCCAAAAATTATTGAACTAAATATGTTTCTCATAAAAATTCTTTAAAAACATTGATGTATTATAATTAAATGTAAATATTAAACTCCGAATGGATAGCAAAATACTAAAAATTGTTTCATTGATTATTAGTTTATTTATGTTTGTTGAATTGAGTTATAATGCTATTACAATTAGAGATTTAAGCTAATAAAATCCTAAGAAAAACAAAGGAGCAGCTTTTTGAGGACATAGATTAAAGAAACTCAGAGAACTAAAGATGTAAATTTCACTGTGTTTTCTCTTGTAAAAAATTAGCAAGTCATTGATCTATTAAACTTTGAACTAAAAGTGGTACAATTTGAGCAGTCAAAAAAGTGGTGTTTGATAATAGTCCAACATATAAAATAGAATGAGCTTATTCTAGCATAAATAGGTGATTAAATAAATAAATAATAGGGTAAAAGGAAAAATCTCTAATACAGAATAATCCAAATTAATTTATGTTGGTGATCTGTCCTCAAAAAGGGTGATTATAACTCTACACTCTGAGTATGGATCATAAATGTTAACTTCTACCAAACAGTAAATTACAGAAAGGAGGAATAAAGTTGCAGAGGAGAAATTTAAGAAATATGACCTCAGTTAGGTTCTCAAGGTCAAAATCAGCAGTGATAACTCATGTTGTCTCTACATATTCTTTTACTTTTAAATATTTATTGAGGTAGCTTTTGTTTACAAAATAATATAAGCCTATACTGTAGACTCTCTATTCATCATATATATGACAACACATCATACCCACATCAAATCACCAAAAGTCCTTCACAGTTGTCCATTGTCCGCTACTTGCTCCCACCACCCAACCCCTTCCCTGCTGGTTAATGCACACACACACACATATCACATCTTTATCCTTTCATGTGACAATGAGCACTTCAGAAGTTTGAAATTCTTAGCTATGTTAAATAATGTCGGAATAAGCATGGAGGTACATACATCTATGTGAACTAGTGCTTTTGTGTTCTAGGTGAATACACAGGAGTGGATTGATGGGATTGTTTAGGATTTTCATTCTCAAATGTTTTGAGGACTCTCCATAGTACTTTCTTAAAGGCTTCATGAACTTACACACCAATCAACAGAGTAAGAGTGTTCCCTTTCCTCTAAAACCTCACCAACATTTATTGTTTCCAGACTTTTGGATAATAGTCATTCTATCATATGTGAAGTAATATCTCATCATTGTTTTAGTATGCATTTACCTAACAACAAGGGAAGCAGAAAATCTTTCCATGTGCCTGATGGTCATTTGTATGTATTTCATGGGGGAAATAGCTATTCAGTTATTCTGTTCATTTTTCAATTACATTATTTGCTTTTCTATGCTTGTATTTTATGTGTTCTTTAGATATTTTTGATATTAAGACATCGTCATATATATGATGTGAAAATATCTTCCTCAATATGGTTATTTTGTTTTGTTGATATTACCCTTCCCTGTGCAGAAGCTATTTATTTTGATATAGTCCCATTTCATTACTTTTTTTGTTTCCTTTGACACTGGAGTTGTGTCCCCAAAACCTCTCTAAGGCCAATATTATGGAATGTGTTGGCTTCATTTTCTTCTAAGTATTTAACATTTTCTGGTCTTACATCCAAGTTTCCAATCAATTTTTAATATTTTTTATTTATGGTGTTGGAGAGTGATCTAGATATATTCATTTGCATGTGGCTCTCCAATTATCTACACACATTTATTAAAAAGATTTATATTTTGCGCCATTATATGTGCTTGGGAATTTCATTGTAAATTAGCTATCTTATATGTCTGATCTTAATTTTGGTGATTCATTCTATATCACTGATTTGGTTCTCTGTTTTTATGGTAGTATCATACAGTTTTGATCACTATAGCTTTGTTGTATAACTCAAGGTCCTGTAGCGAGATACTTTCACTTTTATACATTTTTATATGATTACTTTGGCTATTTGAGGTTTTCGTGATACCATATAAATTTAATTGCTTTGTTTTACTTTCTTGAAAAATGCCAGTGATGTTTTGATTGAGCTTGTGTGAAACCTGTATATTGATTTAGCTAAAATGGCCATTTTAACAATGTTAATTCTTCCCAGCCATGACCATGAAATTTTGTTTTCATGCATTGGTTTCTTCTTGTATTTCTTTTAGCAACGTCTTTTAGTTTTCATTACACAAAACTTTCACCTACCTTGTTAAGTTATTCCAAGAATTTAAATCCAGTTTTCTTGATTTCATTATCTTCTATTATATTGTTTGCATATAAAATACAGCACATATTTATGTTAATTTTGCAGCTTGCCACTCTATTATACTTGTTCATTAATTCTAGAAGTGTCTTGGTGGTGTCTTTAGAGTTTTCTACATATTTTATCATGTCAACTAAAAATTTTCATAGTTTCATTTGTTTTCCAATTTCAATTCATTTTATTTCTTCCTTCATAATTTCTCTCACTAGCACTTCCAGTATAATGATAAATACCAGTGACAACAATGGAATGCCTTGTCTTATTCCTGATTTTAGAGACATTGTTTCAAATTTTCACCACTGAGTATGATTTTAGCTGTGGGTTTATAATATATGATATTTATTATGTTAAGTATGTTCTTTATATTGCAATTATATGTAATATTTTATTATCAATGGGTTCTGAATCTTGTCAATGCTTTCTCTGCATTTATTTATATAATCATAAGATTTTGTCCTTTCTTTTGTTGATGTGATGTATTAATAAATTTTCCTATTTAGAAGCATCCTTACATCTCTGGGATGAAACCAATTTGTTCATGATGGATTTTTCACGTAATGTATTGTTGCATTCTGCTTGCTAATACATCATTGAGGATTTTTGCATTTATTCTCATCAGAGATATTGGGCTATAATTTTCCTTCTTTGTGATGTCCTTGCCTGATTTTAATATCAGTGTGATACTGACCTCATAAAAAGTGTTCAAAAGTGTTCCCTTCACTTTTTTGGAAGAGTTTGATAGAGTAGGTTTTCATTATTATCTTAAGGTTTGGTAAAGCTCACTAATAAAGCCCCTGGTCCTGGGCTTTTTTTGAGAGATTTTTTAATACTTCTTCAATTCTCTTGTTTATGACAGGTCTTTTACTGTTTTCCATTCTTTATGATTCAGTTTTGGAAAGCAGTATGTTTCTAATAAATATTTTAATGCCCTTTTGAGTATCCAAATTTTGTCATGTAGCTATTCATAGAAGTCTCTTATAATGCATTATCTCTGAGGTAACCCTTTTACTTTCTCCCTTTTCATTTCTGATGCTAATAATTAGAGATTTCTCTCCTTTTTAGATAGGGGGCCTAGCCAAAGATTTGTCAATTTGGTTTGTATTTTTAAAGAATCAGTTTTGAGCTTCACTGATCTTCTAAATTGTCTTTTTGATTCTATTTCATCTATTTCTCTTTGAATTATTTTTATAATTTCCTTCTTTTTCTGATACATGGCTTCAATTGTTCTTTTTTGGTTGCTTTATATATAGGTTTAGATTGTTTATTTAAATTTTTCTTCTTTTTTGAGGCAGGCCTTGAAGGCTATCGACTTCTGTCTGTACTGATTCTAATGCATTCCAGAGGTTCTGGTAACTAAAGCTTTCATTCTTATTTGTATACAAGTATTTTTTTAATTTCTCTTTTGAATTCCTCTTTGCCCAAAAGTCATTTAGAAGCATGCTTTTTTAGTCTCCACATATTTTGTAACTTTCTAGCTTTTCAGGTTGATTTCTAGTTTTCTACCATTCTGATCAGAGAAGATGCTAACATGATTTCAATCTTTGTATGTTCACTGACAGATGTTTTTTCCCAACATATGGTCTATCCTTAATTATGTTCCTTGAGAACTTGAGAAAAACATGAATTTGGAGCTGTTGGGTAAAGTATTTCATAAATTTCTATTAAACTCATCTGTTTCAATGTGTCATTTTAATGTCATTTAAGTCGATTGTTTCCCTGAAAAAGTTGTGCCTGTTTGATCTGTTCACTGTTGTTAGTTGGGTATTGAAGTCTCCTACTACTGTTGTGTTGCTGTTGGTATCTCTCTTTAGTGCTCAGTTATAACTAATATTTGATGTTTATTTCTTTATATAGTTATATGCTCCTTCACTCAGTGCATTTATTTCTAAAAGAGCTATGACTTCTTACTAAATTGATGCCTTAATCATTATGTTATGTCCATTCCTCTATTTTGTTACCTTCTTTAGTTGGAAGTCTATTTTATCTAATACAAGTATGACTGTCCCAATGTTTTTGTTACTATTTGACTGTAGGATTGTCTTTAAATCATTGACTTTGAGTTTAGATTTTTGGTTCAAATGTAGGTGTGCTTCCTTTATACAGTAGTGATTTGTGTTTTGTTTTGTAGTCCATTCATACATTTAATGCCTTCCGATTCATCCATTCAATTTATTAACATTTAGGGTGATTATCGGTCTGCAACATTTTGCTACAAATTTATTAATTGTTTTTTGAAGATTGTTGCAGGAAGAACTTTTGTGCTTCCCTTCCTCTTCTTCCTTGCTTTGAAAACATTTGTGTTGTGGTTAGCTTCCCTTTTCATTTCATTCATTGTTTTTCTATGGGTTTATATTTTGAGGTTACATTGAAATTTACATAAAATTTTCTATTATTATTTCCTGTTTAACCTTGAAAGCAAGTTAGTCGTGAGCTCATTCTAACAGTCCACATTTTTAGTCTCCTCCTCTCAACGTTTTATATTTTTGATGTTTTGCTACACTTACATGGGGTTTCTTCATTTTGTAGGTCTTAATTTAGTATTTCTTGTTAGACTGGTTCTGCAGTGATTGATTTATTTGACTTTTGTTATCTGTAAAACTCTTTTATCATTCCTTCCTAAGTGATAATCTAGCAGGATAGATTAGCTTTGGTTGGAAGTCCTTTTCTTTCATCACTTAAAATATATCATGTCATCTTCTGGTCTATAACATCTCAGCTGAGAAATGTGTCGACAGTCTTATTTATGCATTCTCCCTTGTATGCAATGGTTTTCCTCTAGTTGCTTTTTTCTTTATGCTGTATTTTTGTTATTGTAATGACAATGTTTTTTCTGTATATGTTGTCTATTATATTTGCATTTCCTCTATTTGGAACTCTTGATCTTCCTGGATTTAGAGATCTGCTTTCTTCTTTCTCAGGTTCAGGAAATTATTATCTATTATTTCTTCACATAAGACTTCTGCTCCCTTTTCACTCTCTTCTCCTTCTGAGAACCCTATGATGTGAATGGGTTTCTTCTTGATATTATCTCACATGCTATTTGTTGCTCTGCTTGGGTGCATTCCACTGTCTTATCTTCTACCTCACTGATTATACTGGAAAATTCTTTCAGTCTAATCTTCAGTTCCTCTATTGTGCTATTTTGAGTACGCTATTGCATTCTTTAGCTCCATGAATTTTGTTTGTAATTTGTCATATTTTCTCTTTGTTGTAGTTCTTTTTTTTTCTTAATTGTTTTCCTGATTTCAGTATCATTAAAACGATTCAAAATCTTCAGGTATTTTATGTAATTCAATTGCATTCTGATTTTCCCCTGGGGATTTGCTTTTTCCCCATCATTTTATGTTTATTTCCCTGACTTTTCACTATCTGCCACATTCTGTGTTTATCTCTATGACTTAGGCTTCTCTAGAGTAAATTCTTTCTATTTCAGTATCAAATTGCTAAGTATAGACCTGACTGCTGCTCTGGAAATGTACTTACTTTAGTTTTGTGATGCTAGCATGTGTCAGGAATGTAAAGCTTGAAAGTCCATTCTGTGTTGAGGCTTATGAGTCTAAAATACAAGGTCGGAGTAGGGGTAGGGAATGCAGAAGTTTTCCCTAGAGTCCCATGCATAAACAACAGGGCACAAAGGAGAGACCCAAGAGTTGTGGGTCTAGTCCACAAACAGGTAACAGTCCCCAAGAGACACCCAAGTATAGAAAGAACTGGTAAGTGGTTTTGTTGGAGAATACTCCCCTGTGAAAATCTCAGAGGCGTGACAGTCCCAGAAGGGCATAGTATAAAAAGTCCTGGGATCTGCAAGTGCAAGACCTAGTAAGTACCATGTGGAGAGACAAGTTTTTTCTATGTAGCCCCAGGCTGGCAGGAACTGCCCTGGAATAGCAGCTGAAAGCTCAACAGTTTGTTGCAAGTATGCTAATGTAGGAAATGATGGTTTTTCCCCTGGGGCTTCATTGCAATGGCTGCCTCTAGTGCCAGAAGAAGCAGGGTCTCCATTCAAATGATTCTATTCATAGTGCTACTGCATGCTAAATTTTGGATTGATGACTAAAAGCAAATTCCCAGTTATGGGGCAATTTTTGGGGGAGAAAACCCTTTAGCTCTAGGAGAGTAAGCACTGGTTTCTCTCTCCACACCCTTAGGGTTCTGCAAACAAAGCAGAGTGATGCTGAGCAGATGGACTTTTATCTTTTATGAAGGTGTGTGTCTCTAAAAGTCTTCTACCATTTTAGAAGTTATTTTGTCCCTTTGTGGAGATATTTCCCTGTTCATTTTCAAAAGTCTTAGTTGCTAAATAGATGTACTTGTGCTTGCTGGGAGGTGAGTTAGAGACCTTAACCTGACAGCTAGGAAATATATCTATATACTCCTGATATAATGTGATAAAAATTATATTTACCTCTGTGTTCTTTTTTTCACAAATGCCAAACTACAGTTTATATTTTAGAAAAAATTTGACAAAAATCAATAGGGGCACATTCTATGAAAAATGTGACTTTTATTTTTCAAAAAAGGTAAAGTCATAAACAAGGAAGGTTTAAAAATTGTCACATTCATGTGGAAACTAAGGAAAGATAATTACTAAATATAATGTGATTTTCAGGATGGGACTCTGGAAAAGAAAATTGGCACAAGTCAAATATTTAAAAAATCTGAGTAAAATATGAACTTAAGTTAATAATAATATATCTATTGATTTTGGTGAGTGAGTTGCGACACTGATGAGAAAGAATTCATAGAGAGAAGCATTTGGTCAGGATGACACAGCAAGTTTATTAAAAGCAGTAGCAGTGAGTTTCCAACCTCTACAGGCTGGGAAAGTTGCATTAAGGGAATGCACATGGCTGTGTACCACTTGTGCTACCCACATATCACACAGAGGTAAAATGCATTCTTGCATATACCTGAGGGGTGGTGTTATCCTTTCATAGATGTATACAGAGGACTGGAAATTTCATGAGAACTGGTAAGTTTATCTAGAGTAAAACAATGTGAGTAACTAATAATGTGTCCCACAACAAGATTGCCAAGGTGGGGTCTTGCTTTTAGCAGTTTTTGCTCATATATATACCTGAACACCTGCAGAATAGATTTTAAGCTATGCTGTCCCTGCATCATATATTGGCTCATTAATTGTAGCAAATATATCACCTTAATGTTAGCTATACACAATAAAGGAAACGGTGTAGAACTAATGCACATTCTGTGTATTATCTTTGCACATTTTCTTTAAGTATAAAGTTTTTATAAAAATTAAGTTGATTGGATCCAATTTTAATATAATACTTATTATCTCTTGTTCACAATGCTGTGCTCATTTCTGGATATTGAAATTGCATCTCAATCTATATTTAACACCACACATACCTGTAGAGTTCCAGTGTCTATTGCCATCACCATTTCCCCTCTTTCCTTACCTTCTCCCTCCCACCCCCTTTATAGCCATCATCTGGTGTCTTGTGAGTTTTCACTGAAGTTTATCTGTTTGTTTAATTGCATTATAATCCACAAATTTGTGAAATGATCCTGTATTTATTTTTCTTTATGACTTATTTCACTTAATACGATCACTTCTAGTTCTATCCAGATAGTCGCAAAGAGCAAAATATTGTTTGCTTATTTTAGTAACTGCATAGAATTTGTTTATCCAGCTATCTAGGTTGTTCCCATTTCTTGGGTATTGTGAATTTAGCTTCTATGACTATATGGGAGCAATTTTTTTAATGATTAGAAATCTTGTATCCTCTGGGTATATGCCCAAGAGTGGGAATGCTTGATCAAGTGGTAAATCCACCTTCATATGTTTAAAGAATCCCCTTACTGTTTTCCAAACAGGTTGCACAGTTTTATATTACCGTCTACAGTGTAGGGGGGTTCCTTTTACTCCACACCCCCTATAACAACTGATGTTTCTAGTGTTTTTGATATATATCATTCTCACTGGTGTGAGATGGTATCTTATTGTATTTTTTATTTGCATTTCTCTGATGATAAGTGATGTAGGACATTATTTCTAGTGTCTGTAAGCCAATGTGTGTCTTCCTTTGATAGGTGATTATTCAGTTCTTTTGCTCATTTTTGAATGGTCATTTGCCTTTTTTAATTGTTGAGGTCTGTGAGCTCTTTATACATATTGGAGCTTATGTTCTTATCAGATGCACGTTATCTGAATATCTTTTTCAGTTCTGTGGGCTGCCTTTTTGTTTTAGTGGTGGTATCTTTTGCTGTGGAGAAGCTTTTTAGTTTGATGTAATCCCAAATGCTTAGTTTTACTTTGGTCTCTTGCCATAGCTGTTCCTTCCCCAAAGATCTCTTTCTTTGAGGTTGAAGTCAAGGAGTATTATTCTAACATTATCTTCTCACTATTTTATAGTTTTGGGTCTTATGTCAAGTGTTTTGATCATCTGAGTTAACTTTTGTGTATAGCAATAATGAGTAATCTAATTTCTTTTTTGCAGATGTCTTCCAGTGTTCCCAATACCATTCTGTTAAGCAGATGTTCTTTACTACATTGTATGCTCTTGGCACCTTTGTCATAGATTAACTGTGCATATAGACGTGACATTATTTCTGGGCTCTCAATTTTTTCCCAGTGTCAGACTGCTCGATGATGATCACTTTTGTAGTATTGCTTGAGGTCAGAGCGTGTGATTCCTCCACTTCTCTTTTTTCTCTTAAGATAGTTTTGGCTAGTCCTGACCTTTGAGATTCCATACAAATAGTTTGTTCCATTTCCTTGAAGAATGTCCCTGGGGTTTTGATGGGAACTGCATTAAGCCTATGTATTGCTTTGGGTGGAATGGTCATTCCATGGCTAATTCTTCTAAGCCATGAACACAAAATGTTATACTATCTCTGTGTCTTTTATTTCTTTTGTTAAGGTCCTGCAGTTTTCATTATAGAGGTCTATAATCTCCTTTATTAAGTTTACTTCCAGGTATTTGATCTTTCTTAGTGCCATTATGATGGCGTTTCTTTCTTAGTTTCTTTTTCCTCTGGTTCATTGCTTGCATATAGGAATAATACTAATGGTTGTGTGCTGATTTTATATCCTGTTGTTTTGCTGTATTCACTTAATGTGTTAAGCATTTTTATGGTGTCTTTAGGGTTTTCGAGGTATAATACATAATCTGAAAATAATGATAGCTTTATTTATTCTTTTCCAATTTGGAGTTTTAATGTGCTTTTATTCACTTACTTCTCTGGTATAGACTTCCAGAACCATGCTGAATAGTAGTGGCTATTGTGTGCAGCCTTGTCTTATTCCAGATCCCAAGGGAAAGGTTCTCAATTTTCATCATTTTTATGATGTTGGCTGTGAGATTGTCATATATTGCTTTTATTATATTGAGATTTGTGCTTTCTTTTCATATATTATCCAAATATTTTTGTCATGAATGGGTGTTTAATCATATCAAATGCTTTTTCTGTTTCTGTTGAGATTATCGTATGTGCATTTTTAATTTTCACTGTTGATGTGGGATATTACATTGATTGATTTGATATGTTGAACCATCCTTGAATCCCTGGAATAAATCCACTTGATCATTGTTTATAATCTTTTGATATGCTGTAAAAGTCTATTTGCCAAGATTTTATTAAAGATTTTTGCATCTCTTTTCACCACAGATATTGATCTATATATTTTGGGGGGTGCTGTCTTCACCTAATTTTGGAATCAGGATAATATTGGACTCAAAGAATGGGAATTTTCCCTCCTTTTCAACTTTGTAGATGAAATTAAGGATGACGGGGATTAGCTCTTTTTTTAATGTTAGATAGAATTCACTAATGAACCCATCTGAGCCTGGTTTCTTGTTTTTAAGGATATTTTTGAGTAATTCTTTAATTTCTGTGCTTATGATTGGTTATTTAAATTGCCTGTGTCCTCCTGATTCAGTTTTAGAAGGTTGTAGGATGCTAGAAATCTGTCCATTTCTTGATTTACAAGCTTGTTAACTTATAAATATTCATAATAATTTCTCATTATCTTTTGTATTTCTGTGATGTCAGTTGCAATCTCTCCTCTTCCATTTCTGATTTTGTTATTAAGGTTTTCTCTCTTTTTGTCTTAGTGATTCTAACTGAGGGTGAATCAACACGGCTTCTTTTTTTTCAAATTACCAGCTTTTTGATTTAGTGATCATTTGGATGGTCTTTTGTTTCCCATTTCATTTATCTCTGCTCTAAATTTATTATTTACTTGCTTTGCTGATTTTTAGTTTCAGTTGTTCTTCCATTTCTAGTTCTCTTATGTCTGAAGTTAGGGATTTTATTTGAACTCTCTCGGCTTTAGATTTGTACTTATATGGCTATAGAGTTTCCTTGCAAAAATGCTTTTGTTGCTTCCCACATGTTCCGGTAGCTCAACTCCGAATTTTCATTTGTTTTAAGAAAATTCTTAATTTCATCAATGATCCAGGAATTGTTCAAAATGTTGTTCAGTCTTTTTGGTTCTTCCAGGTTTTTGTTGCTGTTGTTGTTCATTTCTAATTTCACCCACTTCTTGTCAGAGATGTTTTCTTTAATTTCAATCTTGTTAAATTTGCTGAGACTTGTATTCTAGAAATTGGTATATCCTGAATATTATCAATGATAGACCATATTCTAGGAAACAAAAGAAATTTTATTAAAAATAGTTTGTGTTCTTTCATACATGGTAGGTATGAAACAAGTATATCAGGTCATATTCTGCATATATGTTGTCAGAAATATGTGTCCTGCTTTTCAAAAGTTCATAGTTGGGCCACTTTATTTTCTGAATGACTTAGTTTAGTAATTGTTTTTACTAAATGAAATAAATCTAAAAAGCTTTTTGCTTCTATGACAAAGGTGAAAGCTAAAATATTGTTCATTCTATTTTCAGCAAGCTGTTATAAAGACAAACTTTATGGGGAGCTATCGGAGTGGCACCTCCAAGCTCTTTCCTGGAGAAATACTTTATAAAAAGCTTATTTCCTATATTATTCCTGCTTCTACTCTATTTTTGTGTTATGTCATTTATTTTGTTTTTTGAGTAATTTTAAAGGTTATTTTCAGTGTGGCATGCTAAAGTTTTTCATATAAATTAATAGTAATTGCTTGCTTTATGCAATTTTGGCTTAAGAAAGTTTTCACAGGAACACAATTTGGATAGTGGGTAAAACCTATAACGCTCTTTTCTTAAAACATTTATTGATATAATTGTATACCAAAAAAATTCACTCATATAAAGAACATAGTTAGATATTTAATGTATTGAAATGGTGTGTAAGTAACCATTTACACAATCTATTTCTACAATTTTTTCACTCTCTACAAATTCCCAAAACCATTATAAATGACTCTTCATCCTCCCCACAACCTTTACAGGATGGCTACTTTGCAGATTTGCCTCTTTTAGACAGTTACTGAATGGTGTCATATAAAACTTGTTTCTTTAATTTATCATGATATTTTCTGTATTTATTTTTATCACTGCATGCATCAACACTCCATTCCTTTTTATTGCTAAATAATATTCCTTTGCATGGATATACGACACTTTTTTTTTTCTCATTCATTGGTTGAGGGGAATTAGTTTGGTTTCACCTTAAGTTGGTTTTCTTTTATGAAAAATGCTTCAAAAACATTCACCTTCAATTGTTTCTGTGTGTGTATATATATATTTTTTCTCTCGTTTATTCACCTGAGTGGAATTTCTTTGCTATATGGGAATTCCATGTTTAAAATTTTGAGGATCTGTTAAATTATTTACCAAAGAAATAGTGTTATTTTACATTCATATAAACACTGTTTAAGGGTTTTAATTTTTCCCATTCTTTCTAAAATATTTTCTTTTCTATCTTTGATTATGACTATTCTAGTTGGTGTGAAGTAATATCTAATGATATTCATTTCACCAGAGGCAATGTTGAAAATAATTTCATGTGAATTTTGGCTACTTATTTATCATCTTTGTAGAAATGCATTTTAGACCATTTCCCATTTTAAATTTGGTTATTCTATTATTGAGCTGCAAAAATATTTGTGTATTCTAGAAGCATGTCCCATACCACATATATTATTTGCAAATCTGCTCTCCAAGCTTATGTTTTTGAGTTTTTGTGTTCTAAGTGGTATCATTGGCAGTACAAAAGTCTATACTTTTTACAAAATTCAGCTTATTTTCTTTTGTCACTTGAGAAAATTTTCTGTCTTACATAAGGAAATCCTCTCTAATCCAAGAGCTTATTTTCTTCCAATGTTTTTGCTGTTGTTATTTTAGCTCATGTATTTGTATTTATGATTTGCTTTGCTATTTTTGTTTGTATGAGGTACTGGAGTCTACCATCAGTATTTTGCATATGCATATCAGTATATTCCAGCATCATTCTTTAAAATGTGAATAGTGACTTTCTCACTTTTATTTTTGATTTTAGTAAGATTATTCTCTATTTCTTTGTCAGTCTAGCCAATAGTTCATCAATATTTATGATCTCTTCAAAGAATAAAATTTTGCTTTTTTTGTTTTCTTCTAGTGTTTTTCTAATCTCCATTTATCTAATTTCCACTCTAATCATTATAATTTCCTTCTTCTGCTTGCTTTGCAATTAGCTATTTTTCTGGTTTGCTAAATGGAAGGCAAATAGTTTGAGATCTTCTTTAATACAGACAATTACAGCTATAGATCTCCCTCTAAGTTCTGCTTTAGCTGTATTATGTGTATCATATATCATTAGTATGTTGTTTTTGGTTTTCATTATACGAAAAATATTTTCTAATTTGCTTGTTGATTTTCTCTGACCAATTAGTTATTAAGGAGTATATTGATTAATTTTCACTTACTCGTCTTTCCACAAATTCCCATCTGTTTTTTCTAATTTAATTTATTTGAGTGAGATAATAGACTTTGTTTGATTTCTGTACTTTTAACTTTTATAAGAACCCATTTTTATGACTCAACATACGGTCACTCCTGGAGAATGTTCCACGTGTACTTAAGAAAGTATATTTATTTTGCTATTGTTGCGTGGACTATTATATTGATATCTATGAGATAACTTGTTACTAGTGTCTTCTTGGTGAGAGATCTGATGGGATAAGACAGATGTATGATTTTGCTCATATTTGGCAGATAGATAAATCATGCAAGGAAATGCACTAAATAAAACAAAAATAAACTTTTAGTCTAGAAAATCAGACAGTGATCGCAAGAGGGAATGGGTGATGGAGGTGGAATAATTGGATAGAAGAGATGAATTATTAGGTAAAGGAAAAACTTAACTTGTGATGGTAAACTTAATGCATTATATACAAATATTGATTTATAGTAATGCACACCTTAAACATATATTATGTTACGGTCAAATGCCTCTTCAGTTACATTTATTAAAAATAGTCTTGCTTAAATATTTTATATACTTGTTGATCTTCTCCTTAGTTTCTATATTCATTATTGAAAATTGGTATGAATATTGTTGAATGGTATTCTCCCCAAATTCATATAAACCTGAAACCTATGAGTGTGATTTTATTTGGAAATAGTATCTTTGCAGATGTAATCAATTAAGATTAGACCATACTGTATTAGGGTGGTCTCTAAATGCAATATAACTGATGTCCTTATTCAAAATGAACATTTAGATCCAGAAACACCAACATACAGAAAAGATCATGTGAAAATTGAGGTGGATATTTGTGTGATGAATCTGCAAGTCAAAGAATTCCAAGGATTGCTAAAACCACCAGAAGCTCTAAAAAAGGCATGAAAAATATTTCTCCTCAGAGCCTCCAGAACAAAGCAACACTAAAAATATATTGATTTCTGAATTGTGATAGCATACATTGACATTATTTTAAACTACCCAGTTTTTGACATTTTGTCACAGAAGCCATAAGAGGCTAATGTAATAGCTACTGAATTATCTGACTATTTTTGCTGATTTAACTACTTTCAATTCTGTCAAATTTAGTTTTACACATTTTGGAGCAGTGATTACATGCATATGATGATAATTGGTACATTACTAAGGTTTCCTCTTTAGTAGCAATTTTTGCTTTAAAATGTTTTTAATATTAGCATAATCACATCAATACTCATATTAGTTTGTATGAGGTACATATTTTCACCTTTTTACCTTCAATCTAGTATGTCTTTGAATATACACTTTGTCTCCTGTAGCCTTGATATAATTGGACTCCCTTTTTTATCCAGCGTGACATTCAATGCCTTTTGATGGTAATCCTGAATCCGTTCACATTTAATGGTGATCTTTGATATGGTTGCATTTATTCTTCCATTTTGTTTTTTTATAAGAAATAGCAGCTGAGAATTTCCCAAATATGACGACTGAAGCAACCCTCCAGACCCAGGGAGTGCAAAGATTTCCTAATACAAGAAACCCAAACAGATTTGCACCTAGACACATTGTCATCAAATGGTAAATAAATACAAAATAAAGAAAGAATATCGAAAGCAATCAGAGAAAAATGAATACCATACAAATGTGTTCCCATAAGATTGGCAGTGGATTTCTCAACGAAAACTCTAAAAATCAGAAGGGAATGGCATAATATATTCAGTGATGAAAGATAAGGATTTTCAACCTAGGTTACTATACTCTGCAAAATTATCATTCAGAACTGAACAAATGACAAAAAATCTTGTCCGATAAGCAGAAGTTAAACAAATTCATCCCAACAATACCAGTTTTGCAAAAAATGGTAAAGGATGCTCTATAAAGTATAACGAACATCCAGTTAGAAGGAATGATAGTAAATGCAAAATGAGGGGAGAAGAGAATAAAATTGTGGATTCTTAGAATGAGTGCAAAACTAATTTGTTTTTAAATAAAAATAGGAAATAAACATAGAATTCTTAATCTTAATCTCAGGGTAGTCTCAAAATACATCTCCAGAGGAAAAACAGGAAGAAAACAAAAAGGGAAGTCAGTAAACATAACTACATCCAACTGACCAAAGAAAAGAAAGACAGGAACATAGGTATTGTCTGGAACAACAGAAGGAAGACAAATTACAAAATGACAATAAATAGCTACATAACAATAATAACCCTAAATGTTAATAGACTTAGTTCACCAGTTAAATGATACAGAGTGGTGAAACAACACACTAGAAGATAATTAAAACAAGAAAATCACACCATTTAAAATATGTTTAAAGAATCAAATAAATTGGAATATACTAAACAAAGGAAGTAAAAGACCTGTACAAGGAAATCTATAAAACGTTATTAAAACAAATTGATGATGACAAAAAAAAAAGATAGTAAGACATCCCATGCTCACGGTTGGGAAGAATGAACATCTTGCAATGGTCATCTTATCCAAAACAATATACAGATTTAATACAAACCCCATTGAATACCACAGGCTTATTTCCAGGAAATAAAACAAAGATCTTAAAATTTCTATGGAACAAAAGATCCCGAATAGTCAAAGCTGTTTTAGAAAAAAGGATGTATCTGGAGGGATTACACTCCCAGACATTGAGCTATAACACAAAGTGATATTGGTCAAAATGGTATGGTAGTGGAATAATAATAATGGCACAGATCAGTGAAATTGAACTGAATCACCATAAATTGATCCACTCATATGCAGTCAATTAGTCTATGACAAAGGAGTCAAAAGTATATGATAAAGCAAGCAAAGTCTTCAATAAATGGTGTTGGGAAAACTGGGCAAGTACATGCTAAAGAATGACTTTAGACCACTCTTTAACTAAACATTCTCAAAAATGAACTCAAAATGGATAAGATATTTAGATATAAGACTGAAAACCATAAAATCCTTGGAAGACAGCATAAGAAAGATTTTCCATGAAATCATCCTTAGAGAGGTTTGGAGACATCATTCCAACATAAAGGGAAAAAAAAGAAAAATAAAGAGCTGAGACTACATTAAACTAAAGGATCTTCTTCACAGTGAAAGAAAACATCGCCAAAACAAAAAGGCAGCATTCTAACTGGGAGAAGATATTTACGTTCCATATTATGAGTAGGTCTTGATATCCAAAATATACAAAGAACTGATAAAACCCAGTAACAGAAAAGTAGACAATCCAATAAAAATTGGGAAGAGGATTTGGAGGGACATTTTTCTCAAGAGGATATACGGATGGTGAACAGACACATGAAAAGATGTTCCTATTTTCTATCAGGGAAATGCAAGTCAAAACAGTGAGATATCGCCTTTCACCTGAGTGACTATTATTGAAAAGTCTAGAAAAAATAAATTTTGGCAAGGATGTGGAGAAGAGGGGACACATTTACATTGCTGGTCCAAGTGCAAATTGGTACAAGCCCTTTGTAAAACAACATGAAGATTCCTCAATAAGTTGAAGATGGAAATTTCATATGATTTGCCATTCCATTGTGTTTACCCAAAAGATATAAAAACACTAATTTGCAGAGACCTATGCACTCCCATGTTTATTTCAGTCTTATTAATAATAAATAATAACTGGATTCCACCTAAGCACCCAACATCAGGTGTATGGATAAAGAAGATGCTATATATACACATGTATATATATATGTATATGTGTATATATATTTGAATAATTTGAATCAACGTGTATGGAACTAGAGGGGATTATGCTAAGTGAAATAGCACAAAAGAAGAAAGATAGATACCAGACAATCTAACTCATAGGTGGAATGTGAATATAAAAAAATTCCAAAGAAACAGATGAAACAAAGTCAACACTTGAACACTAGCAACAGAACTGAGGTTGCCAACAGGAAAAGGGATGGGGACATGAGTAGGGGAGCAAGAGGTGGCACAGCCTGCTGGACAATGGTGAAGAACACTTGGTGAACTGGTGGAGGGCAGAATGTGTTGAGATATTGTCTTAGGGATGGGGAAAGTGCGCATGTAGGGCGCCTACACATATGTGTTTATTTTAATGTGTAAAATCAAAGTTAATGCAATAAAATTAAAAATTTTCAAATAAGATTAGGGTGCATATCATAGTAAACTAACCTTTGTATATATTACTGGAAGTTAACCACTATTAATTTTTCCTTCACCATAAAATTAATCCCCTTAACTCCAGTCCTCCCCACTTCTCTTCTTGCAACCCCTGACTTGCTTTTTTGTCTAAAAGTCTATTGCTAGATTTAGTTTATTTTTAAGTATACTTTTGTTATATTAATTTATTTGTTTTATATCTCTAACACCCCATGTGAGTGATATCACATGATGTCTGTCTTACTCATTTTGGTCTGTCTTACTAAGCCTAATTCCCTCCAGATCCAACCGTGTTGCAGCAAATGGTAAAATATCACCATTTTTTGATAGCTGCATAGTGTTCCATTGTGTGTGTATGTGTATATATCTTTATCCACTCACCTGTGGATGGACACTTAGGTTGTTTCCAGCTCTTGGCTATTGCAAATAATGCTGCAATGAAGGTAGGGATGCATATATCTCCATGAATAGTTTTTGTGTTTTAGGGTAAACACCCAGTGGAGGGATAACTGGATCAAATGAGATTTTCAGTCTCAATTTTTTGAGGAATCTCCATAATGCTTTCCATAATGGTGGCGCCATTTTGAATTCCCACCAGCACCAAATAAGAGTTCCCTTTTCTCTACATTCTCTCCAGCATTTGTTGTTTCCAGTCTTTTGGAAAATAGCCATTCTTATATGTGTAAGGTGATATCCAATTATTGTTTTGATTTGCATTTCCCTAATGACAAGAGAGATATAGCATATTTTCAAGTGCTTGTTGGTAATTTGTAGTCTTCTTTAGAGAAATGTCTTAAGATAAATCTTCCCATTTTAATTTGATTTTTAGTTTTTCTGTTGTTGAGTTTTATTCTCATAAAACCTCATGTATTTTAGATATTAACCACTTGCCAGATATAGGATGTGCAAACATCTTCTTCCATTCAGTAGGACATCTTTTCATTTTGATGGAAATTTCTACCACTGTGCAGAAGTTGAGACATCACTTACATCAATACCCAGTAGTGTTTTTCCTATATTTTTCTTCTATGCACTTTATAGATTCCAGCTTTACATCTAAGTCTTTAAATCACCTTGAATTAATATTTGTGTATTGTGCTAGGTGATCTAGTTTCAACATTTTTTTGCGTGACTGTCCAGCTTTCCCAAAACCATTTATTGAAGAGAATATCCTTGCCCAATTTTAAGCTTTTGACTACTTTGTCATAGATTAAATGTCCATAAATGTGTGGGCTTATTTCTGTGCTCTCAATTCTATTCCATTGAGTTCATCTGTTTTCTCTCAATTATATTTCATTTATAATTACATCTTTTTAATTCCATTGCTATGCTGACTTAATTATTATTGTTTTACAGTAGAGTTTGAATTCAAGAAGCATGATACCTGAATTTTTCTTCTTTATGCTCAGGTTTGTTTTTGTTATCTTGGACCTCCTGCAGTTTCAAATCAGCGTCATCATTTTTATTCTATTTTTGTGATGAGGGTCTTTAGGATTTTGATAGGGATACATTAGACTTGCATATTTTATGGTAGCATTTGTCACTTTAACTTCCAACCTAGGATCATAAAATATATTTGCACTTATTTGTATCATCTTTTTTCTCTTTAATAATGTCTTATGATTTGCAATGTATAAGTCTTTTACTTTAAGTTGCTTGAAGGTATTCCATTCTTTTTAATGCAACTGTAAATGGAGTTGTTTCCCAGTTTTTCATTCTGAAATCATTGCTTGCATATAAAAATACAGCATACTTTTAGCATTAATTTTGTAGCCTGCCACTTTACCATATCTTTATTTTTTCTAGCAGCTTTTTACTGGAATCTTTGGAGTTCTCTCTACATATTATCATACCATCTGAAAAAAGCGATAGCTTCAATTCTTCCTCTCCAGTTTGGATACCTTTATTGTTTGTTCCCTCTCTGCTTCCACTGACCAGGATTTTGAACACTTTATTAATAATAATGGTGAGATATGAACATCTTAGCCTTTTTCCTCATCACAGAGGGAAAACTTTCAGTTTTTGTCCATTGACTATGATGTTCGCTGTGGGTTTGTGATATATATCTTTTATTATGTTAAAGTACATTCCATCTATACCCACTTTTAGACAGTTTTTAACAAAAATGAATGTTGAAACTTGTCAAACATTTTTTTGCGTGTATTGAGAGAACATGAGATTTTAGTCCTTTTTTGATGTAGTATGTCATATTTATTGACTAAAGTGTATTGAATCATCTTTATAGTCTTGGAATAAGTCCCACTTAATTGTGGTGTGTGATTCATTTAACGAGTTGTTAAATTCAGTTTGCTCATATTTTATTGAGAATCTTTGCATGAATATTAATCAATGATAAGGATCTATAATGATTTGCTTTTTTGGTACTCTATTTTGTTTTGAAATCAGAGTAATGTTGGCTTCATAAAACGTGTTTGGAAATTTGCCTTCCACTTCAATTTTTTGAAACACTTTGAGAAGTATTGGTATTAAATCTTATTTGAACACTTGGTAGAATTCACCAGTGAAACTGGTCTAGAGTTTTGTTTTGGGAGAGATTTTTAATTACTATTTCCTTGCTCATGAACTATATGCTCATAATCTCTGTTTTTCCTAATTTATTCTTGGAATGCTATGCATTTTCAAGAATGTGACCATTTATTCTGTTATCCAATTTGCTGCCATACAGGTGTACATAATATTATCTTATGACCATCTTTATTTCTACTGTATAAGTTGTGATTACTCCTCTTTCATTTCTGATTTTATTTGTTTTCTCTCTGTGAGTCTGGCTAATGACTTGTCAGAAACTTATTAGTTGATAGACTCCCACTTGATAATTTTTATTTTTTCTGCATCTGCTTTTGGTGTCATATCAAAAAATAATCATTGCCAAGATCATTGCCAGGAGCTTTTCCCACAATGTATTCTTCTAGGAGCTTTATGATTTCTGATATTATGTTTAACTGTTTATATTCACCTCAAGTTACATTTTGTTAATGGTGCAATATAAGGATTCACTTTAATTATTTTAAATATGATGATCCAGCATTCCCAAAAGCATATTGATGGTACTATCATTTTTCTCATGAGTATTCTTTGATCCCTTACAAATATAAACTTATGTTATACATGAGAGTTTATTTTTGGACTCACATATTGCTTCCATTGGTTTATGTATTTATTTTATGCCAGTACTATGTTGCTTTGAAAGATATAGCATTGTAATATATTTTGACATAAGGTAATGTGATGCCTCCAATCTTTTCTTCATCAGGATTAATTTGTCTATTTTTAGGATTTTTTTTCTGTTCTGATAAAATGTCATTGAAATATTAACAGAGATAAATTTATAGAACACTGTGTAATATGGAAATTTTACCAGTATTAACTATTCTGCTAATGACCATGGGATTTTCCGTTTATCTCTGCCTTCTTCAATTTTTTGACTATAAAAATATAAACTTCTTACAGCTTCCATTGTACAAGTTTCACTTTCTTTCTCAAATATGTTTATAGCTACCTAATTGCTTTTGATGTTATTGTTAAAGAAATTGTTTTCTATATTTTTAAATTTTTTTTAGTATATAGCAATGCAAGTAAATTCTGCATGTTGATTTCGTATACTTCAAATTTGCTGACTTTATTAGTTCAAATAATTTTTATGAAGGCTTTGATTTTACATATAAGATTGCATCATCTGAAATTTTTTTTCCTTTTTGATTAGACTCTTTTTGCATCTTTATGTTGTCTCATAACTCTGGCCAGGAGCTCTAGAATTTTGTTGAATAGAATTGATGGCAGTGAGCAATTTGTCTTGTTCCTTTTTTATTTTTTGTTGCAGTAATTATTCTAAATATTAAACTCATCCCTATGTGTAGGTTCCCCATTTCTTAGATATATTTCAATACACCATTCCCTCTTCCAAATCACCAACTGTTCTTCCCCATTGTCCAGTGGGCTCCACCACCATTTGCTCCAGCCCACCCCGATTCCTTTTAGTAACCTCAGTTCTGTTGCCAATGATTCAGGGTTGGTTATATTTTATCTATTACTTTGTCTATTCATATTCCACCTATAAGTGAAGTCATCTGGTATCTATCTTTATTCTTCTGACTTGTTTCACTTAGCATAATACCCTCCAGTTCCATTCATGTTGATTCAACTGACAGGGTTTCATCTCTTCTAAGGGCTGTGTAGTATTCCATTGTATATATGCACCACATCATCTTTATCCATTCATCTGATGTTGAGCAGTTAGGCAATTTCCAGTTCTTAGCTATTGTAACAGGGCCACAATAAACATGGGGATACATACATCTCTGCAGATGGGTGCTTTTGTATCTTTTGGGTAGATGCTCAGAAGTGGAATGACGAGATCAGATGAAATTTCCATCTACACTTTTTTGAGGAATCTCCAAGTTGTTCTGCATAGAGGTTGTACCAATTTGCACTCGCCCCAACAGTGCAAAAGTGTTCCCTTTTCTTCACATTCTTGCCAGCAATTATTGCTTCCAGACTTTTGTATAATAGCCAGTCTTTCAGGTATAAGGTAATACCTCATTGTTTTTTTTAATTTGCATTTCCCTAATAACCAGCTAATAGTAACATAATTTCATGTGCCTGTTGGCCATTTGTACATCCTCTTCAGAAAAGTGTCTCTCCAATTCTTTCTCTCATTTTTTGATTGGATTGTCTGTTCTTCTGTTGCTGAGTTTTATGAGTTCTTTCTATGTTTTACACATTAAGCTTTTGTCAGAAATATGGAAGGCAAATATCTTCTTCCAGTTAGTAGGTTTCCTTTTGGTTTCAGTGATGTTTTCTCTGGTTGTGAGGAAGCTCCTTAGTTTGATGAAGTCCCAGTTGTTTATTTTTATTGTTTCACTTATGTTGGAAATGAATCCCCAAAGGTTTCTCTATGACTGATGTCATGGAAAGTCTTTCCTATGTTGCTTTCTAAGAGCTTTACAGTTTGTGGTCTTATGTCCAAGTCTCTAATTCATTTTGAGTTAATTTTTGTAAATGGTGTTAGAAAGTGGTCTAGCTTCATTCTTCTGCATGTGGCTATCTAATTTTTCCAAGACCATTTGTTGAAGAGACTTTCCTTTTTCCATCAAATGCTTTTGGTTCCTTTGTCTTAGATTGACTGACTGTATGTGAGTGGGTCAATTTCAGGTGATTCAGTTCTGTTCCACTGATATTTGCCTCTGTCATTACAGTAGCATGCCGTTTTGATCATTGTTGCTTTGTAATATAGCTCAAGGTCTGGAAGCATATTACCTCCAAATTAATGCTTTTATTTAATGATCGTTTTGGCTGTTCAGGGCCTTTTGTTGTTTCACACAAATTTTAAGACTTTTTGTTCTATTTCCGGAGATAAGTCCATATGATTTTAATGGAGATTGCATTAAATCTTATATTGCTTTGGGTAAGATGGCTATTTTAAGATATTGATTCTTCCCAGCCACGAGCAGGGGATATCTTTGTATTTATTTATGTCCTCCTCTGTTTCTTTTAAGGACTTGTAGTTTTCATTGTAAAGAACTTTTACTTCCTTTGTTAGGTATACACGCAGGCATTTCATTCATTTAACTTCTATTTTAAATGGTGCGATTTTCATAATTTCATTTTCTTCTAGAGTGTTCTTTGCATATAAAAATGCAACAGATTTTTATGCAGTGATTTTGTGGCCTGCCACTTTCCTGTATTCGTTTATGAGTACTAAAAGTTTTTTCATAGAGTTTTTGGGTTTTTCAATATATATAATCATGTCATCTGCAAATAATGAGAGCTTTATTTCGTCCATTGCAGTTTGGATTCCTTTTATTTCCTTTTCTTGCCTAATTGTTCTAAGACCTCCAGTACAAATTAAATAGAAGTGGTGAGAATGGAGAACCTAGTCTTGTTCCTGACCTAAGAAGAAATGCTTTCAAGTTTTTGCCATTGACTACGATGCTGGCTGTGAGTTTTTCATACATGGCCTTTATTATGTTGAGATATGAGCTTTCTATTCCCATTTTGTGGAGAGTTTTTATCATAAATGGGTGTTGGATCTTGTCAAAAGCTTTCTCTGCATCTATTGATATGATCATGTGGTTTTTCTCTTTGCTCTTGTTGATATTGTATCAACAGATTTATGTATGCTGAACCATCCTTGCACCCCCGGGATGAATCCTACTTGGTCATTTTGATGCATTGTTGAATTTGGTTTACTAATATTTTGTTGAGAATTTTTTCATCTGTGTTCATTAGAGATATTGACCTGTAATTTTCTTTCTCGGCAACATCTCTGTTGACTTTCAGTATCAGTGTAATGTTAGTCTCAGACAAAGTATTTGGGAGAGTTCCCTGTTCTTCAATATTTTGGAAGACCTTGAGAAGAATAGCTGTTAATTTTTCTCTGAAGGTTTGGTAGAACTCATTGTAGAGCCATCTGGTCCTGGGCTTTTATTTCTAGGGAGGTCCTTGACTGCTTCTACAATTTCTTTGGTTGTGATTGTTCTGTTCAGGTTTTACAATACTTTCAGGTTCAGTCTTGATCGACTTTTCTTTTCTAGAAATCTGTGTATGTCCTCGTTTGTCAATTTTGCTGGCGTAGAGCTGTTCATAGCATTTCGTTGTGATGTTTTGAATTTCTGTGGTATCTGTTGCAATGCCTCCCCTTTCATTTATGATTTATTATGAGAGTTTTCTCCCTTTTTTCTTTGTGAGTCTAGCCAAGAGCTTGATTTTGGCTTTAATTGTTCTTCTCTCTAGTTGTTTTAAATGTAGAGCTAAGTTGTTTATTTACATTTTTTCTTGTTTCTTGAGATAGGCTTAGATTGCAATGAACTTTCCCATTAGTATTGCTTTGCTGCATCCCATATATTCTGGTAGCTCATGTCCTAGTTCTCATTTATTTCTAAATATTTTTTTAAGTTCTTCTTTGATTTTCTCTTTTACCCATGTGTCCTTCAGGAGCATATTGTTAAGTTTCCAATTAGTTTGAGGTCCTCCAGCTTTCTTATTGTGATTCATTTTTAGTTTTAGGCCATTGTGGTCACAGAAGATGCTTGGTATGACTTCAATCTTTGTCACTTTGTTGAGAGATGTTTTGTGTCCCAGCATGTGATCTATCCTTGAGAATGTTCCATGTGCACTTGAGAAGAAAGTGACATCTGTAGTTGTTGGGGAAGTGCTTGGTATATGTCTATTAGACCTGTGTGTTCCAGATTGTCATTTAAAGTGCATGTTTCTCTGTTAATATTGTGCCTGGTTGATTTGCCCATTTTTGTAAGTGGGGTGTTGAAGTTCCTCACAATTATTGTGAGCCTGTCAATATCTCTCTTCAGGTCCAACAATACTTATTCGTTCTATTTTTTGTTCCTTCATTTGCTGCATATTGTTAGTAAGTGTGATATTTTCCTGCTGAATTAATCTTTTATTCATTATGTAGTGTCCATCTCTGTCTTTTGTTATGCATTTTAGATGGAAGTCTGTTTTATCTGATATGAGTGTAGCTGTTTCTGCTTTTTCATCATTGCCATTCGACTGTAGGGTTGTCTTCCAGCCATTGACTTTGAGTATTTGTTTCTCTTTTGGAAGAAGTTGGGTTTCCTGAATGCAGCATAAGGTTGAGTTGTGCTTTTTAATCCATTCAGCTGCTTTGTCATTTGACTGGTGAGCTCAGTCCATTAACACTTAGGGTGATTATTGATATATAGCTGCTTAGTGTCATTTTATAATTTGCCTTTTGTATGTAACGACTTTGTTCTCTTTCTCTTTTTAGGTCAGATGGGTGAAGTTATGTTTTGACTGATTTTGCCTTTTGTTTTCTTCTTCACTTTCTCCCTCGGGATATATTTTGAGGTTACCTTGAAGTTAGCTTTCACAGTTCTACATTGACTACCTAATTTTATTTGAAGGTATTTTAGTTTGCCACTCATTCTAACTATCCACATTTTTGTTCTCTTCTCTTTCTCCCCACATTTATTATTTGTTGTCTTACCATTTTTCTGTGTGGTTTCTTTATGCTTTATAGAGCATCCTTTAATATTTTTGCAAAGCTGGTTTTGTGGTGATGTACTTCTTAACTTTTGCTTGTCAGAAAATATTTTTATTATTCCTTCAGTTCTGAATGATAATCTTGCCAGATATAGTATCCTGGGCTGAAAATCCCTTTCTTTCAGCACATTGAATATATTATGCCATTCCCTTTTGGTATGTAGTGTTTCATTTGGGAAGTCTGCCAACAAACTTCTGGGGTCTCCTCTGTATGTGACATATTTTTCTCTGGCTGCTTTTAATAGTTTTTCTTTATCTTGTATTTTTGACATTTTGATGATGATCTGTCTAGGTATATTTCTTTTTGGGTTTCCATTATTAGGCACACTTTGAGCTTCCTGGATCTGCTTCATCCTTCAAATTGGGCAAGTTCTCATCTACTATTTCTTCAAATAATTTATGTCCCCTTTTTTCTCTCTTCCTCTGAGACCCCTATGATGCGAATATTATTCCTTTTGATGTTATCCCAGTGGTCTCAAATGTTGTCTTTGATTATTTGAATTTCTTATCTCTTTGCTGGTTTGCTGGCCTTTGTCTTATCTTACAGATCACTCATTCTGTTGGAAGCTTCATTCAGCCTATAGTTTAGTGTTTCTACTGAGTTCTTTAATTCAGCCATCATGACTCTTACCTGTTTGATTTCTTGTTTTAATTCTTCTCTTTGCTTCTTGACATTCTCCTTTACTACCTCTATGGATTTCTGGATTCTCATAAGTATGTTAATCACTGTTACCCTAAATTCCTCTTCAGATAATTTACATACATCTGTTGTATTCAGATTTTCCCCTGGGTTTTTGATTGGATCCATCGTTACACATATATTTATCTGTTCCTTTGCTCTATTCAACATTCTCTTTATATTTCTAAGGGTTCAGTTTTCCTGGCATTGTGCACGTTTGACTTGGCAATCAGGCTGCAGTTTTACCTCTAACTACAAGGTGGTGCTAGCAGTTAGCACTGAGGTTTTCCACTGCCTCTGTCTTTAATCCAGTGGATGGGGCATCCAATGGGTAGGATTTCTAGTAGGGTAATATGCGGTGGGCAGGATTTCTGCTCAGTGGACCCTAGGCCCTAGAGTGAAATAGTTGTGGGAGGAGCTTGATTTGGCTGATTTTTGGTTATGTCTATGCCCAGCACAATTTCACCAATAGCTCCAGCTCAGCTCCTGGCATGCTGGCTGTCCTTTCACTCCCTCCCAAGTCGGCCCTCTGTGTCTCTGTCTCAGAATCACTGGATCTGTCTCTCGTTGCTTCTGCAGCTGGTCCCCAAATCCCTAGCTTCCACCCCACTGCCCATCCGGATACTCTGGAGCTAAGTCCCAAATCCAAATCAGTGACTTAACTGGGAACTGCACCAGGTGTCCTTACTTACCAGTAATCTTCAGCTATTCTTTTTCCAACTGAAGTATCAGTCATTTCCTGGTGTTTACCTCTGGAAAATAGGTGATTTTTATTTGTTTGTTTCTTTTTGGTGTCTGTGGAGAGTGAAACAAAAGTGAATCCTATTGATTCCTATATGAAAGTCGATCTCAAATTGTCTTGTTCTTAGTCTTAGAGAAAAACTTTCAGGTTTTTTCGGATTTTTTTGTGCATCTAATACATTTTGATGTGTTGTGTTTCAATTTTTTGTTGTCTCAAGACATATTTATTTTAATATAAATTAATTTTATTGAAGATATATTACATCATAGCATTTGATAACTTTAAAGTGTGCATCACAGTAAACCCATATTGGTACATAATGCATCAAGTTTACCATCATTTCATATCTTTCTGCACTATATATTGATCTGTCTGATTCAAGCTGCCTGTCCACCCTCCCCGTTCTCTTTTTGCAAGAACAGATTTGCTTTTATTGACTAAAAGCCTATTTTTATTTGACTTAATTCAACTGTTTGCTTATCTATATACCACATATGAATGATGTCATACAATGTCTGTCTTCCTCCATGATTATCTCATTAAGCTTAATTCCCTCAAGGTTCATCCAGGTATCTGCAAATGGCAAGATTTCATCTTTTTTGATGGCTGAGTATTATTCTATGATGTTTATAAAACACATATTATTTATCCACTCTATTGGTGTCACTTAGGCTGTTCTGTTCCTATCTCTTGGCTATTGCAGATGCTGCAATGAACATAGGCATGCATATATCTTTGTGAATTTATATAGTTTTCAGGTAAATACTTAGCAGAGAAATAATTGGATCACATAAGATTTCTATTCTCAGTATTTTGAGGAATCTCCATTCTGTTTTCCTTAATGGTTGCACTAGTTTATACTCCCAACAACAATGTATAAATGTTTCATTTTATCCAAATACTTGTCAATACTTGTTGTTTCCAAGCTTTTGAATAACATTCATTGCAACAGAAGTCAGGTAATTGCTCATTGTTGTTTTTATTTGCATTTTTCTAATAAGAGATGGTGGAACATCTTTTCATGTGCCTGTTGGTCATCTGTATATTGTTTTTTGATAAGTGTCTATTAATATTATTTGCCTATTTTAATGGCATTATTTTGTTGAGTCTTGGGAGTTCTTTATACACTGTGGATACTAACTCCTTGTCTGATATATGATGAAAAGATATCTTTTCACATTCAGTAGGGTGTCTTTTTTATGAGAGATTCTTAAACTGTGTATACACCTTTTAGGTTGATGTAATCCTATTTGCTTAGTTTGGATTTTATTTCCCTTGACATTGGAGTTGAGTTATCAAAAACATCTTTTAGATCAATGTCAAGCAGTGTTTTCCCTGTGTTTTCTTCTATGCGATTTATAACTTCAGGCCTTATATTTAAATCTTTATTACATAATTTATTTTTCTGTATGGTGTTAGGTAGTGATCTAGTTTTAGCCTTATGCATGTGGCTATCTAGTTTTTCCAACACCATTTATTAAAGAGACTGTCCTTGCCCCATTGTATGTGCTTGACTGCATTGTTGTAGTGATCTAGTTTCAGCCTTTTGCATATGGCTCTCTAGTTTTTCTAACACCATTTATTGAAGAGACTGTCCTTAACTTCATTATATGTACTTGACTCCACTGTAAAATAATTGTCCGTGTGTGTGTTTATTTCTCAATTCTCAATTGTATTTCATTGATTAGGATGTCTATTTTTATTCTGATACCATGCTGACTTCATTACAATTTATTTTTGATATAGTTTGAAGCCAGGGAGAGTTATACTTCCATTTTTGTTCTTTGTTCTCAGGATTTGCTTTGTTCTTTGTGTTCTCTTGCAGTTTCAAATAAATATTGTCATTTTTGTTTTACTTCTGTGAAGAATGTCTTTTTTCTTTTGAAGGGAAGTGCATTAAATACGTATATTACTTTAGGCAATATGGTCATTTAAACTATGTTAATTCTTCTAATACATGAGCATGGAATATCTTCATTCCTTTGTGTCTTACTTATTTTAACAATGTATAGTTTTCAGAACATAAGTATTTCACTCTTTGGGTTAAGTTTTTACCAATGTATTTTATTCTTTTTGATAAAATGATAAATGGAATTATTTTCCTTAGCTGTCTTTCTGCAAGTTTATTACTTACATATAGATACATATGCAAGAGATTTTTAATATTAATTTTCAGTCTGCCATTATTCAATATTCATTTATTATTTCTAACAACTTTTTATTGGAATCTTTTGAGTTCTCATTATATATTGCCATGTCATCTGCAAATAATGATTAATTCCTTGCATTACAATTTGGATGTTTTATGTACTTTCCTTATCTAATTTCAGTGATCAGGACTTTTAAAACACTGTATTAAAAAGTAATGGGGAGAGTGGTCATCCTTGCCTTGTTTATTATCTTAGAGGAAAAGCTTTCATGTTTCTCCCATTTAATATTATGCTGTCTGTGGATTTGTCATATATAGACTTTATTATATTAAGTATGTTCTGTATTACCCTTTGTAGAGAAAATTTTTAATATAATCACATGTTGAAACTTTTTAAAGGCAACTTGTAGTTGGGAAAGAAAGCAAGCAGGAAGGAAGGGAGAGGAAGAAGAAACATTTAAATTTCATTTATTTTTTCACTTAGTTGTTCTCCCTAGCCCCGAATCATGAACCTGGGTCCTTGGGATATATATGGGCTGTGCTCAGCCACAGGTGGTGGACTTAACTACACCATGAGCACACACCCTTGTGTTGAATCTTATTAAATGTGTTTTCATCATCTGAGTTAATAATATTTTTTACCTTCCTTTTATTAGTGTAGTGCATCCCATTCATTGATTTAAGTATATTGAACCATCCCTGCATACCTGGAATTAGTTGCAATTGGTTGTGGTTTAGAATTTTTTAACACATTGTTGAATTAATTTCTTAGTATTTTGTTGAGGATTTTGCATCAATATTCATCAAAGATAATGGTATTTAATTCATTTTTGGTGATGTCTTGTCTGAATTTGGAATCAGACTAATGCTTGCATCATACAAAGTGTTTGGAAGTTTGCCTTATTCAATTTTTTGAAACAGCTTGAGGAAGATTGGTATTAATTTCTCTTGTGTGGTACAATTCACTAATGAAATCTTCTGGTCTGGGCTTTTGATTTGGGGGATATTTTGAATTACTGTTTCAATTTCTATTGCATATCTATTTCTTCCCTATTTATCCTTGGTAAGCTAAATATTTCCAAGTTTTACACTTCTACATTATATAATTTTCTTCCATGAAATTGTTCATAGTATTTTCTTATTAGCATCTGGATTTCTGTAATATAGGTTGAAGTTTTATCTCTTTCATTTATTATTGTATTTATTTGAATTTTCCTCTACTTTATGAATCCAAGTAGTGCTTTATTTTTTGTTTATACTTTCAGCGCACCATCTCTTGGGTTCATTAATTTTAATAGGTTTATTGATTTCTACTTCTTTCCTTCTTTCTTTCCTTCTATTAGATGTTAGTTTTGTTTTTACTTCTTTGTTTTAAGTTAGGGTTTAGGTTTTAAATTTGTTATTCTTCTGGTTTCTTGAGGTAAGATTTTATCACTATAAATTTCCTTTTAGTATTGCATTTGCTGTATCCCATAGGTTCAGACAGATTTGTCATGTATTTATTTTTAATGACTCCAGTCATTTTTAAAATTTTACTTTTATTTCATTATTGATCTTGTAGCTCAATGATATATTTCTTATTCTTCTTTACTTTGCGATTTTCCCTTTTGTTTCATCTCTATTTTGATAGCATTGTAATTCAAAAATATGCTAGGTATGATTTCTATCTTTGTAAATATAATGAGACTTATTTCATGTCTGAAAATAGTCTGTTCTTGAGAATGTTCCATAAGATCTTGAAAAGAATGTTTTGTCTGTTGTTTTGGGGGAAATACTCTAGAGATGTCTATTAAGTTAATCTCATCTAATTTGTCATTTAAGCCTATTGCTTATTGATTTTCTGTCTGGATATCTGTCCTTTATTGTGAGTGGGTGTCTCCTAATATTCTTGTGTTGCTGTCAGTGTCTCCCTTGAAGTCTGTTAATATTTGCCTGATATATTTGACTGATCCTATATTGGGTGCATATATATGCACATATATATTAACAATTGTTATTTCTTCCTGTTGTTTTGATTCCATTAGCTTTATAGAATTGCCATGTTTGTCTTGAGTTACGAATTTTGGTTGCAAGTTTATTTTATCTGAGATGAATACAGCCATTCCTTTTTTTTTAGTTTTACCAATAACTTCAAGTACAATTTTCTACACCCTCACACTGTTTGTATTTTTTCTTTATATCTACATCAGACTCTTGAAATAGCACATAGCTGAACTTTTTAAAAATTCCATGTAGCCACTCTGGGTCTTTTAATCAGTGATTTAATCTATTTACATTCTGGTTAATTATTGATGATCAAGATTTGTTACTGTGATTGTGACTTTTGTTTTCTGATTTTGTCTACATATTTAATACTGTGTTGGCTTTAGGAACTTCCTTCCCTTTGTTAAAGAAGCTCATCTTTTAACATTCCTTGTAAGGGAGGTCTCATGGCAACACATTCCTTTAGCTTTTATCTGTCAGGGAAAACTTTTGTTTCTCCCTTATGTCTGAGAGTTTTCCAAGATATAATATTCTTGGCTGACATTTCATTTTGGTGTATTGTATTGTGTTACCTTGTCTTGTATTATATTGTTCCATTCTCTCCTAAACTAAATTTATGCATAGAAGTCTCATAAATAAAGTGATGGGAGTAACTTTATGTGCTACTTGGTTTTTTATCCCATGACCAATTTTAATGTTTTTCTTTGCCTTGGACTTTTGATGGTTTCACAATTATATGCCATGGCACAGTTCTTTTTTTCACTTAAAAGACTCAGAGATTTATTTTATTGTCTCATATGTTCTTTTCTTTTCCCATGTTTATGAAGCTTTCAACAAATGTTTCTTTGAATATGTTCTCTGTTTTCTTCTCTCTTTCTTCACCCTTTAGGATACACATAGCTCTTATATTACCTTTTCTAATAGTGTAGGATAGTTCTTAGAGTGTATCTTCACTTCTTCTATATTTAATTTCCTTCTTTTCTTTCACCTATCTCCTTTCCATATTTCTCTCCTCCAGATCACTGATTCATTCCTCCATTTGGTAAATTCTGTTTATCTTTCTTTGGTATCTTTCATATTTTATTGCATTCTCCACCTCTTGAATCTCTGGTAGTTTCTTTTTTAAAACTTCAAATTTTGCATTCTGCTTTTTATTTTTAGTTTTCAACTCATTGATTTGTTTTTATTTGTCATTTTATACTACTTTTATATATTTTTCTGAGTTTTCTTTTTGCTTTATGATTGCTACTGTGAATTATTTATCTGCTAAGAATAATGATCCATATCTTCAAAATTGGATTATGATGATTTCTCATCTACTTTTGATGTCATTATACCTTGAGATTTTGAAATATATTGAGCTCCTCCCCGCCCACCCCAGCCCCATGGAGTTTTATAGCTAAAATGCTTATTTTTATTTTATTGGCATGTGGAAATCTGGCTTTGTTTTATATTTTTGAAGCTTGCCCTCTTAAGTAAGAATCTCTCGCTGAGTTAGGGACATGGAGGATTACTGATGGATATGGTAGGGTGATAGATATGCATGGACAGAGAAAGAATCTGGGTGGGTAGCTGTTGTGGTCTTCAGGAGGTGGAGGAGCCTCATTCTATGGGTTTCACCAGGATCAAACTTTTCTCTAAATTTCGGGTCTGGTAGTCTATCTTCTGTAGACATGGAGCTCCACTCAGTTAGATTTCCTGTCCTAATAGATGGGGGAGAGGAATTCAGTTCTTTCTTTATGCTTTTTGCTGGACTACTGATTTGGAAAGCTGGAGTCCCAAGCTAAGCCCGTTCTTTTTCAGCATCACTAAAGCCAAGAATCTTCACTCCTTTCTCCTTAGCACTGAAGAGTGGGTCCACTTTCCTGTTAGTTTAACTCACTAATGACTATGCTCCATCAGTCACCCACAGCTGCAGTTAACCTACTGCCTCACTGCTGTTGCCATGCATGTTCTTCTGGGTTCACTTTTAGGTGTTCAGATATGTTCATCTCTCCCAGTCATCCCTCTATGCAGTTGTTGTTTTTCCTGACTTTCTGGGGTGTTGTGGGGCTCTCTGCTGGTGTAAATTCTAGAAATATGTTAGTTGTATCTCTTAGATAAGAAGCAAGGAATAGCCTCAGGGACTATCTTCTTTGAACTCATTGGTTGAAAAATATCTCGAGATTTTTTATTGTACTTTTTATTCTAAAATATTTAGTTGTTCTATTTATCCAATTTGTTGTTCATTCACTAGTGTGTTGTTCAATTTCCAAATAAGTGTGTCAGGAAGCATGGCGTTCCATCTTTTATGTTTTAATATTTTTTGGACTCTCTGCAGCACCAAATGATTTCATGATTTTATGTTATATTTCTGTGAATAGTACTATTGGAATTTCAGTAGGTATTTCATCGATTCCGTGGATTGCTTTAGCTAATATAGCCATTTAAATAATTTTAATTCTCTTCTTCCATGAGAATAGGATATATTTCCATCTATCTTTATTTTCAACAATATCTTATATTTTTCACTTTATAGATATTTTACTTCTTTGGTTAAACTTACTTGAAATTATTTCCTTCTTTTTCATACAGATGTAGATGGGATTACTTTCCTGATTTCTCCCTCTCCTACTTCATTTTTTGCTTATAAAAATACAACAGATAGTAATGTCTTAATATAGCAAGCAGCCTTCCTGCAACTTTTCCTCTTACTACAGCCAGAAATCAACTATCTTTATTGGTGTTTCACACAGTCTCTTCTTCAAAAGATACCAGTTTGATACAGATCTATCTTGAAGACAGGTAAGTTCAGATTATTGAGCAGCGAGTGACACTGGCTACAGAACTGACAGTGAAATCCACTATAGCTATTAAAGATTGAGCTGATGGAGGACACTAAAGGAGGAATCACCCATTCTTGTATAAAGAGCACTTTACATAGAGGTTAGGTGCTGTACTGTCTGTAACTCTGATGGCAGCTCCAGACACTGTAATTTGCAAAAATGCTTATGATTGGAGTTGAGTTACGCTAACTGCCACCCCACACACACAGTGAATTAGAGGTATGCTGTCAGTACCTAAGACTTATATGGCAGTGATAGATCTCAGGGCATACAAGAGGGCCTTATCTGCCTACAGGGGTGAAGGAGAGCTTGGGATCATATAACTGGTTAGGTCCTTCTCCCCACCAAGACTGCACACTGGGAGCCTCCCTCTTTGATCTCTCCCTTTCTGAGGTCCAGATTAACAAAAATAAAACAAAATTAAACCAGAGTCACCTACTAGAGAAAGAAGGCAAGACACAACAAAATACAAATAACAAAAAATACAATCATGAAATGTTCAAAGAGAGAAAGAAATCATAATTCTCCAGAGAACAAATCTAAAGATACGAAATAGAAGAAACTAATAAAGAATTTGGAGTAGTAATTATAATGAAATTAAATGAACTACAAGATTTATTATCAGCCATTCAAAGGCAAATCTAAGATCTTAGAATAAAAAATGATAGATTATGCAAACTTTTGTACAGAGATCAAAACAATAATAAAAGATCAAACAAAGATGCTAAATATGAATAATATAGTCAATGAAGTGAAGACAAACACGGAAAGTTTCAAAACTATCTTAACCTTGCAGAGGAACAAATTTCAGAAATTAAAGATAAAAATCCATAAATAAAACCCATGGAAGAGGAGAGAAAAGCAAGATTCAGAAAAAACGAGAAGTCCACTAGAACAAGCAAATAACATGAGAAGAACTAACATAAAAATAATGGGCATCCTGAAAGGTGAAGAAAATGAGAAAAAGCAGATAATTTATTTAACAGATAGATGAGTGTTGTAAACATGAAGCAAGAATTAAACATAGAAGCAAAATAACCAGGTAGAACACAAAAATTTCTAAATGCACAAAGATTCAGACCAAGAAAAATTATTGCAAAATTATCAGATGCAAGTGATTAAAAAATTACATGGGCAGTGTCTTTGCAGTTTGTTTCTCTTTTGTGTCACAGTCTTAGTAGAGGCCAAGAGAGGATTGAATGACATTCAAAATGCTAGAAGAAAATGCTAGAAGAAAAATATTATCAGTTAAGAATAGACCTGAGGACACAAACAAGTGCCTGGCCTTCTTATAAGGGTAAGGACACAGCAAGGGACCTGGTGTCTGCACAGGCATTTTCCCTCAACATAATTTCACCCAAGAAACTTGATGTAGATCTGATCACTGCAAGTTATGCCTCTGATATTTGGGTGATGTGGGTCCAACACTGTGGGTTCTCCCCACTGAAGCTTCTAATTCTGCCCAATACTCTCCCTTCTACACTCCTCTCCACCTTTATTCACATTTGGATAGATCTCTGGATCAAATCCATGTCTTTTGAAGGACAGACACTGGACTGACAGTGAAAACAGTTGATTTCTTAATGTTCTTAAGGGGAAAGTTTGAATAAGCTGTTGATGGACCATGTTCTGATGTAACTCTTCTGATACTATGTTAAGTTTTAAAATCCTTTGCTTCCTTTATCCTTTTAATTGTCTTTTTATCTCTGTTTCATCTATTTCTATTCTAATTTTTATTATTTCCTACTTCATGCTGACCTTTGGTGTCATTTTTTGTTCTTTCTTAATTCTTTTAGGTGTAAGACAACGTGATTTGTGATTTTCTTATTTCCCTAGGTAGCTCTATATTGCTATCAACTTCCCTCTTAGTATTATTTTTGCTGAGCCACTTAGTCCTGATATGAACTGTCTTTTGCTCCATTTGATTCCAGATTTCTTTGCTTGCTTAATTTCACAACTGATTTTCTTGTTGACCCAATAGTCATTCAGAAGCATGCAATTTTCCTCCACTAATGTATGGTTTTAACCTCTTTGTTCTTTGTCCTAGCATATGATTTATCTTTAAGAATATTTCATTAGCACTTGAAAAATTGTGTATTCTGTGGGTATTTTAGTGAAATGCTCTCTAAATATATCTTAAATCCATCTCATCTAATTTATCACTCAAGGGCATTGTTTGATTGCTTATTTTATTTTTCTGGGAAAATTTACCATTGTTTTAGTTGGTATATATCAAAATCCCTTACTGTTAATATCTCCTTTTAGTTTTGTTAGCATTGTTTTATATACTTAGGCTTTCTAATGTTGGGTGCATATGTATTGATACATATCATTTCTTCCTGTTAGATTTATTCCTTTGTCATTTTGTAATGTCCATATTTGTCTCTTGTTAACATTTTTTGGCTAAAGTCTACTTTATGTTATATAATTATAGTAGTTCCTCTCTTTTGTATCTTTCTATTTTGCTTCAGGATATTTGTTTGCATCTCCTTGGTGTCATATAAACTTGAGTTTTCAAATGACTGTATAGTCTTTCTGCTTCCCATCAAGAATCAGGATCAGCAGCTTAGAACTAAGTTTCTTATATTTTAATTCTCCAAAAGTTGTTGTTATGGACTTATTTTATTTTATTCTTTTCCTGATAGCTTAATTGCTTAGGCCAAACAAGCAGAAGTTGATATGTCACTGCAGTGTGAAGGAGTGAATTGATGTATTGGGAGTGGGCCTGGTTCATGTGAATGACATTCATACAAGCCCTTCACTCTAGGATCCAGATCTGAGACTATTGTTGATGCATTTTTAATGTCCTCATTAAAGATTTCAAGTTTGAGAAGGGGAAGAATGACATTTATAGCACATTGTTTATCATTCTTTCCAGAGTCCTAGCCTGTGTGGAGCACCCTAGCTTCTCTGAATCTGCCTTTACTTGGTCCATGATCATATTTCACAACATCTCCACTCTTCCCTTTTCAAGTTCCCTGTCTAGGTGAGGAGTCCTGCCATCTCCATGCTGACCCCAGACTGCCTCTGGTCTGTTTAACTCTCTCTAGTCACCTTATATCAGTATGTTGTTTGGATCTCCTTTGCATCCAGTCTAATCTAGTCTATATTGGTCTCTATGATAAAACAATTTCTCCAGCCTCACTGTCATGTTGTGGAATTTGCTGACAAATTTTTAATTGTTACTCTTGGAACCAGAGAAAGGAATATTCTCTATCACTTTCTTGGTCCACTATCCCATGACTTTGTTTCTATTATATGTTAAATCTTTACCATTTTAGCCCTCCTACTTACTCCTCCACTTACCATGTTTTATATCACAAGACAGCTTTTATTGTATTGTACATCCATCAACATACTATTATAGTAATAATTATTTTAATATTTTTGTCCTTTAACAATTGAATTTGTGCAAATGCTTCAATATATGATTATATTCCAGTATAAAAGTTTTCTGTACTGACTGTATACTTGCATTTACCAATGCATTGTATTTTAATGTCTTCATTCAAAATTTTGTTTGAATTTGAAGCAATCCCTCCAAAACATCATATGAGACAGGTCTCATGGTGATGAAGTCCAATTTATTTATCTAAGAAAGTCTTTAGCTCACCTTTATTCTTCATTTTATTTCTTTTTAATAAATATTCTTTTTATTGAAGTAACATTACATTACATAATCTTCATCTGTGAAACATCATAATATCCTTTATTTCTGATGGACCACTTTGCCCAATAAAGTATTCTTGGTTTGTGGTTTTATTTTCTTTTAGCACTTTCATATCACACTCTCTAGTCTGCAAGGTTTTTGTTTAGAAATAGTATGATGACAATATGAGTGTTTCTCTGTATGTGATTAATCCTTTTTTCTTTCTCTTTTTAAAGCTCTTTGTCTTTGATCTTGGACAGTTTAATTATAATGCATCTTGGAGAAGTTTGTTTCGGATTGAAATTTTGGCATGTTATTTTGCTTCATGATCTTGAATGGTTAAATCCTTCTCCCGCTTTAGGAAATTTTCAGATGTTTCTTTAAATAAGCTTTCACTTTCTCCTATGCTCTTCTTGTGGAAATAAGACCTCTCTAAGATCGATGTCATGGAATGTACTGCCAATGTATTCTTCTATATATGTTACATTCATTTGTCTTACATTCAAGTTTCTTTGCAACTTTGAATTAATTTCTGTACGGGGAATTAGTGAGTGATCTAGTTTTATTCTTTTGCATCTAGCTATACAACTTTCCAAATACCATTTTTAAAGACTTTCTCTCTCCATGATATTCTTTTGACTACTTTGCCATAAATTAAGTAAACATATATCCATTTATACATGAGTTTATTTCCAGCAACTAAATTCAATACCACTGAGCTGTATGTTTTCATTTCAATATCATAGAGTTTTATTACTATTGATCTATTGATTTGTAGCATAAGCCAAAATTTGAGAGCATGATATCTCCACATTTGTTCATTTTTTGGTGATGTTTTGGCTATTTTTGGTCTTTTGTGTTTCCATTAAAATAAAAAATATGCTTTTGCTTCTCTGAAAAATGGCAATGGAGTTTTGTTGAGAGTTGCATGAAATCTGTATAAAACTTTAGATAGGATGATCATTTTAACATTGCTAATTTTTCACAATCATGAGCAAGGGATATATTTCCATCTCTTTTTATCTTCCTCTATTTCTTGTATAAAAATGTCTTACAGTTGTGCTTATACAGGTGTTTTACTTCCTTTGTTAAGTTTATTCCAAAGTATTTGACTCTTTGTTTCCATTGTAAATGGAATTGTTTTCTCAATTTATTTTTCTTCTATCTCATAATCTACAGGCAAAATGCACACATTTTTATATATTAACTTTGCTTTTTGTCATATTTTAAATTGCTTTTATAGTACTGTGAGCTCTGGTTTCTACAGACCTTTACTCTTCAGCAACAGAATGTCTTTTGAGCATAAATTTTGTCCATTAGAAAACTCTATGAAATTCTAGGTACCCGAATTGATGCTATTAAAAGAGTTTTAAAGAGTTAGGAAGATGGGGAGATGAAGGCAGGAATTCCATAGGCAGCAAGGAAGAGAGAAGATAAGAAGTATTTTATTTAGTTATTCATTTTAGTTGTTCCTTGCAGTCCCAGGCTGTGAAACAGGTCCTTGGGTTCTGTGTATATCACTCCTTAGGCATAGATTTAACACCCGAGCCAGAAGGGTGCACCAAAGTTGGCATTTTTATTAGATTAATTGTGCTGTTCTTATCACTATAATTTCCCCGAGGGACTGGAGTAAGTTCTGGGTAAAATACTATGCAAATGATGTGTCAAAAGAGGATGAGATAATCTGGGATAGTTTTAGAATGTTGCAAGATAACACTGAATACTGGTGTATGTGTTGGGGGCATTTGGAGGGAGAGGGAAACAAGAATTATAACACAAAATCATTAAGAATGATGTTTAAGGATAAAGAAGAAATCAATCTTATCCATAATGCTCATTAGATCAATCAGCCATCCAACATTTATTGATCATCCGCTATGTGCTGACACTGTCAGGTTTTTTGGTAACTGTAGTTGTCAAAGACACAGCTTCTGTCTGTCTTTATAATTTAGAAAGATTAAGACATAATGATGTTAGCAGAAGGTAGAATGAAATAAAGCTCATGTATTCATTTATCTTTTTCTTTTAAATCTATAATAAATAAGCTCTTATGCCCATGACCCTCAAAATTACATTCATAAAGGTCATAAATCTAATGTCCAGTTTTCAGTTATTTGATTTATTAATATTTTTCACAATTCATCGCTGTCTCTGAAATTCTGACTTCCCTTGTCTTCGAGAAAACCACACTCGGATTTTAATGTTCTCTTTCTGATCTCCCTTTGTGCCTTTTATTGTTTCATCATATTTCATATATTTCTTCACACTGCAGTATTTAGGAACTTGGTGTTGATGCTATTCTGACTACCTTTTAGAAGTAATTTTATTATTTAATTTGTTTACATGACTATATTTATTTTAGGATATTAACATTGCACTTCAGTCTGTGTGTATTTAACATTACCACCATTACCACCAGAGTTTTGGTGCCCTTTACAATGATCTTGTGCTTTCCTTCCTTACACCCCTTCTCTCAGTAGCTTCCCAGGCAGTTACTGTTATATGTCCTGTGACTTTTGTTGAGATTTGTCCATTCATTGTTTTATGTCTTTATATTTCACATATGAATGAAACCCTTTGGTATTTTTCTTTTTCTTTCTTACTTATTCTTAGCATGATCCCTTCCAGGTTCATCCAGTTTGTTGAAAAGGGCACAATTTCATCTTTCTAACATGTGCATGGCATCCCAGTAAGTATATATACCAGCATCTTTATCCAGTCATCTGTTGGTAGGCATTTAGGTTTCTCATTTATTTATTATTGTTAATGGTGTTGTTATGGAACATAGGTGTGCAGATATTTTTTTTTTCAAACTGGGTTTTTTATTCCTTGTGCATCTGCTTAGAAGTGGGATAGCTGAATGAAATCACAGAAACATTTTTATTTTTGTGGAATCTCCATACTGCTTTCCAAAGGGAGTATGCTAATTTACATTTCCATTAATCGTGTAGAAGGGTTATTTTTTTACATTCTCTCCATCAGTTGTTTCTAGTTTTAATAAGTCATTCCAACTGGTGTGAAATGATATTTCACTGTGGTTTTTATTTGCACTTCTGTAATGAGAAGTGATGTAGAGCATTTGTCATGTATCTATGAGGCATCAGTTTGTCTTTAGATATGTACCTACTCAATTTTTCTCAATTTTAAGAGGATATATTATTCTTAGTTCTAGATATATATATATATATATATATGACCATTTTTATATATTTTGAAAATTAAGCAGTTGTCTGAGGTATGCTATATGAATATCTTCTCCCATTCCATGGCAGTCTTTTTGTTTTAGTGGTGGTTTCTTTTGATGTACAGAAGGCTTTTATTTTGATGTAGTTTCAATTGTTTAGTTTTATTTTAGTTTCTTCTGCTGTAAGTGTCCTTCCCTCAAAGATCTCTTTGAGGTTGACATAGAGATTTTGCTCTACATTTTTATCTATATTTTTATGGATTGGGGCTATAAGACCCATTCTGAGTTAATTTTTGTGTATGATGCTAATGATTAATATAATTCAATTTATTTTGTAGCAGTTTACCCAATTTTCACAGCACCATTTGTTGTATAGTCTTTTTTCCCTGAATTGAATGTTTTGACTCCTTTTTCATAGATTAATTGTCCCTGTAGATGTGAATTTATTTGGGGGCTCTTGATTTTATTTCGTTGGTGTCTGTTTTTGGTCCATACAAAGCAGTTTTATAATGATTGTTCTATAGTATAGTTTGGAAGCTTCATCCGTCCTGTAACTGAGTGCCTCTATTGAATTCTTTACTTCAGCTACTCTATTCTTCATTTATTTAATATCTTGCTTCATTTTTTTCTCTCTCTTCTGTTGTTCTCTTTTCCTTCATTGTTTTCTGAATTCCTATGAGTATGTTAATCACTGTAACCCTAAATTCATTTTTAGGTAGAGTACATAGGTCTGCTGTATTCAGATTTTCCCCTGGGTTTTTGATTGTATCCAAATTTTCACATATATTTCTCTGTGCCTTTTCTCTGTTCAACATTCTGTTTATATTTCTGAAGGTTCGTTTTCCTGTAGTGATGATGTGTAGGGCGATCATCTTGCTGCTGATCCTGATTTGGCAATCAGATTACAGTTCCACCTCTACCCACATGGTAGTGCTAGCTGGTAGCATTGAGGTTTAGACCTTCTAGGGAGACTACCTTCTTTCTTTAATCCTGCAGTGGGATATCTAGTGGGTGGACCCTGAGACTCTGGAGCAAAATAGTGGTGTGATAGTGTGGGGGTGGGGAATTTCCCTTGCTGCCTTCCAGTTATGTGGGCGCCCACTACAATTTCACCACATGAGTTCCAGTCGAGTCCCCACAATGTTGACTGTCCTTCCACCCCACACAGAGACAAGTGTCCCCTGCCTCTTATTCCCAGCCCCACTGGGCATGCTCCTTACTGACTCTGCACCAGGGTATTCAGCTTTTTCATGTCCAGTGATACTTTTACTTCTTTCTAATTTGCATTATTTTTTATTTTTTCTTCTTACCTAATTTCTCTGACTAGGACCTCCAGTAGGATGTTAAAAGCAGTGGTGACAGTGAACAGCCTTATCTAGGCCCCGATCTTAGTGGAGAAGTTTGTATTATCTTGGCTTTGGATTTAAAGGGCCTTTATTATGTTAAATTATGTCTGTTTATCCAAATTTATATAGCTTTTTTATTATTAATGTGTGCTGAATTTGCCAAATACTTGCTCTGTATCTATTGATATGATTCTATGATATTTTCCTTGCTTTTGTTGATGTAATATATTACATTAATAGATTTGAACAACTTGAATCATTTGTGCATCCCTAGCATGATTCCCATTTGGTCATAATGGATGATCATTTTTATGTATTATTGAATTCAATTTACTAATATTTCATTGAGGTATTTTTCCCCCATGGTTATCACAAATACTGATTTGTAATTTTCTTTCTTTGTGATGTCCCTGTCTGCTTTTGGTATCAATGTAATGCTGACCTCACAGAAAGTGCTTAAAATTGTTTATTAATCTTCAAATTTATGGATGGCCTTAAGAAAAATAGGTATTAATTCTCTGAAGATCTGGTAAAACTTACTAGTAAAGACATCTGACCCTAGGCTTTTATTTTTGGGGTGACTTGATTATTTCTCAATTACCTTATGTGTAATAATATATATGCTCATGTTTTCCATATTTTTCCTGATTAAATCTTAGTAGGCTCTCTGTTTCTCAAAATCTGTCAACATCCTCTAGGTTGTCTAATTTATTAGCATATAGCTGTTCATAATAGTCTTTTATGATGTTTTGTATTTCTGAGGTATGTTATAACTATTCCACTTTTATTTTTGATTCTAACTATTAGAGTTTTCTGTTTCTTCTTAGCCACCATAGGCAAATGCTTGCTAATTTTATTTTTAAAACAACTAACTTTTGGTTTAATTAGAATTCTGAATTGTCTTTTTGATTTATATTTTATTTCTGCTCAACTTTTATTATGTACTTCCTCTTCTGAGTATAGGATTCAACTGTTCTTTTTTCTAGTTGCTTTAGATACACGTTTAAATTATACATACACACATATATATTCATGTGTACATATGTGTGTGTGGTGTTTCTTATTTTATCTTGAGGTATGTCTCAATTGCTATAAACTTCCCTCTTAGAACTCCTTTTCTGCATCCCATAAGTTCTGACAGCTCATGTGTTTATTCTCATTTGTCACCAGGTACTTCTATATTTATCCTTTGATTTCCTATTTTGCTCCAAAGTCACTCAGAAACTGTTGTTTAGCCTCCACGTAATTTGGATTTTTCTACCTTTTTGTGGTTGATTTCTAGTTTTATGCCATTGTAATCATATAAGACACTTGAAATGATTTCAGTCTTTTTAATTTGTTGAGACATGTTTTGTTTCTCAACTTTGTATTATCTTTGATAATATTCTACAAGCAGCTGAGGAAATGAGAAATCTGCAGTTGTGTGACAAAGTGTTCAGTAAATATTTATTAAATCCATCTGCTCAAATTTGTCATTTAAGACTGTTGTTTCCCTGTTCGTTTTCAGCCTTGATTTGTCATTGTTGTAAATGGGGTATTCAAATCTACTACTTTTGTGTTTCTCAAGAGATGTCTCTCTTTAGTTCTGGTAATAAATGCTTTATGTATTTTAAAGCTCTTTCATTTTGTGCATATTTGTTAAGAGTTATGTCTTCTTGATGAATTGACTCCTTAACTATAATGTAATGTCTATTCCTGGATGGAACCTCTGTTGTGATCTTCCCAGAGAGAACTGGAGAATTGAATGTTTTTTGTCAGGAATCATTCCTTTGTGTTTATAGTAGTAGACATGAATTTCTGTCTAAGACAACCCCAGGATCACAAATGTGATCACAAATAGTCTAGCACAAGCATGATAATTGTGGAGGGAGCAGGTGTTTAAAACTGGGGCCTTTCTTCAACAAAATTTTCTAGTATCACACTACACAAAAGCAACATCTCAGTTTGCAATGAGACTGTCCTTTCACCCTACATCAAAGTTATGGTTCATGGACTAAAAGCCAGTTTCCAAGTATGGAGACACCTGCTGAGGAAGTGGGTCCTTCATCTCCAAGGAGAGTATCTGTATCACTTGTCTAGAGACAAATTGACTTCTACCATTTATTAAGCTGTGTGTCTTTTCTCTTTGAGCAGATTCTGATCCCCATTCCTTTACAAAGGATATAGTTGCACATTTTTTGTGAGAAAATCATTTAGTCCTCTAGCTAGAGAGCAGTCCCAGCAGGGAGTGACAAATATGACCTGTAGACTGGAATGGAAGCTCTAACAAATAGTGGTCACACATTCAAAATGTTTAGCAGTAGACTCAGACAGGTGCAAAGTTGTTGTCTGGTATTCCCTGAGAGAGCTGTGGGACCCTCTTTGCAGATATCTGTGCCAGAAATTCATATGCAACTGATTTTCCCCACCCCAGGTGGGAGATCACTACCCTGATAGCCTGAGAACAAGGGAATAGCTGCAAGCACAAACTGGCACCACAAGTGTAATGGCAGATGGGGCAGGAATGCTTCACCTTTGGTTTTTGCTGCAATATGGCATCCACCAGTCCAGGCACCAAGCACAGACATGGTATCACAGAAGGTGCCCAACATTATGTTGGTTTACAGGGAGGCTATTCCTCTTTCTTATTTCCCAAGTTGAGGTTTTTGGTTCAACAAATTAAAGTTATGAATTAAGATCAGTGCACATTTTATCTATTAGCTCCCTTTGCTCTCTGCTCTGCTTTCTTTTCTCCCTAGTGTCCTTTTGTTCTTCAAAGAAAAGTCCCTCTATTTCCACACCAAATCGTACTTGCTCATGGGTCAGTTACCAAGTGTGGAGAGACTCGCTATGGCAGTAAGCCCAGCCTCATGAGAGAGTCTCTATCACTTATCCTTCCTGAAGGATCCCAGGGTCTTGGACCTGGGCAGCATTCATACAGACTTATTAACTTTTCCTACCATTTACAAAGACTTGTGTCCCTTCTCTTTGTTGAGATACTGGTTCCCATTATTTGATTCTTTTTCTAAGCAGTAGTTGTTATATGGTATAGTTGTATTTGTGGAGAGAATGTGATCTAGGTATCTTAATAGTATCCCAACATGAAATAATATCCATATCTTTTTGTTGTTTCTTTTGTTAACATTCTTATATGTTTTACATAATATTGAATTCATTCCTCAATATGTGTGCACCCCACATGACACCAACCACCATATCTTTAGTGCACATTACCACCACTATATTTATACCTACATTCTCAGTCCCCCACCCCCACTCCCTTGTAACTCCAATATTCATCCTGTGAATTTTGTTGTGTTTTGTCAGTTATGCCAGTTATGTCAGTTCCTTCTTTATGGTCAATATATGAGTGAAACCACCCAGCACTTTTCTTTTTATTTCTGGCTCATTTCATTAGGCATAATTACCTCCTGTTTTAGTCAGTTTGCTGCAAAGGGCACAATTGCATCTTTGTGATAGCTGTGCAGAATTCTATTGAGTATATATTCTATAATTCCCTATGTTCATAGTAGCAAAATTCACACCAGCAAAGACATAGAAGCAATCTAAATATCCATTTACATGGCTGAATAAATAAGTCTTTGCATTCAATTATTTTTAAAAAAATGTTTCATTTTGTGGTGGCATGATTCTTTGAAATTTTATGTTCCTTAAAATCTTGCCTTAAATGTTTTTGCATTTCAAGTCGAAATCACTTCCTTCAGTCTTTCTTGACTGACTTTGGAAGAGAAATACCTTCTGTCTATCCTGTTAGCAAGTCTGAGGCTTTCTCATGGGTACAACTTTTCCATGGGTACACATGATCCAAATTTTTATCTCTCTCTTTTGGCAGACTTATTAAGTTTGTATGCCTTCTCTCAATACTTCAAAATCAAAGTGCTGACAGTATCCCTTTTGATATCCCAATAGTAGAGTTAAATGCTCAAGTTTTTGAAGTATCCCAGGCCTACAAATATAGGTTGAATTTCTGTGTGTGCTAATCTACAAAATTTCATTATTAAAAAAATAATGTGAAATTTGTTTTCAGCATTAATTATGTTTTGAGGAGAATAGATTCAGGCTTTCACCAAAAGTTCTCTCTTTCTGGTGTAAGAACAACGTACAGGGAATTGGCCATAAAGTGAAAATTGTATGGATAAGGATTGTGGGTCACTAGAGTTATCTATAGGTCATTTGGCCAGGCCCACAGTAAGGCATCCCAAAAAGCTAATGAGAGACCTCCTAAGGGTATCTGTGTTATGTTTAGTAGACTCCATGTGCCTTCGATCCATTTATGCTCTTGTTCCTGACTGCTCTTCTCTCAGTTTCTCACAACCCACTTATCATTCAGTTCATGATTCAGTATTCTGGATAGAAGATGAGAGAAACAGACCTTTTGGTAGGATCTCACAGAACCGGGGAAGTTACTCACATGCTCTCATGTTTCCCTGTGGAAGAAATCGTAGTCTAAGTATGACTCATATGACACTGATTTCTCTTACCTTTTGATAAGGTGGCATAGATTAAAGTCAAGCTGTTTTGCTTACACTCTCCATTGCACCCAATAGCCAATATATTTGCTCACATGATCTGCTGTAACTTCTATGTTGGACTCCTTAACTTCCATAAATTCTCTCTCATCTGTGAGTAATTTTCTAACTGAATGTTCAAAGATATATCTGTTCTCTTACGTTCATTGTAGCATTATTTCCAGGATATGGAGGAAAGTCATCTAATTGTCTGTTGATGGATTGATGGCTATGGAAAGCATGATTACATATAGTGGAATATTCAGGCTTGAAAAGTATAAATCCTACTATTTGTCATTTGTAAGAACATGGATGAATCTGTAAGACTGTGCACTTAGTGAAATAAGCCAGATGTGGAAATACAAACACAGCATCATATCACTTACATGTGGAATCTAAAATAGCTCAACTCATAGAAATACAAAATGGAATGGTGGTTGCTGGGGTTGAGTGAAAAAGGAAATGGGGAGAAGGAAATCAGTCAAATTGGTTATGCAAGATGAATAAATTCTGCATAGCTAATGTACAACATGATGACTACAGTTAACAATACTGAATTATATGCTTGAAATTTTCTTAGGGTAGATCTTAAATGTTCTCATCTCATGCATATATACCTACAAAAGTAAATGGTAAATATAGGGTGATGGATATGTTATTAGTTTCATTGTGGCAGTTATTTCACAATATCTATATAGGGCTTCAAGTTATACATATAAAATTTATAAAATCTTAAATAATTATCTGTCAGTAAAGGTTGCAAAATGATACTAATGCAAACAAAAAGCCCAGACTCTGAAATCATTTTGCCTTCTTAATCTTAGATTCACCAAATTCAGTCTATGTGCCCTTAAGCAGTCATTCAGATTCTCTATGCTTGTGTCTTCATATGTAAAAATGGATACAATGTTGATATGTATTCACAGGGTGATAAATTAGAAGACACTTAACACAATGTTTGGTATGTGTTAAACAATTCATTTGATGACAGCTATTAACTGTTTACATATTAATAAATATTATCAACCAGCAATTCAAGCATTATAAGAAACCACTCTTACTCTCAACATAGGTATTAAAATCAGAGTAAAGAGAATAAAGATTCATCAAAGAAATATAATAAAATTAACATTACTTGCATTTTACTAATTACATTGCCATTTCATAGTTTGTGCATAAACTATATAGTGTGCTATAAATAGGCCAATATTGTTGCATATTTCCCTTTTCTATGGCAGGTAGGTTGCTTTCTCAACAACAAGACAGAAACTGCTTCTTGTGCTTAAATACTGTGTCAACAGCAAAATTAAAAGTATTTTGCCACTTCCATTGATGTCAAAAGAAAAAAATAGAAAGTGAAGAACATAATTTTAGCACTAACATAGGTATCATAATGATTTACCTGTCTGTTCTGCTTCATCTTCATCTCAGCTCTCAGAGCTTCATTCGTCAATATTTTATTTACACACTCATATCTCATTTTTAAACTGTTTCTTTCCCTACTGCCACATGTCTGTTGTGTTCACAGTGTTCATCAAAGAGAATAAGAAGTATACACAGCAATATAATATCAGCATCTCGATGGGGATAAATTGACCACATTTTCTAGTGTGAATTTTCCATGAATAATGTATTACACTGAATCAAACATTTGATCCTTTTGAAGAAATACTGAATAGTTGACAACCAAATGAGCAACTTGGTTCAAAAACTTGAGAGCCACATATCAAGGTATACTATTAAGCATTTTAAAGCTGAAAACATATATGTTCAATCCTTCTTCTCATATGGACATTTTCTCAGTGGCATATATTCCAGTGATCCATATTTTCTACTTTAAATGACCAAGGGCATGAATTTGCTATTTTTACAAAAGTCTAGTAGATTTCCTGAATGGACACTCTTACTAATATCAGTCAAAATGTGTCTTAGAAAATGAAAATATTAGTAGGTTTGACTATATGTAGATATTTGTTTTTAGCAATAATAAATTTGATTTAAAACATATTAGATGTACTGTCCATCAGTGTTTGAGAGCTGTAATTATTTGGGCCTCGTTAGAATTTCCTTTCTGCTACTTAACAGTTTTGAAACCTTGGGCAACTCTCTTAACTATTCAAAACCTTGTTTCTCACAATAGTAGTTACAAACATTTTTTAAAATGTCACATATTCTGGAGACTAATCATGAGAATTTAGTGATAAATTGTAAATAATCACCAGTACAATGCCTATGATAAACTCTAAACATATGGTACTTTTTGTTATGGCAAGATCAAATTCTGAAATCACTAAGATTTTTTTCTTGAATTTTTCTGTTTCTGTAACATACTCTGCTTACTAAACTATTAATTTTCAAAGAATCTGAAAATGTTTTACTCACAAAGGAATGAGGACATAAAGGAAGCTCAAGAGAGCAAAATAATTTGTTTCTAATGATTTTTCAACTATTAGGAAAAATACTATCTTTGAAAGCTGACACAGTTTTGAATTACAAAAGCTAAACTGTACAAGGAAGAGGAACTCTTTTGTTAGCTTTTATTTATTTTAGTCTCAAAAGTTTTATTTTTAATCAAAAACCTAAAGACTTTGTAGCCTAAAGAAATGTTATAAAAGTTTGCTGTCAAGTACAAGTGTTTGATACAGAAATGTACTGCATTTTATAATCTTATTTCTCCAAGTGTGATCTCTGGACTACCAGCATCAGCATCACAAGGAATTATGTTAAAAGTATAAATATTTGGACTCCAGACCAAATTCAGTGAATCAAAGACTACAGGGTGAAGTTGAACATTTTTAAAGAAGTTTCCCCAGTGATTATGATGCATGCCCATGTTTGAGATATGCTATCATATAGTATTAGCATAGATAGGGAAACCTGCATGAACTCTTTTCCCACCCCAAATTAGCAAAGGACAATTATAAAGGAGGAAGAAGAACTGAAAAAAAGAGATGTATTACTCAGTTCATGTTGTCATGAAAAATACCATGGACACTGTCGTTTAGATCAAGGTTCTAGCAGGGTTCAATTTCTGGTGAGGACTCTTCCTGGTTTATAGAGAGCCACTTTGTTTTCATATGACTTTCTCCAATCACACTGTTATAGAGGAGAGTGAGCTCTGGTATCTCTTCCTAAAAGGACACTAATCTTATTGGATAAGATCTTCTCTGCTTTCTGACCTCATTTAACCTTTATTACATCAGTAAAAGCATTAGCTCCAAATGTAACCTTACTGGGGTTGAGACTTCAACAAATGAATTTTCAGGGTCATATTAACTCCACAACAGAAGATTAGCAAGTTAATCATTGGTCTGGGTCTCTGAAAAGAGGTTCTATGCCCTATCTCCTCCTTTGCTGAAATCTGATTAGCAATGTTGGTTATAGTAGTGGAGTTAAATAGAGAAAACCTAAATACATTTGGAGAAACAGATTCAAGTCAAAGAATAGCTGTATTTTACTTTGTAAGACGTAGCCCAGGAGGACTGCAAGTCATGTAGAGAGACCTAAGGTCTACTGTGGCATAGGGTGATAAGAGTAATTGCTATGAAGTATTTTAGAAGATGACCTAGGAAAATGTCCTTTTCACATTAGAAACAAAGAGATTGAGAGTTCATATGTCCTACCCACTCAACACATATATAAAGAAGACACATAAGGCTCAAGAGAGAGCCAGTGAACCTGAAAGGGCCTCACAGCTGGGATGAAAAGAATGCAGAATGAAAGTATGTCAGCAAAAGAAAATGGTGGCATTGCTACTATCTAAAGCACACTAGCAGGAAGGGATGTATGTGTTTTAATATATCTGAGAATTAAGTGCTCCAACATATCAGTAGAAGCCAATATTGCAGAGACATCAACAGAGAACCAGACACCTTCATCCAGCATGATCTGTAATTTCTACCACTTCTAGACCTTATAATAACTCTCAAGGAAAAGTGGAGAAGCATCTTGAAATTAATCTCAGTTCACAGTACCAAGTCACTACAGATTTGACTAGCTATTACCCCTTCATAGCTAATTAGCAATTCAATCATGGAAATAGAAGAGGAAATTATGTTTGTTTAGTGGATGTTCCTATTAGGCACCAATTTTTCACATTTTTATTTAGAAATAAATTTATGCTTAAAGATAAACAAAAATTAGAATAGTGTATATAGCACCTATACACCCTTTACTCAGATTTATCTAAGTGTAAATATTTTACCCCATTTGTTTTGTGTTTGTGTATTGTTCTCTCTCAAATAGAATGTTAATATGCATATAAACAATTCCATATTCTTTCTTAACTAGTCAAGGGTAAGTTATATGCATCATAGTACTAAAATATGATATAATACTTTCATCTGTTGTATCTTTCATATTCCAATTTGGTCAGTTGACTAAATAACATCATTACAAGTGTTAACCTCGTTTTACTGATGATTCAGTCCAGTGTGGTATCGTTACATAGAATTGTGCATAGTGTTAGGTTTCTTGAATCTGGAACAATTCTACAGCATTTCCTTAACTTTTCATCATTGAGTCAAGGTGTGGCCTGATTTTTCCATGGTACAATTACTGGGGTTTTTCTTCCTTTTGAAATTAGTAAGCAGTCTGTGGGGAGGCACATTGAAACTATGCAAAAAACCTCATCATAATTTTGAGATCTAGCCTCCACTGATGATTATTACATAACCCAAAGTTATTATCATTGTTCAGAATTATGATTATTTAGCTCCAATATTCTCTTTGCATTCATCCATTTGTTCAGTATTTACTTTAAGCAAGAGTCATTTTATTATTTTTATTTATGTGTGTATTAATTATGATCAGTATAGATCTATCAATTTGTATTTTTATCCTTGGTTTGTTTAATTATTTTCATGCTCATATTATCTAAGAGTTGGCCAGTAGAAATTATTTTAAGTATGCTGTGACAAATTCCCAATGAAACTGACATATTGCTATATTTTTGGTATATCAAGACGTTCCAAGTTCATCATATGTCTACCATACCCTAACCCCTGATTCAGTCATTTCCCCAAATATTTCTGTCATTTTTTTTGTTGTAACTGTAGTCGTGTCACATGATTTTAGAAGAGTTAAGATTTTAGGGTTTAGTCATTATGATCTTTCTTTCATCTTTTCACATTTCAAAGGCATTCCAGTAAGAGTGAGTTGCTCCCACTGGATATAAAGAGACATTAGCTTAAAAATTCCCACCAAAATGCTCTTTTTGTTACATTACATAAAACTGATTAACATCATATGCGATTTGCACATACAAGACTGTCTGTGTCAATAAAGACAAAAAGTATGTAATTCAATTTCAATTTGAGCACCTGTATTATTCTTTATATTCATGTGTATTGAGTATATTGAAACATACACACCAATGTATATAATGCAAGAATACAGAAATTAAATTATTTACTATTTTCCTCAAATTTCACGAGATGAGTTTTAAATCCTTGAAAAGAAAGACAAGATTACAAACAAGTGAATATATTTTTTAATGTTTAAAAACCTCTTTAAGGGTGACTTTACATGAAAAAAATGAACGAATAATCTGGGTGCTTTTTAGTACTTTCTGGGGCACCGGCTATACTACACATTACCATATGGAAGAGAAAACCTTGTTATAAGTCGAAGCACTAGACAGTAAAGATTCTGTGTGAAACCATTTAGTTATAGCAAACCCTTTTTCTCCTGGAGCAATCTAACAAAAGGTGAGGACAGCAACACATCACTTATGGGAAGGCAGAACAACTGTGATTTAGTTGATGAAGTACCTTAACTACAACATTTCTGACTCAAAGAACAGTCTATGCTAACAATAACTATCTTTTTTGAAGCTATGAGAGGCTTGGAGAATTAATACAAACTTTTTGCTGCATAGAAATTAGGAAGTTCTATTTCTATGGAATCATTTTTCTCAGTCTTAGAAGAAGATAGCCAAGATATTAAAAAAGCAATGAAAAAGTGGAGGTTTGAAAGTTGCATACACACTGATGTGTGCTCTGGTTGCAACTAGCCATCTCTAACCTTAGTGGTGGAGTAGTAAAGTGTCATTCATTTAAAGGAAATTAAAATTTCAAAAGAGAATGTACTTCCATCAAAAAGATGATTGCCATTATTCTGGGAATATATTCATAATCAATTTTCCTTTTTTTGGGTCATGATGTCTTTTGTAAAACAAAGCAAGATGAAATTCATAAAAAAATCATCCTCGAAATTTGATGGTGTTTTCTCCTAGTAGCAGCCTTCTGCCTATGAGAGATAACAAAATCTCTCAAAGCAGCTTCAAGCCTGGGAAGTTATACCTATCAATCCAAATCTAAGAAATAACTTGAACATTAACTAGGCTAATAGATTGTGATATTTTGCCTACTACAAAGACCCTGAATAATCATGGACCTCTAGCACTGCTTCTCTGCAGCAATTCATGAGAAATTTTCAATATTAATTTACAGAATTTTTTTTGTTCAAGGCAGCAAATATTCACCCCCATCTTCTTATTATTAGAGAATTAATTAAGGAACTTAAGGATATGCCTAAGAATCATCATAGTAAAAAACAAGTTCCTCATCATAGGATTTATGAGACACCTTTCATGTGAACTGACATTTCATAAATACAGACTGCTTTTTTTGGTTCTACAGCATTTCAAAATATCTGGTGGGTGTCTCTAGTTGAATATTCTGCAAATATCTCATACATAATAAGTTAAAAAATGGGCTCATCTTTCTATTGAAACCTGCTTATCCTTCTGACTTTCTCTCAAGCTTGTAAATGCCAGTATCTCAGTGCCATCTTTGACTCTTTTTTAAACCCCAAATTCAGTGATAATACATATTCTTGGGAGTCTTCATTTAAAATGTCTCTAGCACTCAGCTTATGCTTCCAATCACCAGTGCCATCATATTGGCTCAGGCATTGTCACTTCATCTATGAATATAGATTTCATACTCACCACTCATGTTTTCCAGGAGGAAATCTCTTAGGTGGATAACTTATCTCTCAAAAGATTCACAGGAAGTTAAAATATGAAAGTCCCCATAGCGATGTAGATCACTTTTCCTACACTACACGGTGATATTAAGGTATTCCCTTAGTAGTCTATCTCCCAAGATGTTCACAGGATGACCTTGGTGCATCAGAGCAGGATGCTGTTTCCTTCATCAGTTAACTATCTCTCACCCTTATTTGTAAATAAAGAATTGTTGTATTAAAATAATGCAAAAAATTAAGGTTGAGTCATGATCAATACTGGAGAAAAGATGTTTTACCTTCAGGGTGATTCACTTTGAAGTCTTGGACAGTTTTAAGTCTACTCCCTCAAAGAACTATAAGGAGCCCTATTATCTTACATAATGCCTGATACTCTCAGCTGTATTTGGTACCTTATATCCACTGCTGGAGTCAAGGCAGGTACCTAACCAGGAATTTAAGTGTCATGGTGAATGACACATAAGCTATGAGTATGAAATAAGGGTTATTACTTACATATAAATATCAAAAAGTTTCCCCAAAAAGGATTGCTCAGGTTCAATGTGAAGTGAAATGAGAGTGAGAGTGAGAGAGGGAGTGAGTGACTTTGATTTTTTATTGTGTTTAGAGGGTGGGGCCTTACTTGACATTCCTGTGAATGCCAAGGGACAGAGGGTATATTGACTTTCTTATTAGATTGCTCAGATGAGGGCAAAAGAGAAAGGAAAGGCATAAGCACTTGAAAACTGTCACTTGTTAAACTTCAAAACTTCAGTCTTCTTATCAGAACTTAGCCCAGGTAGTTAACTGCTAACTGAACTCTTCTAACTTCTGCTTAATTGAATTTAAATTTGATTAAGTATGATTGCAAGAGTCAAAAACTAAATACATCTTTATCTTATGAATAAACTTTGAAATCAACTCTGAATGAAATCATCTCAGGTAAAAAGGGGCAACCAATAAAATAAGACAATAGAACCAATGACATTTATATATATATATATTGTTTAGTAATGTTATTGTTTAAATTTTATCTTATATCTTGAATGATTTTAGTGGAGGATTTGAACATTTCTTTATTGGCTGCAAACATTTTAGTTTGCCATAGAAAAATTTTAGTTTGTACCAAGAACAGCTTCACTTATCCTGAAGGTAGTTAATAGCATAGGGTCAAAGAAAAATTATATTATAGATAACCCTAAAGATACTACAAAAATTCTTTTAGAACTAATACTTTCAAAAAAGTTTCAGGATTAAAAAATCAACATGTAAAATTTAGTTTCTTTTCTATACACTAACAATGAGTAACTGAAAAAGGAAATTTAGAAAATCCCATTTATAATAGCATAAAAAGAATGAAATATTCAAGTATGAAATTAAGAAGGCAAGATATTTTACAATGAAAACTGTAAAATGTTGCTGAGAGAAATGAAAATAGCATGCAAGAGAGCTCACATTTATGGAATGCAAATTGATGTCATATAATATAAATATATAATATAGTATATATTATATGAAATATGTCATAATAAATAAATGAAATATATAAATTGTATATATTTGGAAATAAATACAGAGAAATTTATAAGGACTTGGCTCAAATGAATACAAATTTTAAGTCCTATTATGATCAGCAAGCTGGAAAATTAAGCTTGAAAGTCTCAAGACTCAGAAAGAACAAATGTTTCAGTTTGAGTTTAAAGGAAGGAAAAAATGATGTCCTAGCTTGAAGGTACTTAGGCAAGATGAGTTTCCTTTTACTCAGCCTTTTTGTTCTATTTAAGGTACTCTACTGGTTAGATGAGGCCCACCCACATTAGGGAGGGGAATCTCTCTAATCAGCATACTAATTGAAATATCAATTCCATTCACAAACATCATTAGAAACACATTCAATAATAACGTTTGACCAACTATCTGGGCATCCTGTGACATAGTCAGTTGACATATAAATAAGTAGAAGGAAGGAAATAATAATAAATGGCACAAAAATAAATAACTGAAATAATAAAGACTTCAAAAATTAATGAAATCAAGAGCATGTTCTTTGAAAAGATAAACAAAACAAACCATTGTCCAGACTCAAAGAGGAGTGAAAACACAAATAAATAAAATCAGAAATGAAGGGCAAGTAATTATAAGAGATACTGAAGAAATACAAAGGATCATAAGGGAGTATTATGAACACCTATATTGCAACAAATTGGATAACATAGAAGAAATGGACAATATTTTAGAAACATCAACATTCTAAGACTAAATCAGGATGTAATATTACCTTAAATCACTGACAAGAAGCCCAGAAATTGATACAGTAATTCAAAAAACTTTCCCCAATAACAAAGCGCCAGATAAGGTGGTCTCATTCAAAGAAGAATTAATATCAATCCTTCACAAACTTTTCCCCAAAATTGAAGGCAAAAATCTAAACAGTTTATAATGCCAACATTACAATGATTTCAAAATTAGATAAGGATATCATCAAATTAGAAAATTATATAGCACTATCTGATAAATATTGATGCAGAAATCATTACAAATACTAGAAAAATGAATTAAGCAATTCGTTAAAAGAATAATTCCAGGAATGCAAGGATGTTTTAACATATGCAAATCAGTAAATGTGATACATCACAACAAGAAAGACCAAATTTACATGATCACCTTATAGACAGAGGAAAATCATTTAATAAGATTCAATACCATTTTATGCTTAAAAGCCTCCAAAATGATTATAAGCAGAAGGAACTCAATCATTGAAGCTTATGTATTACAGTTCCACAACTACATCACACTCTGAAACTGAGTGAAAGCTTTTCCTCTAAAATCAGAAACAAGAAACAGTTGTTCATTCTTTCCACTATTATTAAATACAGTCCTGGAGTTCTGGCTAATGAAATTAGACAATAATTTTGAAATGAAGAAGTAAACCTATCACTACTTGCAAATAATGTGATGATATTTTGAGAACCCTAAAGACCTCAGTAATAAGCTGTTAAAAATAATAAATGAATAAAGTGGCAGGCTACAAAATTAATATACAAAATATATGTTTCATTTATATACATAATAAATGAATTAACAGAATGAGAACTCAGTACAATGATACCATTTGCAATCACATAAAAAATAACTGAACACCCTGGAATAAATTTAACCAGGTAAATGAAATAACTATTTTGAAAACTATAGGATACTGGCAAATTAGAAGACACAAAGAAATAAAAAGATATTCCATGGCCATGGATTGATATACTTAAAATTATTAAAATGACCACCTAATCTAAAGCAAATACGCAGATTTAATGCAATCCTCATCAAAACCTGAACTACATTCATTAAAGAAATAGAGCAAATAATCATGGCATTTTCTTGGAACTATAAAAGACTCTGAACAGCAAAAACAATCTTAGAAAATAAAACAAAAACGAGGTTTCATTCTCCCTGACTTCAAAAAATAATGCAAAGCTATAGCAATCAAATTAACATGATATTGCTTTAAAAATAAACACATACATCTGTGGAACAGTTAATAACCTGGATGCAAACTCACATTACATATATATATATATATATTATATATATATATGCAACTAATTTGCAACAAAGGCAGCAAGAGTATCCAATGGGCAAGCATAGTTTCTTCTATAAATGATGTTGGGAAAACGACAGTCACATGCATAATGTTTAAACAAGATCAATATTGAAATACACGAAAATGATTCAAAATTATAAAATGAATAAAATAAAACATATGTGAAACATTCCTTGAATAAGAGATATCTTTGGGAGCTTGACTCAAATATCAAGGGAAATTAAATTCAATATAAACAACCACAACTACATCAAGATAAAAAGTTCCTGCACAGTGAAAGATATACTCATCAAAACAAAAAGACATCCTACTAAATGGAAGGAGGTATTTTCACCTAATACAGATGATAAGGGATTAATAGCCAGAATAAAGATCTCATAAATTTCAACAGCAGAAAAATAAATATTCCAATTAAAAATGGGCAAAATATATTAGTAGACATTTCTCAAGAAAAGACATACGGAAGACGAAAAGGCTCATGAAAAGGTGTTATGCATCTCGTTATTAAGGATATAAAAATAAAAACAGCAATGAGATATCACTTCAAACCTGCAAGAATGATTATTATCCAAAAGATTGAAAACAATGAGTGCTGATAAGGATGCAGAGAAAAGAGAATTCTGTTCTCATACACTCTTGGGGAATGGGGTGTAAATTGGTGCAACCATTATGGAAAACTGGTGATTCCTAAAATAATGGAGACTGGAAATTCTAATGTGAACCCTTATAGCATTTCTAGATATTTGTCCCCCAAACTCCATTGAAACAGTAATTAAAAGAGATATATGCACCCCCATGTTCACTGCAGCATTATCTAAAATAGCCTAGAGCTAGAAACAACCTAGGCACCTTTTGATAGATTACTGAATTATGTGCACACAATGAAATACTGAACATATGTCAAAAAAGTTGAAACTCTGTCATTTGCCAAATATGGATGAACCTAAAGGGAATTAATCTTAGGAGATAAACCAAAGGAAAAAGTTATTATATGATTTCACTCACATGTGGTATTTAGAGAACCTAAATAGATATTTAGTCTATAAAATCAAAGGTTACATTTTCTATTAAAAATCAGAGGTTACAAAAAGGTAAGAGGGAGAGGTGGCAAATTGGGTAAAAGGGATAATCTGGTAAAGGACAAACTGGAATTAGGTTGGTAATCTTAATGTATTAATAAGAAAAACGAGGTTTGCTTATCATTATGTGAAAATTAAACCTATATAATTTTATCATGTAACGATCCTTTAAATTAAATTAATCGAAGATAGAAGTAAACAAATGTAAAGGAAATTATATTTTGCTCTGAAGAGTAATTATGAAACTAAGGAGAATCTTGACAACTCCTCAGGAGCCCATACCTAATTGGTATATTGTATAAGTTATATTGAGTTTGTCCTTTGGGGTAGATATTGTCAGATATATAATATTAGTGGAATTTTAATTATAGTTTCATTATTCATGGGTAATATATAATTAATGGATTTCCATAATGTTTATTTGATCATAATTTGAGGTCATCATTTATTGGGGAGCCTAATATTTTAAATAGATTTGTCATATGATTTAGTAATAGTTGAATAATTGTAAGGCAATGGTATGAACAGGAGTATTTCTATTAAAATTTCTTGAAGCTCAGCAGTGTAGACATTAATTAGAGAAGGCAGGCCCAATGGGGTATTTCCCGTAATATTCTTCATTAAAGCCACAGTCTATACATTTTGGGTACAAAAGTAAAGAAGGAAAAATCATGTTATGAACCAAATATTTGTTCACTCCACACACACACAAATTCATATGGTGACACTTAATGTAACGGTGTTTGGTTTTGGGGTCTGTGGAAGGTGACAAGGTGATGAGGGATTGGGATTAGTGTCCTTATAAACATGGCCCCCGGAGAGATCCCTCACAGTGAGAATACAGGCAACAATTGGGTAGCAGGTTCTCACCAAACACAATCTGGTGGTACCATAATATTGGATTCCCCAGCCTCCAGAACAGTAAGAAATAAATGACAGTTGCTTGTAAATCACTAAGTCGATGACATTATTTTGTAACAGTCACAAAGGTCTAAGACTGGGGTAAAATTAAGATCCATTTTTGGGTGATGAGATATTTAGAGATGAGGTAGTAAAGGGAAACAGAGTTGATTGCTATGGAAAAGTAAATAAACAGGAAGGGACAGGAGAGTTGTCCTTGAAATTAAATTCAATGATTTAGGTGGCTCTGGACATTGGATTATAGTTACCATGAGGGATGAATCTCGAAACTTGACTGTCATTGGGGATGTAAGAGTAATCTTGCTTCAATCTGGAATATAATAAATTTGAGCCAAATTTGTGACCTTTAGAATTAAAATGTTGTTGTTCAGAGTTTATAAAATACATGCATAGTATGAAATAATTACATGCATAATGTGCAGCATTTTGACAGAAAAGCCTACATCACATTGTAGATATAAGAACTGTGTTACCTTTTGTAGGTAAACCTGCACTATATTCTTATATTGTTATATATTTATGCTATATTTATATATTATATTTTATTTTAAAACAAATTTTCTAGCAATATTAAAGCATAATGGAAAATAAAAGGCCTTATATGGGGGAAGTCTGCTAACTTTTGGTTTGGATTTTTGTCATTAACTTCATCTAAAATTTCAAATATTGGAGCACCTTGTGGCTCAGAAGCTAAAGTGTAGGCCCGGTGAAGCCCAAAAGCCTGGATTTAAAACCTGGGACCAAGGGAAGGAAAACAAACAAACAAAACAAAAAACATTTAAATGTTGTCAATTAAAGTTTTTCAATAAAATTTAAAGTTGTTGGGATATATTCATTATTTTAGATAATTATTTCCTTGAAAAACATTGAGTAAATCAAATAATACAGAATAGCAATAAATCCAAAATATGGTCCACTGTAGAACACAGCGGTGGCAGTATCTCAAGTCCAATCCATTACTTAAAGTAGGCAGAGTCATGTAAATTATGGTTAGAAAGTCAAATGGTATTTTTGTGAAATGACATGCATGTGAAGACCTAAAGGACTTGAGGTCATTATTTGGAATAGATAGTTTGGGTATGCCATTTAAGACCTAAAAACTAAAAGGGGTTTGGAAGATTGTCTATTGAAAACATTTTGTGATGCTATCATTTTTATTCTTAAATTTAATGTTGGAAACTATCATTAATATTTTTAATAATATAGGCAAATATTGATGTAGCCAGGTAGATTATTGTTATATTAAAAGTTCAAGACCTTTTGGAATTTGTAATTAGAAGAAAACTATTCACCTTTGCTTTCAATCTGGTCTCTATTTCTAATTGAATGGGGCAAGATTGAAAGTATGGATATTTTATTTAGTCCTTTGTTCAAAAGCTTAGTGTTTTGTATTTTTCCTTAAGGTAAAAAAATAGGTTTGAATATGAATTATTTTGTGTTATGATGCAATATACCTTCTAATTCTCCTTTTGTCATTGACTGACCTATTAACAAAGTTCTGGATTCAATAAAAGGTGTGAACACAGTCCGTGGTTACCCCGAACATCTTCCAGTACTAAAACAATAGCCTATAATTCAGCTATTGAGTTAGCCCTTTGGCTCACACTTGGTCAGGGATGCCCCAAAAAGGGAATGGAAAACTGCTATTCTCAAGTAGGTCCCATAACTTGCTACAGTGACTTTGCCATCTGTAAAGTGTACAGATTATTTTTCTTATTCTCAAAAATACCCCACCCCAAGTGAATAATGACTCCATGATAGGGGTAACATCCTCTTAGTCAAGAGACTGAAAATTAGAAAAAAAACATTTCCTCCAACAAAGGAAAATATCCAATGGCCCAAATCTGCCTTTATAGTAAAGATGACATTTTCATTTCAGCCAGGAGGCTCCTGTAGCTAAGTCAGGCTACTGTATCTATGAAGCAAGGATTAATTGAAACTGAATCCAAGGGTCACTGATTTAGGACTAGTGTGTTTCAGTATCCAATAAGATCCAATATGTGGCCATCAATTATTTTGATAAAGTATATCTGGGAACTGAAGATAATTTCTTTTGTACCAGAAACACATGGACAGAAAATTGTCATCCTTAGTAGTCCAGAGGCTCAAGGAAGTAAGAGTAAAGGTGACTAAGGCTTTATAAATAGAAAGGAGTAGAATGATAATGAAACTGTGGTACAATGTTGCTAGAAATGTAAATTGGTTCAGCCACTATGGAAAACAGTATGAAGAGTCCTCAAATGTTTAAGAATAAAAATATCATATGATCCAGTTATCCCTCTTCTTAGCATTTAACCAAATATGAAGGCACTAATTCAAAGGGACTTATGAACCCCCAATATGTTTTTATTAACAATAGCCAAGAGTTGGAAACAACTTAAATGTCCATTGACAAATAAGTGGATAAAGAAGATGTGATATATATATATACACAAACAAGGGAATACTACTTGGCTACAAAAAAGATAAAATCCTGCCATTTGCAAAAATATGGGTGGACTTAGTGGTAATTATGCTAAATGAAGTAAGTCAAATGGAAAAAGTACAAACACCACATAATTTCACTCATGTGGAAGATAAACAATGCATATGTATAAACAAACAAAGCAAAAAACTCTTAGACTATAAGAAAAATTAATGGTTACCAAGAGGGAAAAATGGGTGGGAAATTGATTAAAAGGGATTAATTGGTGAAGGATGTAAACTAGACTTTTGGTGCCATAATGCCATATATACAGTTGTTGGTATAAAAGAATGCACACCTGAAACCTATAACGTTATAAGCCAATGACACTTGAATAAAAAACAAATAAAAATTGATTGGTGCCGCTGCTGAAGTTCCATATAATCAACAGAAATAAATAGTACAGTTAATACTGCTACAATTTATTTCCCCACTTTTGACATCTATTAAAACCCAAATCAAACACAATGTTCTATGAGCATGATTGGTATAAGAACTGAACATTGCTGCAGTTCAATTAGGTGAATTTTCTGCTGGTCTCATTGGTCTGAAAACCTAGTACATTCATGAGGTTTCAGATTGTACTCATAGTGAAGAGTTTGTGGATATTAAACATAATTGAAACGGGTATAACACTTCCCTTATGTCTTGCTACATCTGGAAGATGACCCTGTCATTAGAAGATCGTGAATATACTTGAAATTTAGAGAAAGATAAAAACATCAGTTTTCTCAGTTGCCTTATATTTCATTCTGAACTACCTCATATGGGCATCTGGGAATTGCTTTTTAATTTGGTCTCTCCTCTTCTTTTTAGCACTCACCCCCATCCCTGCAGAGTTCCACCTCTAGCCTTATGGTCACAGACTCCATCTTGGGAAGATTCTGGTAGATGCTCATAGATCTATGTTTGAAGAAATTTAGCTTTTAATTTATTTTAGAAAGGAGCTAGAATAAGGTATACATGCTTCTCTCCAAAAGGAAGATTTTCAGCTCTTTTACTATGACTGTTTGATAAGATGAAACAACTATCTATAATTGTATTACCAGAAATGGCCACCATTATTTTTGACATTTTGTTTATTTTTCACTCACTCAATATTCTGTTCATGTATATACATATATAAACAATATAAAGAAATATTCATATGCATATTTGCATAGAATATAAAAGTTTATTCCTTGTTTCAAGAATGAATAATTTCCAAATATAACAGCCATTTTTTCTTATATTCAATGGAACGATTTAATGTTCATTTATTTTCTGTTTCTTATTTCTCACCTAGAAATAAATTTTGTAGCCAAATTCTATTTTTTAATACAAATTTCCAGGTTAAGGACGGAGAAAGAATAGAGCCAATTTGACTGGGTTCCGGTCCCAGGTAGGAAGCTGGTAAATGAGGTAAAAGAAAGGGGGCAATAAGGCCCTCAGTGCTGGCAACATTGACAATGCCTTACAGTGCCACACTGAAGCAAATTAGACCCTCAGACTCACTTGCTCTACAGCAATCATTCGCTGGCCTATACCAAGAAGGGAGACTACTGGAAGGATGAGGATGATTGCAAAGCCATTTACTTAAAGCCTGACTGAGGCAACGGCTAGTCAAGAAAAAATGGGCTCTTGAGTTCTTAAACCCATTTGAAGTAGCTAAGAGAATTTATGAAGAGGATTTAAAACTTAAAGCAAATAATCCTCAACTCAGAGAAAGTTTACAGAACGTGAAGGCCCAGCTGGCAGAGAGGAAATAATAGAACCCTTTTAACCTGCTTAATCTGTAAAAGTTTGAGAACAGTATTCAACAGGGGAGCAACTGGGTCATAGGGGATGTCTATTCTCTTTTTTGAGGAAACTATACAGTTTTTCTTGATGGTTGCACCATTTTACACACCCATCAAAAATGTAAATCAGTGCCTTTTCCCTGCATCCTCTCCAGCTTTTGTTGTTTCCAGTCTTTTGGATAATACCCATTCTCATGGGTGTGAGATGATATCTAATTCTTGTTTTAATTTGCATTTCCCTAATGACAGTAAAGGTGGAATATGTTTTAATATGTTTGTTGTTTATCAGTATATCTTGTTTAGAGAAGTGTCAGTTGAGGTCATCTGCCCAATTTTAATTGAATTTTTAGATATTTTGTTGTGAAGCTTTATGAATGTTTTACCTATTTTGGATAATAACCCCTTGTCAGATGAATGATGTGCAATTATCTTCTCCCATTCAGTTGGATATCCTTTTGTTTTGATGAAAGTTCCTTTCTTCTGCAGAAGTTTTTTTCATTTGAAGTAATTCCATTTGTTCATTTGGGATTTTATTCCCCTTGCTATTGGAGTCAAGTTCCCAAAGATATCTCTTAAGTCAATATAAGTGTTTTGCCTATGTTTTCTTCTTTGAATCTTATGATTTCCAGCCTTATATCTAAGTCTTGAATCCACCTTGAATTAATTTTTGTGTATGGCATAAGGCAATGATCAATATTCAGCATTTTTCATGTGCCTGTCCTGTTTATACAGCACCATGTATTGAAGAGATAATCCTTGTCCAATTATAAAATTTTGACTCCTTTGTAATAAATTAATTTTAAATATATGTGTGTGCTTATTTCCTAGTTCTCAATACTATTCCTTTGCAAGTATGTCTGTTTTTAGTCCAATACTATCCTTACATAATCATTGTTATATAGTAGAGTTTGAAGTTAATGGGTATGACACCTCTATTTTTGTTCTTTTTCTTCAGTATTGTTTTTGCTCCCTGGGATCTCTTGTAGTTCCAAATAAATTTCATTTATATTTGTTATATTTCTGTGAAGAATGTCTTTGGAATTTTTAAAAGGATAACATTAAATCTGTATATTGTTTTAGGTAGGGTGGCCATTTTAACTATGTTAATTCTTCAAATGCATGATCATGGAATATATTGGCATATTTGTGTTATCTTCTATTTCTTTTAGCAATGTCATAGGTTTCAGAGTGTAAATCTTTCACTTCTTTGGTTAGTTATTCAAAAATATTTCATTCTTTTTTAATCAGTTTTAGATGGAATTGTTTTCCTGAGTTCTCCTTCTTTGATGTAGTCATTATATAAAAAATTCAATAGATATTTTTAATATTAATTTTGTAGCCTGTGGCTTTACTGTATTTGTTTATTATCTCTAAAAGCTTTTTACTAGTCTTTTGGGTTCTCTCTATATATTATCATGCCATCTGCAAGTAGTGATAGTTTCACTTCTTCCTTTCAACTTGGGTAACTTTTATGTATTGTTATTTAATTGCATTACCTTAGAGTTTCAACACCATATTAAACAGTAATGGTGAGAGTGGATATCCGTGCCTTATTTTAATCTTAGAGGAAAATATTTTAGCATGATGGTGACTGTGTATTTGTCATATAGGATCTTTACATTCCATTGACACATATTTTGGAGAGTTTTTATAATGAAATATTGTTGAATCATAGCAAGTGGTCATGTAGTTTTGTCCTTCCTTTTGTTGATGCAGTTTATCACATTTGTTGACCTACATATTGAACAAACTACCCTTGCATACCTGGAGTAAATCCTGCTAGATCATGGTATACAATTTGTTTGAATTATTGAATTCAGTTTGCTAGTATTTTGTTGAGAATATTTTTATCAATATTCATCTAATATATGGGTCTCTAATTTCCATTCTTGATAGTGTCATTGTCTGGTTTTGTAACAAGGGTAATGTTGACATCACAAAAAATATTTGAAAATTTCCCTTCTTCATTTCTTCCAAAATGTACGGTAAGGTTTGATATTAATTCTTCTTGAGCATTTGGTGGAATTCACAAGTGAAACCATCTAATCTCGGGCATGTTTTGGAGATTTTTATTTACTGTTTCAATTTCCTTGCTAGTGATAGAACTGTTCAGAATTTGTATTTGTTCTTGATTTCTTTTGGAATTTTATGTTTCCAAGGATTTATCCATTTCTTCTAGGTTATCCAATTTGTTGTCATACAAGTGTCTATAATATTATCCTATCATCCATTTTTCTGTTGTCAGTTTTGATTACTTCTCTTTCATTTCTGATTTTATTTATTTGTGTTTTCTTTCTTCTTTGTGAGTCTGACTAGTGGTTTGTCTGTTTTATCCTTTCAAAATCCAATTTGGTTTTACTGATTTTTTTAATTTTTATTTTTGATGTCAATTTCTTTTATTTCTGATCTAAGTTTTATAATTTATTTACTTCTACTATATTTTGTTTTTTTTATTTTTTTCCTAGTTCTTTTAGGTGAATTTTTATGTTTTTATTTGTTATTCTTTTTGTGTCCTGGGTTAGAAATGTAATGTTATACATTTCCCTCTTATTATGCTTGTGCTGCATTCTACATGCTCTGATAAGTCATTTCTTGATTTTTATTTTACTCCAGGTATTTTTAATTTCACCTTTGAATTCTTCATTGACCCAGTAATTGTTCAAGAACATGTTGTTTATTTTACGCTCCTTGTAATTATCACTTCCTTCATCTTTTGGTTAATCTCTGGATTGATAACATTATTATTTGAAAGGATGGTAGAAGTTTGGCCTGGCAGAGTAACCATACGTAGTTTCCAGCTTTGGCTGATGTTATTCTTTTGAAGTCAAAGTTCATCTTGTCTGATATTTGTATTATTGTTCCTTATTCCCTTTCATTCTTGTTGCTTTGCTATATTTTTCCATGGCTCTTCATTTTCAATGTATGTTTGTCTTTGCATCTGATGTAGTTTTCTTGTAGGCATAATAACAATATGACCTGTTGTTGATGCATTCATCACTCTGTCATTTGATTAGAGAGTTCAGCTCATTGACACAATATGATAATTGATAGGTAAGGTTTTATTACTCTCATGTGAGCATATTTATGTCCCCGTTTTCCATTTGTTTTTGCTTTCTTTTGCTTTTGGAAGATTTGTAGTATCAGTTATCTCTGTTATCTCCTTCCCAGTTATGCATCCCTTTAGGATTGGGTTTTGTGACTATTGTTTTTGTTTCTAACTTTTTCACTGTAGGAAAGCCTTTCTGAACTGTCATACTTATATGTCCATACAGATTCCATGTTTTTCTTTCTCCTTTTAGTGTTTTTCATTTTCTCTTGTCAATACTGTCTTTTCTTTTTATTCTATTTCACTGTTTGTTGCCATTCTTTGGGTTTGGTGGTCCTTTGCCTACCTTTTCTCTTTTGTAGAATTCCTTTGGACTTTTCTTGAAATACAAGTTTAGTAGTGGAAAAACCCAGCAACTTTTGTTTATCATTGTGGATCTTTATTTCTCCTCATATTCAAATAAAAATGCAGATTATTATTGCCTGGTATTGCATGCCTTCTATTATTTTAAAGATATTGTTCCACTCTTTCCTGGCCTGTAAAGATTATATTGAGAAGTTTAATGAGAACAATGGTGGTTTTACATTTGCAGACTATGTTTTACAATTCTCTAGTAGTCTTTAGCAGTTTTTCTTTATCTTTGGCTTTTGCTAGATTTACTATGATACATCTTGTTCTAGTCTTTTTAATTTAGGAATCTGAATTTTCTTTTGGATTTTTGTGCATCCATGGCTGGTTTATTTTTATTTTTTGATTGCAGTAATTTTTATTTTATACATTAAAATAAATACATATGTGCAGGTTCTCCTATTCCTAACATATGTGTCAAGACATCCAACCTCCACCTAACCACCAGATGTTCTTCACCATTGCCCAGTGGACTTCGTCACCACTTTCCCTCCATTCCTATCCTATTGGTAACCTCAGTTATATTGCAAGTGTCCAAGGGTTGGTTTGTTTTATCTGTTCCTTTGCTTTTTCTATTTACATTCTGCCTATGAGTGAGGTCATCTGGTATTTATTTTTCTTTTTTTGTTTTATTTCACTTGGCATAATACCCTCTAGATCTATCCATGTTGATTCAAATGACAAGGTTTTATCTCTTCTAAGGGCTGTATAATATTCCACTATATACCACACCTTCTTTATCCAGTCATCTTATGTTGGGCACCTAGGTAGTTTCCAGTTCTTAGTTATTGTGAATAAGGCTTCAATAAAAATAGAGTGCATAAATATCTGAAAATTAACATTTTGTGTCTTTTGGGTAAACACCCAGAAGTGGGATGGGGGATCTTATGGAATCTCCATTTCAACTTTTTGAGAAATCTCCATACTGTTTTCCATAAAAGTTGCACGAATTTTCACTCCCACCAACAGTATAAAAGTGTTCCCTTTTCTCCACATACTCACCAACATTTGTTTCAAGATATGTATAATAGCCAGTTTCTCTGGTGTAAGGTGATATCTCATTGTTGGTTTGATTTACATTCCTCTGAGAGCCAGTGAATAGGAACAACTTTTCATGTACTTATTTACCATCTATATATCCTCTTCATAAAAATATCTCCCCAACTCTTCTTCCCATTTTTATTGGATTGCCTCATTTTCTGTTATTGAATTTTCGAGTTCTTTCTATATTTTGAATATTAAGCCTTTGTCAGAAATATGGAATCCAAATACCTTCTCCCAGTTCTCCCAGATTGTCTTTTTGTTTTGGTGACATTTGGTTTCAGTGTAAAGAAGCTTTTTAGTTTGATGCAGCCTTAGCTGTTTATTTTTCTTTTTTTCCCTTGCTGCTATAGTTGAGTCCCCAAAGACCTAAGTCTAATGTCATGGAATAATTCCTATATTGTCTTCTAAAAATTTTGTGATTTCTGGTCCTATGTCCACATCTCTAGTCCATTTTGATTTACATTTTGTGAATGGTGTTAGAGAGTGGTCTAAATTCAGTCTTCTGCATGTGACTGTCTCAACATCATTTATTGAGGAGACTTTCCTTTCTCCATCATATGCTTTTGACTCCTTTGTCATATATTAACTGACTGTACGTGAGTGGGTCAGTTTCTGGTGACTCAGTACTATTCCACTGATATGTCCCTCTGTTATTATTCCAGTACCATACCGTTATGATCAATATCAATTTGTAGTATAGCTCTATGTCTGGGAGTGTAATCCCTGATTCATTTTTTTTTCTCATGATTACTTTGGCTATTCAGGGCCTCTTACTATTCCATACATATTTTAAGATTTTTTGTTCTATTTCCTGGAAATAACTGCATTGGATTTTAATGGGGGTTACATTAAATCTGTATATTGGTTTAGGTAAGATGACCATTTTAATGATGCTGATTCTTCCTAACCATGAGCAGAGGATTTTTTCCACCTCTTCATTTTTCCCTAATTTACCTCAGGACTGATAAGTTTAAAATTAGTTTCATACATTTGTCAGATAAACAGTGCTTCCAGGAAAACATACACAGTTTGGAAGGTATATTTCTAAATCCTTCTTTTCTTCATTTACAAAGATATTCTGAATTGCTTTCCCAAGTACATACCAAAGGCAACAAGACTATTTGACACACTCTTGAAAGTTTGAAAAGAGGCAAGTTATGCAGCATACAATGCACATATATATATATATATATATATATATATAAAATGTTGTTAGCAATTCTTGCTTAAAACAAGAAGAGAACTTACAATTTTAAATCCAAAATGTGTAGATGAGGACTTTATCTCAAAAACAAAAAACACAGACTCTGTTAGCTACCATTTCAACTGCTCTTGACAACTGCTTGTTTGTTTCAGCAATATTGTACCCAAAATGGCCCAGAGATTGAGTGGTTATCAGATTCAGTATGTGTTTCTTTTAGAAATTGAAGTGGGCTTTAGAACCATTTAAGAGGAGAGCAAACGTCAATAATATCTTTATGAAAAAGAGAAAATTTGACATTCTCTAATAAGAGTATTTCATAACTAACACTACTAACAATAATCTGAGAATTTTATATTCATTTTTATTTTCAAAATGCTTTCATAGACCTCATTCTATTAACACTGAGAAATTGAAAAGCAATAGCTCAAATTTTTTATTAAGAGATGTGATGTTGGCAACAAAATGACCTAAAGTTAATCTTAATTAGCTTGACAGATCACATGGTCAAATTAACCCAATGTGCATATCTAAAGGAGAAGAATACAGTGGTTGGATATGGGACCTAACACTGAGTCTGTGAGTTTAGGAAATATCTGGGTACTGTTAAATAATGTGGTGACATAAAGGGGGAAATAGATAAGTATCTCCACTGTTGTAGATAGATTTGAAATAAATAAGGCTAATTATAACAAAGGAGAAATTTTATGGGTAAAAAGTTTTTTTTTCCAAATTTAGAAACCTTTTAATTGATTTGATCACTTAGATATAATTTGCTATGAATATAGCATTCGATGCACTTCAAAAGCTGAAGCTTAGAAATTATATAAACTCTGGTGTTATGAAGGTGTTCAGGTTCTGGCAGAATAATTCCCTACCTAGTAGATGGTCCAAGGAAATCATGGGAAGACACAGGTTGCAAAACATGGTCTTTATTGCACTCTCAAGTGTCTGATGGTGGTGAGTGGGACATATTTTCACCTCCCCATTAGTGGCATGTTGGGTTTGCTTCTGGAAAGATACCGCAGCACCAGTGGTTACAGGGGTTCTTTAATAAGGGTGTCAGCAGAGGGAGGATAGTGAGTGAGCAGAAACAGACAAGTGGACAAGAACAAAGAACAGAGAGGTAGGCAAAGACGGTAAAATTCCAGGTCAGGATATCTCAGGTAGTCAGTGCAAGAGGAAGCAGTTATCATCTCAGAAAGTCCATCTGTTACATTTTTGTTTGTGCTCAACATAGGCCAGTCTCCAATCTTACTTTCAAGTTTGGGCATGGGTCATACTCTCAGGCTACCCTACAATCCATCCCAACATTACCCATGCCACCTCGCAATCTATACATCATTCTTACAGCAGGAGACCTGTGTGGTTGGAGCATTTATATGTTGCATTTACACAGTCTGCAGTATCAGTAAAGATGGCAGATCATGGTGATCAAAATTAATAAACAGTTGTCTATGGCCATAATGAATGTGTCTAGCAAGATGAGAGGTAGGGCCACCAAGTACAGAAGGGGTCACACACCCAACATGGAAATCATTGAGACCTCACTGTGCACAGTCTGTAGAGCAAGGAAGACATTGCAAGAGACATTAGCAATATAAATAGAGCATTTGGGACCAATTAGTGCAGAAGTACCTTCTTAAGCCGCTGTAAACATGTTTAGTGGCATTTTATTCTGTAACTTTTACCTTTTGATCAAGGAGTGCCACTGAACATGTGACCAGGTTTAAAGTACAAGCTATGTGACTAGTTAAAGTGGTTATTGCAAGTTGATTATATATTTTACTCATTTGAAGGGAGAAGATTGTCAGAGGTTAATATAACCAGTGCATGCTTCCAGTGGGACATTCAGCATTCTCATGAAAATGTATGGTCACCCCCAGGTGACATTCATCTGATCAATTCAATGGGAAGCAGGCTTCTGCAGTCCTATCTGTAGAACAACACTAAGCCACCCCAGACCATCCCACACTGAGTATCTTACACAAGAGGTCACCAGGCAATCTTATCTAGATCCAACCTCAACTTTCTAAAGCCAAGTAAGGGTGCTATGCTCAGGGGTTATATCTGTGGGAGCAGCAATAGCATTTTATTTGGGGACCAGATGCTCCCTTGCAAGGTTTGGTTGTTTCTGCAACCACATGGGTGTTGCCCTAGATTGGGTTTGGAGGTTCACTGGTAGAGTGGCCACAGAGCATGAGTGCTCATTTAAGCATCTCAAAGTCTCATGTTACTGTGCAGTCCACCCCATGTATGAGCGGCTTCATCTTTTAGTAGGCCATTTTATATTTCAATTATATCATTCCTGTTGGGTTGAAAGGTAGGTAGATCTGCCAATTGATGTGATGATTGTTGGTCCTTTACTGCAGTTGTTGTCTGGCCTGTCTCATTTTTCAGTGAAACCACAGGGCCATATCTATTGTAGGGAGTCCTCCTCCAGTCGTTGGATCTGGGCAAGCCTTGTGTTTCTTCAATGCTGCATTGTTAGACATTATTGCTACATTTGGTCACTGTCAGTGATTGCGTCACTGAGGTTTGGGTTGCACAGCCATGTATTGAATAGAAAGTGATAAAAGACATTGTCTTCAATTCATGGCTGCTGAACCTGTTAGACTCAGTGGCACACAGGACTTGGTATACTGTATTAATTTACTGTTCAATGGGACTAAAATGGGCCACAGCTTCCACAGTTGAGATCAAATCCTGATGGACACACTTGTGTGTCCTTGCTATTGCCGGGTCCCCCAGACATATCCATCCTGGGTCGCGTGAACATTGAGTTAACAGGATTGGGTCTAAACCATAATTTCCAGTGCTAGCACAGTTTTACAGTATGTTTGGTGGCATTGAAAGCCATTTTCTATGTTCACTCCCAATTTCAGGTGACCCTTTTTCCAGACTGACTTATACAATGGTCAGATAATCTGAGACAGTTGTGTAAAATGGATGTCCTCCAATACCCCAGTAGATCCCACAATTCTTGCAAATGTGTATAGGATATAGGGACACCTTCTTCTGTAGGTGCTGTTTAAGGATGATCGGGGCAGCATTGTTCCAAATATGTAAGTTAATGAATCAAAGGTTAACACCACGCTATTTACATAACAAAATATTGCAATGCAAGTTAGCCTTTTTTCTTTCTAATTTGATTGTCTTGCAGCTGGCAAAGACCTTTAAAATGACCATGGTCAAAAACAAATTAGCAATGAAACATGGATCCTTGTTTAACTTTATGACATACAACACCTTAGAATAATAACCAGAATAACAAGGATTCTGGAACATGTTAGACTTTCAGAAATTCTCTATAACTTTAAAACATACACAGTAATTGCATTTTTATATAAACATAGCCTCAGGCTAAGTATTAACCTGTGTTTTGACAGTGATTTCTATGAGTTTATTACACCAATTAAGTGAATTTGTGTTTGTTCGTATTTCTTATTTCATAGAGGTAGAATCAATTGTACATCTTTGTAATTATCTCAGAAAGTCTATCTGTTACATTCAAGGCTATGCTCAGCATTAGCCAGTTACCCAGCTCACTTTCAAGTTTGGGGATGGGTCATATTCTCATATTATCCTACATATGGTAACACTGTAATCTCTCTTGGAACAAACAACATTTGCTACTACATATGCAACTTAAAAGAATTTTAGTTTAGTGAATGAAGTTAGAGGCCCAAATATCCCTTAGCTATACTGAATACTCCTTTTGTTTTTAGCAGTTTTATAACATGACTATTTTGTCTGATGGTACTGATGAGTTCCATAAAAGAATATTAGCCCACTAACATTCTTACTCAGAATTCTCCTTTTGCTCACAGTAATTAGGCTTTTTATGTGATTGTGTTAAAATAGATCATGGCTGGATAACTATTTAAAAAAAATAAAATAAAGTTATACTGTCAGAAAACAAAAGATGTGCAAGGTATCATTTGAGTGCCTGAATACCACATAAAACTTTAGTCTATGTTCTGGTAAGTGTATTTTTCTTTTATAAGAAAAATGTTCAACCAACAAGTAACCACATATTTATTCCCTCACCACAATTTAACCCACAAAATTCCTCTGTAGATGAGAAATTTATTGTTAGGTAAAATTTCATGAAATCAAAGGAAATCTGTAAAATGACAAATTGAATTTGAAGCTGATGCACAGGATTGTGTTTCAAAACAGAAATAATGGAATTTTAAAAGTCCTTTGTTCTATAATTATACCTTTTATACTTTGAAGAATTCTGCTTAGCCTCATGAGAGATACATTATCTTTTGTGCTCTCTAAAGAACAGGAAAAATTTTTTGTTAGTTTTAGTTAAGGACAAAGCTTCAACCACCAAATCTAACTACACATTATCTAGTGGGGAGGGGCCACTGACTGAACTGTGATGTCCATATTTATTAGGAGACAATCAATATCAAGCAAAACACTTCTGATCACCTACTAGTAAACACAAAAGAAAAACCACCCAAAAATTGGCAAGCGGAAAGTTTCTAGAAACAGTCTAAGAATCAATCTAAGGAGTCAAAAGGGCGGATAATTTTCTCAAAGACCACAACTAGCAAATGCAGAAACCAAGATTTTTCTACCTCCAGAGTTTATGCTATTAACTATGAGGATTAATTTCTTGTTACTCTATGGTCCCTTTAAGGAAGGGCTGCTGAAAGAAAAAAAAGTCATTTGAAACACCCTTAACTTGTTTTTAAAAATTACTGAGGTTTTCTCCGTAAGAGAAATGAAGATACATTGAAGGATAAGCCTCAAAATCAAATCATTATGTAAAAGTCCCTTTGCTAGAGAGTTAATTGTTCCATGTTAAGATAAATAAAATGTACAAAATCAAAGTTTGACCACATCTCTAAGGGATTTCCTTCTGATAGTAAGAAAACACTATGAGATGGCTTATACTATTTATAAGTCACAAGTACTTTCCTGTGCTAGTACATTCTGATTCTCCTTGAAGTGACAGTGGAAATCAATAACCTACTACTCTTATTTTTTTTAAAAAGGGGAGAAATAGAAGCTCAGAATATTCAAATGGCTTGATCAGGTCTAAATCAGATCAATAATGATGGAACCATAATAAACTGAGGCCTTGGTAATCTATTTTCAAGTCAAATTAATGTTTTCACTTTATCTTCATAATGCTCCACTGATTACAGTAGTTTAAAAATAGCATTTCATAAAATAAGAAAATATGAAGGTTGACATTATTAACTACTTCCAACCTGAAAAACATAACTAACCTGTTTTCTGTAGATGCAAAACTGGCACGAACCCCAGGCACTGCAAGCAACTCAAGAAAAACAGTGACTGCAGTGAGTAGATTCTCTGAGAAACTGCACACATCTGAGTGTCTGAAGGTGGGTCCAGAGGGACATGAAAGTTAGGGAATTCAGCAGGTGCCATTGCAGATACTAAAGATGCAGTAGCATAGGAAGTCCATGGGAACAACTGATAAGGCAGCTGGCCTTAAGATCCAGGGAGAAAAGAGTAAAGATTGCAGGTAACAAAAATGTTTGACTTGAGTGAAGTCCAAAGAGGAGGGCTTGATATTAAGATATCAGTTCACAAATGGATTGCAAACCAATTAGCACAAAAAGGAGAATTACACATCACTTCAACCAACCTTAAGTACCCTTGTTCCAGTAAAGAGGAATTAATTCACCATGTCAGAGAGAGTGCCAGACCCAGTTCTTGGAGTCATGAATAAAAGAGTTAACCCCAATGACACTCACACTAATAGGCTCCCCCATCTGTTGAAGACCTCAGTAACAGTCAGCTCCCAATTTTGATGCCCCTCCCCACCAAGAAACCTTCAAGGAACAACAATATAAAACAAAATCAGAGCATCAATTGCCAATAAGATAAGCAACAAGCAACTCAGCTACAAGGATCCCATAGGGGAATAAAATAACTGAAGATACTTCAAAAGCTCAAGGTATTATGGCATCACAAAGAGATGACACTTCATCAGAAGCAAATTTTAAGGACATGGAGGATTATATGTTTTAATAGATAATGAGTTCAATATAGCAATCATAAAAAAACTCAAAGAGAAAAGATAACTCAGAAAAACGATCAAATAAGTACAAGAACTAATAAAATATCAATGAGCTAAAAATAAAATCAGCTAGGAGGAGAAAGAAAATTATGTTTTACAAAACCTAAGAGATTCAGGAGGTGAAGTATGGAATAAATGACATCAAATGTATCAGAGATAACAAAGAAAACTGGATTGACAAAAGAGGACAGGATCAGTGATATGCATGGTAGAAATGTAGAGAAGAGCCAGGTGGAAGAAGAGAGAGAGAGAGAGATTAGGTATTAAAAATGTGAATAAATACCCTGAGAGCTATTTGACTCCATTAGAAAAGGCAACATATAAATAATAAATCTCCTAAAATACAAAGAGAGAAATGATTACTAAAAAACTTCTCAACTTGGGGAAGAAGATGAGCATATAGGTCACAATATATAAAACCAACAGAATTCTTGATTATATGAATGCAAAGGGAATTACACTAAGGCAAATAATTGTAAGACTATCAAAATTCCAAGACGAAAGAATTTTATAGTTCATCATGGAAAAAAAGCAAGTCACATATTAAGGTACTCCCATCAGGTTAATCTCAGGCTTGTCAGCAAAATCTCTATAGGCCAGAAGAGTGCAGAAAGACATATTTAAAATACTCAAAGATAAAATTACCAGCAAAGAAAACTGTATTCTGCAAAACTCTCTCAGATATGCAAGAAAATTAAAGGTTTCCCATGACAACCAAAAGCTGAAAGAAATTAATGCCATGATAAATACCCTATAAAAATGTTTTAAGATTTTTTCTGTCTAAAGCAAAAAGAATAAAGTACACAAAAATTAAACAAGGCCATGAATAGATAAAATCAGGAAGCAAAAATCAAACTGACATTAGCAAGCCCTAAAACATCAATAATCACCCTAAATACAAATGGACTGAATTCACCAATTAATAGGCACAAAGTGGTCAAATGGGTTGAAAAGCAAAACCCAACTTTATGTAGTTTGCAAAAGATGCACTTAAGATATATAGACAGAAACTTAAAATGAATGGATAAAAAAATGGACTCCAAGTCAATGGGGAATCTAAAAAGGAGGAATATAGCAATACTCATATCAGATCATATAGCCTTACAGCTAAAAATTTAACAAAGAATAATGCTGGTCATATGATCATATATATACCCAACATCACCCAAAAGCATAAAGCAAATATTAGTAAACATAAAAGGAAGCATTGACAAGCAGCATGATAATGCTATGATATTTTAACACCCCACTCACAGTAAAGCACAAATAATCAGACAGAAAATCAGCAAACAATAGCCTTACATGACAAATTATATGAGATGGACTTGATAAATATTTTTAGAATATTTTACCGCCCAACTAGACTACACATTCTTCTCAGCTGCTCCTGGAAAATTCTCAAGGACAAAGCATGTTGGGACACAAGTCAAGTCTCAATAAATTTACAAAGGTTAAAGTCATATCTAGCATATTTTCAGACAATATATCAACCAAAAGAAGAAAAGGGGTGTAAAATAGTCATGTTACTGAACAACTATTGGGTTATGAGGAAATTAAAGGTGAAATTGAGAAACACACAACATACCACCAAATGAAAATGTGACTTACCAGAATGTATGGAATATAGCAAAAACAGAAATATATAACAACCCAGGTTTACCACAGGAAACAAGAAGACTCACAAATAAATAATCTAAGCCTTCAACTAAAGGAACCAAAAAAGAGAAAAATGAAATTGAAAGTCATTAGAAAAAAAGTAAATACTAAAAATTAGAACAGAAATAGATAAAAATATATAAAAACTCTATTCAAAAACTGTTGAAACTATGAACAGTTTCTTTGAAAAGATAAATAAAATAGAAGACTACTATCTAGATTTATAAGATGAGGAAAGAGAAAACATGAATGAAAATCAGAAATGAAAGAGGAAACATTACAACTGATACAGAAAGAAACAAGATCATGAGAGTATGCAATGAAAAACATTTTGGCAACAAATTAGATAAGCTAGAAGAATGGTGATCTCTCCTGGTTTCACTCTAGTCTATTAAGAGACACCATGGTGCATAGTAAAAGAGAGGCAAAACAGAAATGGATACTTTGTCAGAGGTAACAGCATCCCTCCCTCAGTGACTATACCCATATTTGGGAGCAGGTTTCCATATTGAGTAGAAAGGTGATAGCACCCTGGGAAGCAGAAGCACCACTTCTTCAAGGTGTTGACTCTGGAATCTGACATCACAAGAAAGTTCCTCTACCCCATTTAGAACACTGATGAAGAGCTGTCAGTGATTATGGTTGCATTTACACATTGCGAAACTCTCTCTCTCACCCACTGCATCTTTGTAGGCAATCAGAGATAGAGGTAGGCAACAAATGAGCAGAAAGTTGGCTTTTTTCCTTAGGTTCTTATGGGGAAATAATTGGAAATTTTTCATCAAAAAATGGCAACTTTCACAGGATTTGGGTTACAGGAAAACAGCTTCCTATCTGCTTGGTACCACCAAAAATTCCAACCCCAGGTCACACAGCTTGTTTACTGTCCCCTGCTGGGACTGCCACTACTCTGGAGGACTGAGGGACTCTCACAAGGGAGGATACTCCACAGAGAAAGCTCCCTGCTCCAAATTTTAAGTCAGCTGTGTTGAAACCATGATCGGTTTTCTGACCAGGCCCACAGCTCTTGAGCCTATCTACAGGTATTGTTGTTTATCCTGTGACTCTAGGGGAAACCTCTGCATAACCTATACCAACTCCAATTATGTAGGCTAGATTCTCAGGTCTCAACAAAAAGCTCTCCTTAGAGCTTCAACAAATCTGCTGAGTGTTGAGATACCACAACTAAAGAAAGGCCAGTGTTCCAGACCAACAATCAGGTCTATTTTGTACAATTCGACACCCTAACATAAGGTTTTTACATTGGAGAAGCTTAACCATAGGATTAAACACAGAATGCTAAAAAGATTGAAGAGATAGAGAAATATACTAGAAATGATAGAACTAAAGAAAACCCCAGGAAAAATCTGAATGTAACAGACTTAAGTAAACTTCCTGGTGCAGATTTTAAAAACAAAGATCTTAATGATACTCACTGAAATCAGGAAAAGAATGAAGGAACAAAAAAGAAGACTACCACAAAGATAAAAAATACAAAGTAATTCACAACTGAATTCATGGAGCTAAGAAATGCAATAGTTGAGCAAAAAGAACTCAACAGAAGAACTCAACAGTAAGCTGGAAGAAGCCCCCAATAGAGCCAGTGAACTAGAAAATAGAGAAATGGAATGCACTGAAGCAGTGAATAAAAGAGAAAAAAAAGTATAATAAATGAAGACAGCATTTGAATAGATGGAATAACATCCAGAGGAACAGCATTTATATCATAGGGGTCCTGTAGGGAGAAGAGACAAGGGGATAAAAACAGTATTTGAAGAAATAGTAACTGAAAATTTCCCTAACCTGAGGAATAAAGCAAACCTTTAAACTCAGGAAGCTCAAGGAGTTCCAAACCAAAGAAACCTAAACAAACCTACACTGTCACATTAAAATGCCAAAAATACAAGATATATAAAGAAATTTAGAAGCAGCAAAAATTGAGTTACAAAGGAGCTCCCATAAGAATGTTGACAGATTTCTCAGCTGAAACTTTACAGACCAGAAGAAAATAGCAAGATATACACAAAATACTGAAAGAAAAGGACTTGAGTCCTGGACACTCTACCCTGCTAGATTATCACTGATGATGGAAGGAAAGATAAAGAGCTTCACATACAAGCAAAAGTTAAAAAAAGTTAAAGGAATTCATAACGATGAAGCCAGCTTTGCAAGAAATGCAAAAGGAATTTTTATAAAATGAAAAGAAACCTCACCTAATAGCAAAAAGACATCAAAATATATAATGTGGGAAGGAGGAGAGTAAAATAGTGGATGGTTAGAATGAGCTCAAGACTATCTAGCTTTTAAGCAAAAACAGGTTATAAGCATAGAAAATTCTATATTAACCCCAGGGGAACCTCTAACACAACTCCATGAAAAAAAGAAAATTTAGGAAAACCAAGCACAACATAATTGATTTCAAACCACCTCAGAAGTGAAAGACAACAAATATACTGTCTGCCAAAATTCCCAGAAAACAATGAACAAAACGACAATAAACGTTTACATATCAATAATCATTGAAAATCGTAATGCATGGAACTCACCAATCAAAAACACAGAGTGGACTAATGGAAAAGCACCCCAACTTTCTGTTGCATTCAAGAGACTAATCTAAATTCAAAAAATAAACATAGGCTCAAAGTCAATGGTTATAGTTGTACTTCTATCAGATAAAATAAACTTTCAAAGTAGATTAAAATAGGCAGAGATGGTAGTTATTTAATCATAAGGTATCAATTCAGCAAGAAAACATGAGGCTTATCAATATACATGCTCCAAATGAAGAATCCTCAATGTACATGAAACAATTATTAGCAGCACTATAGAGAGACATTTAGAACAATACAATAACAGTAGAAAGCTTCAATACCCCACTTACAAAAATGAACAGATCAATCAGGAAGAAAATTAACAAGGAAATAGCAGTTTTAAATGACAAGTTTGAACAGATGCATTTAATAAATATTCACAGAACACTTCACCCAACAACTGCACAATTCACATTTTTCTCAATGATGCATGGAACATTTTTCTCAAGTGTGCAAAGATAGACCATATGTTGGGACACAAAACATATCTTAACGAATTTGCAAAGATTGAAATCATATCAATCATCCTCTCAGATCTAAAGCCTTAAAACCAAAAATTAACAACACAAAGAAAGTTTTAGTATTCTAAAATATATGGAGGTTAAACATGCTGAATGACTCGTGGGTAAAGGATAAAATCAAAGGAATTTTTTTTAAATACTTGGAGACAAAAGAGAATGGAGACATTAGCTATCAGAACTTCTGTCATGCAACAAAAACAGTACTAAGAGAGAAGTTTATTACAATCTGGGCCGACTTCAAGAAACAAAAAAAATGAGTGAATAAAAAGTGTAACCCTGCATTTAAATCAACTATAAAAAAACACAATTGAAACCAAAAGCCAGTGTAAGGAAAGAAATAATAAAATTTGAGAAGAAATAAATTGAATAGAAATCAAAAAGACAATTCAGAAGATTAATGTAACGAAAAGCTGATTCTTTGCTAAAATAAAATTGACAAACCTTTGGCTACAATTAGTCAGAAAAGGAGAAAAAAAGCACTCATAGCTAGAATCTAAAATTTAAGAGGAGAAATTACAACAGATTTCTCAGAAACTGAAAACATCATAAAAGACTACTATGAAGAGCTATATGCCAATAAATTGGACAACACTGAGGACATGGACATGGACAGATGTTTAGAAACGTACCGCTTACCAAGACTTAATCAGGAACAGCCTGAACAGAGCTATCATAAACAAGGAAACTGAAGAGGTAGTAAAAAGTCTCCCTCAAAATTAAAGCACTGGAACACATGATTTTACTAGTGCATTTTGCCAAACCCTCAGAGAACATTAATACCTCTTCTCAAACTCTTCCGAAAATTCAAGAACAGGTGATGCTTCCAATTACTTTCTATGTGGGCAAAATTACGGTGATACCAAAAACTGGCAAATATATCAAAAAGAAAAAAATTACAGACCAATATTGCTAATGAACGTAGATGTAAAAATTCTCAACAAAATATTAACAAACCATATGCAACCATACATAAAAAGAATCATCCATCATGATCAAGTGGGATTTATCCTAGGCATGCAAGTTTGGTTAAACGTATAAAATCTATTAATGTAATACATCACATCAACAAGATCAAGAGTAAAAACCATATGATCACATCAATAGATTCATATATATGATAAATTCATGACCAACATCATATTCAGTGGTAAAAACTGAAAGCATTTCCTCTAACATCAAGAACAAGACAAGGTTGTGCATTCTAATCACTGCTGTTTATCATTGTACTGTAGTTCTTAACCAAAGTAATTAAGCAAGAAAAAGATATTAAAGGAATCCAAATGTGAAAGGAAGAAATAAAACTATCACTATTTGCAGATGATATGATCGTATATTTAGAAAACCCTAAAACACCATCGAAAAACTACTTGAATTAATCAATGACTACAATAAAGTGCCAAATTACAATTATCAATGCACAAAAGTCTGTTGTATTTGCATACACAAACAATAAAAGAGAAGTTAATGAAATTAAGAAAACTATCCTATTTACAATAGAAGCAAAAAATCAATTATCTTGGAATATACTCAACAAAGAAAGTAAAACATTGTAGGGACAATAAAAGCTAAAGAACTTTCTTAAAAGAAATAGAGGATGATACAAAGAGATAGAAAGATATCCAGTGCCCATGCTCATGACTGGGAAGAATTAACACTGTTAAAATGACCATCTTACATAAAGCAATATAAAAGTTTAATGCAATCCTTATTAAAATCTTACTGACTTATTTTTTTCAAGGAAATAGAACAAATAATTTTAAATTTGTGTGAAAGAACGAAAGACCCCTAACAGTCAAAAATCATGAGAAAAAAGGAACAAAATTGAGGATATCCCACTCCCAGATATTGATCAATAGTACAAACAATGGTGATCAAAGCTATATAGTACTGTAATAATAACAGAGACACAGAGCAGTGGGATATAACTCAATTACCAGAAATAGACACACACATATGGTCAGTTAATTTATGACAAAGGAGTCATGCACATCCAAAGGATAAAAGAAAGTCTACAATAAATTGTGTTGGAAGAACTGGACATTCATTTGCAAAACCATGAATATAGACTACTTGAACATCACAATATAAATTAATTAATAATGGATTTGAGACTTGGATGTAAGATTGGAAAGCATAAAATACTTAGAAGATAACATAAGCAAGCCATTCCATGTTATCAACCTTAGATTGGTCTTTGAAGACTTAGCTCCTGTGGCAAGGAAACAAAAACAAAAATAAACAAATGGAACTGCATCAAATTAAAAATCTTCTGCAAGTGAAAGGAATCATCATGGAAACATAAAAGACAACGTACTGACTGATAAAACATATTTACATTTCACGTATCTGACAAGGGCTTAATACTCAAAATATACAAAGAAATCATAAAACTCAAGAACAGAAAAACATCATCCAATCAAAAGTGGGCAAAAATAATTGGTTAGACACTTTTCCAAAGAAGATATGCAGATATCCAACAGGCATATGTAAAGATTTTATTCCTTACTTGTCATTAGAAAATTGCAAATCAAAACAGTGAGATAACAATTATATCTATAATATTGGTTATTTTTCAAAAGTCTAGAACTAACAAATGTTGGCAAGGATGCAGAGAAAAGGAAACACTTTTACACTGTTGGTAAGATTGCAAATTTGTGCAACCCATATGGAAAGCAGTATGGAGACTCCCCCAAAAAATGAACATGGAAATCCCTTCAATTTTTCATCCCATTTATGGGCATTTACCCAAAATATATAAAAATACTAATTTATAATATATGTATACCCTCATGCTTGTTGCAGCATTATTTATAATAGCCAGAATTTGAAGCTTCCTAAGTGCCCATTGTCAGATGAATGGATAAAGTATGGTATATATATACAACGGAATACTGCACAGGCCTTAGAAAAGATGAGATCATATAATTTGTGACAATATGGATGGAACTAGAGGGGGTTATGCTAAATAAAATAAGTCAGAAGGAGAAAGACAAATACCAGATCTCATTTATATGTGGAATATAAAGTAAATGAACAGTCAAAACAAAAGCCAATTGCATATTGACAACAGAACTGTGGTTACCAACAGGGTAGGGGTGGAGGGAAGGGGCAAGTGGCGGAGGGAGCCAATGGACAATGGTAAAGAAAATTTGATAATATGGTGTTGAGCAGGGTGTGTTTTCATATACTTGAGAAATGAGGAACCTGCCCATGTAAGTTTACATTCTTTTGGAAATCGAAGTTACCTCAATAAATATTGAAATAAATAAAAATTATAAAGCACTAGTCTAAATGATGATGCCCAGTTTTCTACTAACATATGTGTGAAACTCAGGAGAATATCAGTAATGGAAATATAAATTTGGACAACATAGTGATGCTAATTAAAGCCAGCGTACTTTATAAGGTTAAGAGATGCACAAGAAATATTCTATTAATGATAAGTCAGAGAGATCCAAGTGAATTAATTCAGGTATTTCTGTTCATAAAATGGGTACATTAAACTAAAAATAACAATAACATTTTTGAACATTTATGTGCAGTATGTGCTGGGCATTGTTCTGAGCACTCTGAATTAATTAATTTAATCCTTACATCAGTTCCACAAAGTAGTAGGAACTATTGCTATCCCATGTTACAGAGGAAGAAACTAAAGTCCAGAGAAGTTAAATAGTTACTAAAGTCCCATAGAACATAGGACATAGAAGAAGCAGAGATTAATATTATTAACCAGTCAAATCCTGTAGCTTGGTCTACTTGTTCTGTATCTGTGCTACCGAATAAGCTTCTGAATATGTTTTGACTTCAGTTAGTCAGAAGATGTGTGATCATGATCCTTTTGACAATTATCACTATCATAAAACTATGAGTCAATGTTTTGACCTTATAAGGTTGATTGCTAGATCTGAGACTGAAAACAATCAGTACAAATGCTACTAATTGAGCTATCTAGGCAGTTAAAAGACCTCTTCAGGTAAGACCTGACATAATTTTCTTTTGAATTTCAAGCAGAGGGGAAAATGACAGTCTCAATATAAGAGTTTTCTATAAGTGGAATCCATTGGATGCTATGACCCTTCTCATCAGGGTACACATGGTGAGAAGGAACCCAGGTTTCAGTTCAGTAAACAACAAATTGGCACAACTTGTGGGATAGTGTGAGACCATGACCCATGTCCAACCTGAGTATGGACTTGAACAGAACAGACAGACTTTCTAGGATAACTGTTTCCACCTGTCCTGATTAGAATGTCCTACCCTGGAATTTTGCTGCTCTTTCCTACTCAGCTGGTCTGTTCTTGCCCACTTGGCTGTTCTTGCCCACTCACTACCCTCCATCTGCTGAAAAAGAGCCTACCTCTTTGCTGATAACACAGTTGCTTTCTGGTAGCTTTCTTAACCTACTGCCATCAGGAGATGAAAGCATGCCTAGTTAGCCCTTGGTGGATGTCTCACCCGCCACCATTGAAAGCCCTGCTATGAGTACAATAAAGGTCATGTCTTTGACGTCTATCTCTTCTCATGATTTCCTTGTACATATCTACAGGAAGGACATTACTATGCCAGAACTTGAATACTTGCATAACATAAATTAATACTAAAACTATTGCATTTAGGGTCAATGATGTGTGCTGACAAAGAACCAACCCATTATGTTTATGCATGTAGTTTACAGTTAATGTTTTACATATGTCAATGAAACTGGAATGCCAAGGAGCTCAGGTCAGAGAGGGCAAACCACAAGTGGAATGAAACTCAGAAAAAATGTCATTGTTAATTGGTGAGTTGGATAGAACAATTTTTTTATTTCATCAGATAATTAAGAGGACAGCTTTCTCTTAACAATGCTGCAAACTCCTATGTCATCTCTATTTTATATTATTAAGGAAATATAATTTTAAGTAATCAAGAACCCAGTGGGAAAGTACCAGGAAAAAGGTCAACAACTACAAAGAAAGGTAAAGAAATATTAGCTGGGGTTTTGAATCTTAAGAATAAATGCTATCTGTTTAAACTCTCTAAATGTAATTTCCTTATCTGAAAATGTATAATGGCAGTTTCTTCACAGATGAAGTATAAATGAAATAATATTATAGTACAATAAACATTGTAAAAGTCTATCCACACATAATATTATTTGAGTCTTCCTTTGAAAATGTAAGTTATCTCACTGTTAACCACATAGCGTTGCTTTCTTACAAGTATTAAAAACAAAGTTTCTAAATGTATTTAATATCAGTCTTTGGCTATTGCCTGGGAAATCTCACACTGGTAACCTACATGGCAATGTCTGTTTTTGTATGTAGATTTAAATTAGTTACATTAAAACTTCTATACAATGAAAAGTTATTGTTTTTTCTTTTTTCTTTTGCAATTCCTTTTGAATTCTGAGCTGCCTTATACTGCCATCTTTTGGAAATATCTGACCTTGAACAATTTCTCTATTTAGTGACATCTTGCTTGCTATCAGAAGTTAGTGTCTACATGCTGGTTTTTATCTCCTTTTAAATTACTCTCTGAGTAATCATTGAGAAATAAGCACTTGGATTTTGTTGAGGGTCTCATGACTTCATCTTTAGGCATTGAAATCACTAGAGGCATTGAAAATGAAAATAGCCAATAAAAGACTGAACTTATTTTTTACTATAGCAATTTCAGAAGGCTAAAGTATTGAGATAAACACAATTTTATGTATTATCAAAACTAATATAGCTAAAATCTGGTAAATAACTTATTTAAGAATCAGAGAAATACTCTTAATGAGAATGGGAAACTTAATATTCACCCTATTTGGGCTTGTTTTCAGATGTTCACCTCTAGCACTTAGGCAAAGTAGAAGAATATTGGAACAAGGAGTCAGGAGTCTGAGACTTTAGGTATTATCTAAATGACTGTGAAGCCCTGTACAAATAGTTTCATCATCTGGGCCTCGGTTTTCACATATTATAAAATAAAGGAGTGGAATTAGGTGATATATAATTTCACTACAAGTTCTTTTATTCTATGATTTCATGAAAAGTGAAGATGACATAGTGATTAATATCCAATGGAAGTAGACTGGTTTATTCAAAACATGTTGCTGAGTCTTTACAGAGACGGGATAAGTGATATACATGCCCACAATGGCTACTGAAATAAAATATATTCATAATAATGTGCTTATGTATGAAATTTGACTGTGATTATGTTTTATGTCAAATGCATGGATGGGGGTTTTCTGTCCTCTTTCGAGGTTACTGCCATTTATGCTACATTTTAGTATCAGGAACCTCAGTAGTGTTATCTGAATACAGGTCAGCTTTACATATTAATGGTCAACCAACAGGTGAAATTCAAGGGTCACGGACAAGGAGATCTGTAGTTAAAACACTACTGGAGCCTTTAGCTGCCATCTTGTGTCCCTACATGTGTGTGCCTAATCTCAGCTGGTCTTCCCGAGACCCACTGAGTGCCAACCCCCTGCCCCCACGCGGTCCCATTTCCTCTCCAACAAGATGAAAGAAACAATCATGAAACATGAGAAATTCGTCAAACTGCAGGCACAAGTGCACATTTGCGGGAAAGGAACTGCTTACAGAAAGATGGTGATTCATAGAACAGCTACAGATGATAAAAACTTCAGTTCTCCTTAAAGAAGTCAGGGGAAAACAATATCTCTGGTATTGAAGAGGTGAATATATGCACAAACCAAGGGACAGTGATCCGCTTTAACAACTCTAAAGTTCAGGCATCTCTGGCAGTGCACACTTTCACCATTACAGGTCATATTGATACAAAGCAGCTAACAGAAATGCTACCCAGCATCTTAAACCAGCTTGGTGCAGACAGTCTGACTAGTTTAAGGAAACTGACTGAAGCTCTGCCCAAACAATGTGTAGATGGAAAAGCACCACTTGCTACCAGAAAGGATGATGATGATAATGATGTTTCATATCTGGTGGAGAATTTTGATGAGGTTTCCAAAGAATGAAGCAAAATGAATTGAGTCAACTTTTGAAGAAAATAAAACTTGAGGAAGTTACTGGGAGCTGCTATTTTATATTATGATGGCTTTTTAAAATTGTGTTCATGGATCTGATAAAATCTAGGTCTCTAATATTTTTAAGCTCAAGCCCCTTGGACCCTGCAGCTTTTTTCAGTTTTTGCTTATACACAATTCATTCTTTGCAGCTAATTAAGCGGAAGAAGCCTGGGAATAAAGTTTGAACAAAGGTTAATAATGTTCTTTCCTAGTATATGGTTTTATTTTTTATTTCACTGACACTGATTTGTATGCAGAAAACAGCATTTCTTATAAAAAGCTAATCATGACATGTAGTATGGCTGATAATTTTTGATGGAATTTGATTAACTATTTTAAATGACAGTAAAAAACACTATTGGACACTAATAAAACATACTTGTTATTATGAATGTGGAGGCTTTATCAGTAACTAAGACTTAATTTGACACCATGTATCATTTCCTTAGCATAGCAGGGTTCTAATGGAACTGGAGCATTGGACTATGTGGTCTGAGAGTCAGTAGGAAGAAAAGAGCAATTCAATACAATGTCATGAAGTGACAATCAGCTAGTTGCAAACATCAAAGGTACCAAGATTGTTACTGCAAATAATTTGCATTTCATGAGGCTTAATGGGAGAGATTAGAGTGCCAGGAACAATGGAAAAGGTCCCACATCTTTAAATTTATTTTTATTGTTTCTTTTGTTTATGTTGCTATATATGCTTTTCAGGATATTAAATTCACACTACAATTGAACATCTCACCATGCACACGTATCTCATGCCAATCAATATCACCATATTTACCATCTCATTCTTTGGCTCCTTCCCCACTTCCAGTGTTCTGATAATCCATACTTTCATCCTGTAACTTTTCTTATTTAGTTATTTTCTTTGTTTTATTTCTTTATATTCCACACATGTGTGAAAAGTTCTATCCAGGTTTTCACAAAGGGCACAATTTCATTTTTTAAAAATATCTACATAGAATTCCATTGATTATATATACAATGTCTTTACCCTGTCATTTGTAAAAGCACATTTAGGTTGTTTCCATATCTTGGTTATTGTGATTTGTGCTGCTGCAAACATAGGGGTGCAAATTATTTTTCTAGGTAATGTTTCTGTATTCTTTGGGTAAATATTTAGAAGTAGGATTACAGCACCAAATGTCAGCTAATTTTCTGAGGAATTTCCATACTGTTTTCCAAAGAAGTTGCATTCATTTATATTCCCATTAACAGTATTAGTGATCATTTTTCTCAACATACTTCCTAGAACTTTCTGTTTCTAGTATTTTTACATATTCCATTCTCATTGATGTGAGGTAATATCTCATTGTGGTTTTTATTTGCATTTCCCAGATGGTGAGTTATGTATTTTTTCATGTGTCTATAGACTGCCTATGTCTTCTCTAGAGAGTTGTCTATTGATATCTTCTGGTCATTGCTTTTGTGTGAGTTTTTTGCTTTTTTGTTGTTGAGGTATATACGCTCATGTATCTTTTAGAAATTAATCTCTTGTGTTATGTATGATGTGAAAACACCTTCTCCCATTCATCAGATTGAGTTTTTATTTTACTTGTGATTTATTTTGCTATACAGAAGCACGGAAACTTTTTAGTGTGATCTAGTCCTAATTGTTTAACTTTGCTTTAGTTCCCTCTGTCATTGGTATTTCTTTCCCAAAAACCTTTCTGATGATGAAGTCATCTAGCATATTGCTTATATATTTCCTTTTGTATTTTATTCTTTTGGATCTTATATTCTAATCTTTGATCCAATTTGAGTTAATTTTTGTGTATGGTGCTAATGAGTGTTCTTATTTATTTTTTTGCAGGTGACTGTTCAATTTTCCCAATACAATTTGTTTAGGAGAATTTTCTCCCTTCATTGAATACTCTTGGTTTCCTTGGTATAGATTAACTCTCCATTTGTGCGTGGTTTTATGTCTAGACTCTCGATTCAGTTGTCTGTGTGTCTGGTTTTGTTACAATACCGTATTATTTTGATGACAATCATTCTGTAGTATAATTTGAAGTTAGGGAGGTATCATTTAGCTTTGTACAAACTTAAGTAGTATTTGTTTTATTCCTTAAAATCACCCCTGGAATTTGTATAGGGATTTTATTAAATCTATATGTTGCTTTCAGTAAGATGATCATTTTGACTGTTAATTCTTCCACTCCATGAGCATGGATAATTTTTCCCTCTTTGTGTCTTATTCCATTTCTCTTAAAATCTATTGTAGTTTTCTAGTCATCAAGCCATAAGGCCTTTTCAGTCATTCAATCCTAAAATACCACATGAGCGAGAGAATGTTTAAGATGATGTAGTCGAGCTTCAGAACCACCAGAGGGAAGCACTGAGAAGACAGATATTCAATCAATCAGTAGGCTATTCTGTCTAAGCAAGTTTTTTTAAACAGTGCATAACCTCTGCAGTTTAACATATCACTTCATTCAAAGAATTCAACCCAATTATGAGCACTTTTGATGACAGACCTTATTTATTAGCTTTTTAGAACTACCAAAACAAAGTCCCACAAACAGGATGCCTTAAAAATGATAGAAATTAATGTTCTCATAGTTCTAGAGGCAGTAAGTCCAAAACTAAAGGTTTCAACAAAACTTCTGAGTTTCTAAGTAAAACTTTCTTGCCTCCTCCAAGTCTCTGTTGGTGGTGTTAATTATTTGTATTATTTGGCTTGCATCTGAATTATTCCAATTTTTACCTTTATCATAACATGACACCCTCCCAATGTGTGTCTGTCTTTTTCTTCTTATAAGAATGTCAATCACATAGATTTAAGGACCAGTAATACTCCAGTATAATCTCATCTTAACTAATTACATTCTAGCCAACCTTATTTTCAAATATGGTCATACTTTGAGGTACTGAGGGTTAGGATTTCAACATAAAATTTTGAGGGAAACTATTGAACCCATAATACCCTACATCTAACAAGACCCCCTTTAATGTCAAAAACATAGTTTGCTGTACAAGATTTATTTTGTCATCCACTATCTTCTCAGTCTTTGAGACAAATTCTGGGTCTACCTTTCAACTCTGACTTGCCCACTGCCTCTCATCTCCCTCCTCACTCACACTTGTGCATACTTTATTTAAAACCCTCTTCTAAGGGTGAAATATTCCACTGCCCAATGACAGTTGTCATCTCTTTCACTTATTCCTCATTTACATTAGCCATCACCATCCAATTTGTCATTATCATTGTCAACTACTTAAATATGTGACCACTATTCCAAATTTTCACTCTCATTCTAGAGGTCACTGTTCAAATTCCTAAAGCCAAATTCCACATAAAGTTTAATAAATACAGAGTTATGCCCAGAGTGCAACATGCTGATACTTAAGAAATATTCCCTGTATACCATGTATTGCTGAAAACACTGCTGATGTCTCTAACCACAGAAAAATTCATTGATAAGAAACAACTCTATTTCTCCACCCAGAATACTCTCTACTACAATACTTAGGTCTATCACTCCTACTTTCTCAATATTCCTGATGTCATTTATGACTGAGCAACTAGCTAGTCAGTATATAGGAAAGTCTGTTGAACAGCTATTCAGCAGTTTAAAATAAAATTTTGAAAAATAGCATGTTTTAGGTTTTTATGAGATAACATACAAAATGCCTTACAGATCACAAGACAGAAATTCAAGAAATGGTAATCTTTAAACTATTAGTACTTCTGTACTTTCATATGGAAAGACTCCCTCTGATGATCATACAATCTAATTATATCATGCTTAATATTTCCTAGATAAAAAGACATAGTATCATCTTACTTACATATGGTATATAGAGAAAATAAACAAATGAATACAAATCAAGCAAAAGTAGATTTTTAGTCTATAGAACTATATTAATGAATAATAGAAGGGAAAGAAGAAGAGACTAGGCAAATCAAGTAAAAGGGGTCAATTATATGGTACAGAATAGAATTGTGTGGTTAGTGTGAACTTAATGTATGGTACACATATGCTAATTTTCAATGATATGTACCCTAACCCTAAATAATGCTATAATATAAAATTCCTTTAAAAAAACTGCAAAATAATAAATAGCAAAAATTTCTCAGTCAAAACCCTCAAAGAAGAAAATCTCTTCAAGCTGTCATCTTCATATTCCCAGACTAACACTAACTTTCACTGAGAACCTAAACTTTCTCTATAAATATTTTCTTGACATCATCCAAGTAAACTTCACTGTCTATAAGATTATTACAATCAAACTTCTTATTTTACCTGTAGCCTTGCCCACTGCAACACCATTCCTTATCATTCACACAGTTCCTTGACTATAACTTAAATCTTATAATCAGATACTAATTCATTTTTGACAATTTAAAGTACAGTACTCCATGTTCTGACTGAAATCTCTTATTCTTCCAGTCACCTCATTTCTTTATGACCACTTTATCTAAGCTTCTACCTAGAATCTCTTTTCTTTATCCTGAGTGCCCACTTATCAACTCATTTCTCGATATACTGTTGTCTCTATGCTATCTAAATCATATATTCTATTATCTATTCATTCATTAAACAAATATTATAAAGGGCTGTATGCTAAGTTCTATATAATAACTTTAAATAAAGCAATGAAAGTAAAAATTCATAAATTCACTAAGTTTGCACTCTGCTGAGCTAACGCAAATGATTTTAAAATAAGCAAGTTATGATATACAAGGAAATAAGCATTATGAAAAAAACAAGCAGACATAGTGAAGGAAGTGAACTATTTCCAGGCAGAAGTTCTTTCATGATCAGATAACAAAGGATTGCCTCTGCTAGATATCCTGAGGCAGAAGGCCCAGTAGCTAATATTTATGGTCTTTCCTTGTTTTGCATGATTGTATTATCTCTTTGTAACTCAGGGCTATAAAATAAATCAAGTAGCCTAGGTCGAGGTCACTGACCTTCAACCAGAGAGCAGTGTCCCATCTGGCCCCTGCTTTTCTAGATGAATGCTTGTCTGTTTTTCTTTAGGCTCCTATAGCCCCCTCTCAGGTACCCCTTTGTACAGCCATGCGGGCTGTGGCACATAGTTACATATTAAATGTTTTAAGGTGGCATTTCACTATGACTTAAAGGAAGTGGGGGAGTAGTGTTTCCAAATTCCTGATAGTCATCTTTGCAATGCATGATCAATAAACTGGAATTTCTGAGAATTCTCAGCTATATCCAATATCATAAGATATTCAGTGTTTTTCATAAAAAATATTTTCATGTTGCTATTTATTATTAGCCATAATAATAAAAGTGAACCATTTTTCTGATACTGAATGTTTCTACAAATTGAGCAAATAATACAAAAGGCCTCAAATAGCCAAAGCTGTCCTCAGAAAATAACAGTAGAGGAATTACACTTTCTAACCTTAAACTATACTACAGAATGATCATCATCAAAACAGTATGGAATTTAAACAAAAAACAAGTGCACAGATGAGTAGAATAAAATCAAAGGTCCAAAAACAAAGTCACACCTATATAGACTGTTAAACTATGACAGAAGAGTCAAGAGCATAAATGGAGAAAAGAAAGTCTATTTTTAAAAATGGTGTGAAGAAAACTAGAGAGACATCTGTAAAAATTAAGCTAGATTATACAATAACTCCATACAAAAATTTTACTCAAAATGAAACAAAGACAGTGACAGAACAAACAAAATCATGAAATACATAGAGGAAAATGTAAGAACAAAACGCCATGACATCAGTTCAAAGATGTCTTTGAGGAAAGAGTATCTAAGCAAAACAAAACAAAACAAACAAACTCAAAAAGCACCATTAAACCAAAAAGGCAATCCATGGAATGGAAGAAGATATTGCACAACATGCATCAGACAAAAGCCTAAGCTCCAAAATATATAAAGAGCTCGTACATGCCTGCAACAAAAAGCAAATGACCCACTCAAAAAATGGGTAGAAGAGCTGAATATATTCCTATCTAAGGAAGTCACACAGATAGCCTGCAAACACATAAAAATGTTCTACATTTTTTATCATCAAAGATGTTGAGATGTAAATTAATATTATGAAGAGATATCATCTCACAGGAGGGAGAATGGACTATATCAAAAAGATTGGACATTGAGAAAAAGAAACCTGCCTAAACTTTTGTTGGGAACAAATTAGTGCAGCCACTGTAGAAAGCAATATGGAAATTTGTGATCAAAATACAGATAGATATAGCATTTGATTCAGCAATTACACTCTCAGGCATATGCCCACAGAACACAAAATCTCTAATCAGAAAAAAATAGCTGCAGTCATATATTCATAGCAGCACAATTCACAATAGCCAAGACAAGGAAACAGACTTAATGTCTGTCAGCAGACAACTGAATAACGAAGCTGTGAGATATATATATATATCTATATATATAGAGATATATATAGATATATATATGTATATATATGATGAGGCATAGGAGAGAAGGGACTGGCTGGAAAACCTGGAATCCTTCCTTAGCAACCTGAACTGGGAACACACCCCCTAGTTACCTCCTACCTTTGAACTCTCTCATGAGAGCTGTAACCACTGGGTACCCCAATATATAAGAGACTCCATTTTAACAACTCTTTCTTCTGCTCCTGTAACTCCAAGTTGCATGCATCATTTCTTTTCAGTTGTTTTCTAATAAACTTGCCACATGGTGTTGGGACAAGGCATCTCCTCTCTAATTCTTTCCAGGACAAACTTTGTACTCATCAGTGCCAGGTGCATCAATATATATTCATCCATGGAATTATATGCAGCAATTTAAAAAAGATGAAATTGTGCCTTTTGCAACAAAAAAGAGTAGAACTGGAGGGCATTATGTTAAGCAAAATAAGTCAGAAAAAAAGAAAAGTACAGGATGATTTCAGTCATATGTGAAATACAAAGGAACAAAGCAAATGAACAGACAAACCCCAACAAAATTCACATAACTCAAGACTGTGGTTACCAGAATGGTGGGTGAGAGAAGGAAATGAAGGAGAGAATGAGGTGATAAAGAGTGATAGAATTCTGGTGGTGGGTGTGGTGTGAAATACTTTCAGACAGATGTAATTTTAATATCCTAAAATGAATATAGCAATGCAAAGAGAAGAAACCATAAAATTATTATTTAAGCACATCCAATATAATAAATGCATGATTTACTATTATTAAAAACCAATAATGTGAAATATATATATTTCAACCACATGTAAAAATTATCTCCATCTAATAGATAATTAATAGAAAGCAACATTAACATGAAAATATCAAATTAGAATCATTTAAAAACTTGGGAGAAAATGGCACGAATATTTGGTATTTCAAAAATAACATCATTAAAATAAAATCTGAATAATGAATTTCATTTTTCAGATTTATGGAGGTATAATTGACAAATAAAATTGTATGTATTTAGGTTGTATAATATGTATATAATAAGAGTTTTAAGGTGTACAGTGTGATAATTTAATACACATATATTATGAAATGATTGTCACAATCAAATTAATTAACACATTTATCACCTCACTATGAGTGTGTTTGTGTGTGTGTGTGTGTATGTGTGTGCATGGTAAGAAAACTTAAGAGCTAATAGCAAATTTCAAATAAACAATTATTATTTCATTGTTACTGATAGTCATCATATTGCATTATATCCCCAGAACTTACTTATCTTATGGTGAAAATTTTTATATTTTGATCAACATCTCTCTATTAGCATCTGGCAACCACCATTCTGTATAATTTGTTTTGATGAGTATGATCTTTTTTAGGATGGCCATATAAATGGGATCATGTAGGATTTGCCTTTTTTTATTTAGATTATTTTCCTAAGAATAATATACTCCAGGTTCATAAATGTTATAAATGGCACAATTTCCTTCTTTTTATGGATGAATTACAGTCCACTGAACCTATTCATCCTTTGAAGGATATGTATGCTGTTTCCATATCCATATCTTGACTTTTGCAAATAATTCTGCAATGAATATGGGAGTGCATATATTTCTTAAAGATACCAATTTAATTTCCTTCTGGTATATATCAAGAAGTGGGATTGATGGATCACATGGTGGTTCTAATTTTTAATTTTTCAAAGAGCCACTATATTGTTTTCCAAAGTGGCCATACAAATTTATATTTGTACACACAGTGTACTGATGAGGCTTTCTCATCCACATTTTAGCCAACACTTGTTATCTCTTGTCTTTTTGATAATAACCATTCTGAAAAGTGTGAACTTATATTTTATTTCAGCTTTAATTCATATTTTCCAGATGATTAGTAAGTTTGAATACTTATTCATGTGCTTTTTGGCTATTGGTATGTTCTTTTGAGAAGTGCTTTTTCAAGAGTACAATCCATTTTTAATTGGTTATTTGTTTTTGCTGTTGAGTTGTGTGAGTTTCTTACATATTTTGGATATTAGACCCTCATCAAATATATGCTTTGAAAATATCTTCTTTTCTGTAGATTGTCTTTTTATTTAAAATTTTTATGCTGTACAGAAATATCTTAGTTTGGTTTAGTTTATGGTTTATTTTTTATTTTGTTGCCTGTGCTTTTTATGTCATATTGAAAAAAGTTTTTGTCAAAACTAATGCTCAGAAGTTTTTCTTCTAAGTTTTCCTTTATTAGCTTTATGACCTTATATTGTCATTCATCCATTTTGAACTTATTTTTATGCATGGTTTAAGATAAGGGTCAAATTTCATTCATTTGCATATAGATATCCAATTTTTTCATAGTGATTTGTTAAAGAAGCTATCCATGCCCCACTGTGCATTCCTGGTATGTTTGTCAAATATTATTTGCTTGTGTTCTTGTGCTTTTGTCTGGGCTCTGTATTCTGGTTGGCAGTTCTATGTGTCAGCTTCTAATACCAATACCATACTTGTTTTATTACTATAGTTTTGCAAAACAGTTTGAAAGCAAGGATGCTTCCAAATTTACTTTTCTTAAAATTGTTTTGGAGATATGTGCATGTGTGTATATATATATATGCATGTATTTCTGAGACTATATATTTTAATAAAGAAATGGCATACATGTATATTACCAATATTAAATTTAAATATATAGATTGTTTCTATATTATACGTATTTATATAATATATACACATATAGAATATGTATATGTGTGCACACACATACACACATATAAGCATTCTATCTCAGAATATGCATTTGGGAGGTGAGAAAAGTAGTCAAGAATGATTCTGAGGTTTCTCTGATCTGCAATAGGAAGAATGGAATCGTGATTTAATGAGATGGGAAAGACTGTGAAAACAGTCAGAATTTGAGGAAAAATTAAAATATTGGGGTCATCTGAGATCATTATAGGACATTAATTTTAAGGTAGTTAAAATGTATCCAAGTGGATATGTTTAATAGTAAGCTGGATAATTGAGTAAAGTTCAGTGAGAAGGTCTAGGCTGTAGAAATAAATGAAGAATCAATAGGGATTCGGATGCTATGTAAAGAGATGAAACTGGGTAAGCTCTCCAAAGAAATATTGACAGACAAGCGATGTCCAAGAACTGATTTCTGATACTCTGTAGCATTTAGAGGATGGTCATAAATAACAGTGGAGAAAATCCAAGGAAAATCAGGAGAATATATTGCACTATGAGTCAAGTGAAAAAATACTTCAAGGTGGAAGGAGCAAACAAATGTATCAAATAGTGCAGATTTTTCAGATAATACGAAGACTGAAAATCATACTTAACACCATGGTGATCTTGGCAAGAATGGTTTCAGTGAGCAGTAGTCTTACTGGAAAAGGTTTAAGAGAGGAAATGAAGATAATGAGTACTGAAAATTCATTCCAGCAATTTTCCTGTAAAAGGGAAAGAGAAATATGACCAATTGCTTTCTACCTCTATTTATCTGCATTAATATCCACCTATCAGTTAAAATCTGGAACAATCAAACTATTCAAATACTGTTTCTATACCTGAGATTTTAGATCCCTTTAGAGAAAACCACTGTTATGATGATTGGTACCACCAGATATTTATAGTCTTCAAAGTTAACTGGATGCCAAATGTGTCTAGGCATCCTTTATACATAACCTAAACGGTTGTTAACTCCCCATATAAAATTTTACTCCTTTCCTCACACTTCCCAAATCCATAGTCCTCACACTAAACTTAATCCCCACAAGCAATCAGTTGAAACAATGTTCGTTCTACCAGTACAGTCCTACCATCACTTTTTAAAATAATTTAAGCTACTCTAATTTATCATCCGGATTATATCAGTAGCCCACCTACCTTTAGTATCCTATGTGGGATATTGGACCCACTACAAGCAGAGTGAGCTTTCTGAAACACAAATATGAGCACACAATTTTATGTTTAAAGGATCTCAATGATCTCCCATTACCAATAGGGCAAAGATAAAACTCACAAATTTGACATCTAAGACTCTTCATGACATTATCAATGTTGTTCCTTTATTTATTTATTCAAAAACTTTCTGGGAGTTTATTACATTCTAGATGCTGTTAACATTGAAATGGATGCATCTTGATTTCAATTTCATTTCTCAATCACTCTTCAATACCTACCATTACTGATCATCAGACTTCATTGCTTATGTTTCCTTAACTATGCCTTACTGTTTCAAAGTCCTTTGCCTTTCTATACCAAAAATATTCTGGCTTTTCATATCCTGGTTATCTCTTTTAAAATTCAACTCAGTGACCTCTTAATCAGTTAGTCTTAGTACAGTCTATAGTCCCCTTACACTACATTCCAAATTCATCCTTCTTCTATTCCTACACAAAAGTAAGAAAATTTTCCCAGCAATACATCACATGCATACTTTTTCCTGATCTATTACCTCTCTCTGACATTATCATTCCCCTTATCCACTTGCTAAAATTAGTATTTAACACCCATTTCAAATCCAACTTCTTTCACAAACATTTCTAAAATCCAAGTCCTCAATTTACCTGCTATGATAAGGTAAAATTGATGGTCCCTGTTATTTTTCCATGCTCTGGAAAGGAAGCAAGGTTATTTGAGAGAAACAATTTGGTCCTGATGTCTTTCACAGTTAATTATAGGGCAGGGATTAGGACAAAGATTTTTAATGTAAGAAAGTCAAAAGTAACAGGTCAATAAAGTAGATTTTAAATATTCAAATCTGTCATAATCAATATAGAGCTGGAGGAAGTATATTCAATTTAAAGTGCTGGATATGAACTACATTCATTACAAACATGATTATAATTCTACACTTACTCCTACCTTTGCACATATCCATAGAAGATATTTACAGGTGAAATTTGAGGTACAAAAATGAGTGATGGAAATCTACAAATGGCCTCATGAGTTAATTTCCCTAACAACAGTGTACTAGAGTTCACTTATCTCCACAAGGTCTCCCATATTTGTTGTTTCTAGACTTTTGAATAATAGCCATTCTCACAAGTGTGAGGTGATATTTCATTGTTGCTTTGATTTGCATTTCTCTAGTAACAATAAAGGAGGAGCATCTTTCCAGGTGCCTATTGTCCATCTGCATGTGTTCATTGGAAAAGTGTCTTCAGATAGTGTGCCCATTTTTTATTGGAATTTTTTTCTGTTGTCGAGTTTCATCAATTCTTTGTCTAGTTTGAATATAAGCCTTACACCACTGAGAATGACCTATATCATAATGACTAGAAACAACTGTATTAAGGAGAGTGGGGAGAAAAAGGAGCCTTTATACATTGTTGATGGGAATGTAAATCAGTGCAACCTCTTTGGAAAATAGCATGGAGATTCCTCATAAAATGAAGATGGATCAACCATTTGATCCAGCAATCCCACTTCTGGGCATATATCCAGAAATACAAAAACTCTTGATCAGAAAAAAAGGAGTGCATTCTTATTTTCATAGCAGCACACTTTGCAATAACCAAGATGTAGAAAAAGCCTAAATGTCTGTCAACAGATGACAGGATAAAAAAACTGCATAAAGTAAGTGTTAATACTTAATGGAATTCTATACAGCTATTAAAAAGGATAAAATTATGCCCTTTGCAATAACCAGGATGGGACAGGAGAGGATCACATCAATCAAACTAAGCTAAAACGAGAAAAAAGAAACAGGATAATTTCACTCACATGTGAAATATAATGAAACAAACAAGCAAGTAGATATACCCAGTCAAAATTCACAGGACACAAGACAGTTGTTACCAAGAGAGTGAGAAGAGAGAAGAAAGGAAAAAGAGACTAAGGTGTTGGTAAAAGGTATTAGTGATCGTTGGCATGGTGTGAAATACACACAGATTAAGGTGTGGTTTCAATATCCTAAAATGCATATACCAATTTAAATAAAACAAATAATAAAATGATATTAAGAATGTCTGTAGACTTTTGTTTACTAATGTTATAGCCTACCACTTTACTATACTTATTAATTCAAATACTTTTAATGGCAATACATCACTATATATCAGTAATCACCCTAGGTATTAATGGATCGAACACAGTAATCAAAAAGAATAGAGTAATTGGGTAGATTAAAAAACAAAACCCAGATTTTTGCTACATATTGCATACCCATTTTGCTCTAAAGAGAATAGGCTCAAAATCAAAAGTTGGAAGACAATTCAGCAATAAGATGGCAACCTCAAAAGGCAGGGACATTCGTGGCTGTATAAAATAAAAAAGACAAGGATGAATATTATATAATGATCAAGAAGTCAAATCAAATACACAAAGCAATGATTGACAAAACTAAAGAGAGACAGATAGCAATACAATAACAGTAGGTGTTTTCAACACCCCACTTGAAATACTTCCAGCCATCTTCTCAAATCACAAAAGCAATGAACCAGAAATCAACCATTTCCTTATTTCTTTTCTTGTTGCTTTTGTGGATATCACTATACATGTTATTCTCCTATTGTTTTTTGTGCTCTGAAAACTTTTGTTGTTTTCTTTTTCATTTTCTTCTTTGTTTTTCTATGGACTTAGGTTTTGAGGTACCCTTGTTAATACACAAATTTCTATTCGTGCAATATTTTTAAATTTGAAAATTAGTTTAATCACAAGTTCATTGTAAGAATATAATATTTTTTCTATCCTCTTCACAATTTATATTTTGGTGTCTAGTTTTTAGGTGTTTTTTTTCATTATACAGAAATCCATCTTTTTGCAAGTTTCATTTAGTTGTGATGAATTCCTTTAACTGTTTGCTAGCCTGTAAAAAGCTTTTCACTCCTTCAATTAGAAGTAACAACCCAGAAAAATAAAGCATCCTTTATTAGAAATCTGTTTTTCTTCATTTTTATGTCATGTCATTTCTATCTGACCATTATAATTTCTGCTAAGAAAGTCACAATTAGACTTATTGGAACTTCTCATATGTGATTTATTTTTCTCTAACTGATTTTAAGAGTCTTAATTTTTGAGTTTTTTATTTTTTATTACAATTAATCTTGGTGTGTGTCTATTTGAACTTAATAATTTATTTTTTTGAACTCTCATCCTCCTGGATCTGGATGTCTGCTACCTTCCCCAGGATAGAGAAGTTTTCAATTATCATTATCTTTAAATAGGATTTCAGCTCAGTTCTCTATTTCAGCTCATTTTGGGATCCCTATGATACAAATGGTGTTTCTCTTCATGTTATTCCCTAAGTCTCTCATTTTCCCCTTTTATTTTTTATATTTCCTCATCTCCTTGGGTGCATTCCACTGCTCTACATTCCAGTTCATTGATTCTACCAAAGGCTTCTTCAAATCTGCTTTTGAGATCTATTGTGTTTTTCAATTCAATTATTGTGTTCTTTATTGCATGAATTGTTTGAAATTTTCTTATATTTTCTCTGTCTTTGTTGTAGTTCTTGTTTTGTTCATCCAAAGTTCTCCTGATTTCAGTGTGCATCATTAAGACTGTTGCTTTAAAATCTACCTCAGGTCATTTGCTTAATTCTTTTGCATTCTGATTTTTTTCCTGGAATTTTGTTTTGGTCCATTATTTGAGGTATATTTCTCTGTCCATTCCGTTTTTTTTTTTTTTTTTTTTTAACTCTGTGTTTATTTCTTTTGGGCAGGCTAAACGGCCGTCACTGCTTTGATGCGATGACTTTGTGTTTCGGTATAAAGTTGCAGAATATAAGCTTATGATTTGCCTCAGTATCCTGAGTTTTCTATAGTTACATAAGCTGGAGACTCTGTAGCAGTCAAAATGTTTGGTGCTCTACAGCTAGCACTGCTTAGAGGCCAGATTGCCCAAACTTTATGATTGAAGTCAGAATAGGAATTACACAGTTTGTCTCAGAGTTAACTCAGTAAACTTGAGTTCCCACTATTGCCTCAGCTATTATGTCTGTGATCTTAATTTGTTCCATAAGCAAATTTTTCCCCAAGTCATAAGCATGGACCAAATGGCATGAGGAGAGCTTACCAGAATAGTAGGTCCAGTCTACACGCAATCCACTATACCAACAAAAGCCACTGATGGGAAGGAGTTGGGTGTCTTCTGACAAATCACATGACCCCCACAAAAGCCTCTCAATCATCTAGCTGAACAGTAGCCTCGGAAAATAACCATATATAACAAGTCCTAGTGACAGCTCTCAATGGGAGCTCTATGTGCTTTAGGGTATAAGTGGCAGATATATGAGGCTATTTAGCAACAGCTCCACACCAGGGAGGAGCTGCTCTATTGAGGGACTTCTGGGATCTTTCTACCAATCCTCTCTGAGAGAGCCGTCAAAGCCTCTGTAATTTGAAGTTTGCGTGAAAATGTTCAGCAACCTGTGCCAGGAGTTGCAAGCCCATCTGCCTGTAACTATACTGGAGTAATTATGGCCTGGAAGTCATGGGAACTTTAACTTAGAAAAGAAATTATGTGGCACCACAAGTGTGCAGATGGCACAGCAGCAAAACTTTTATTATCCTCCCAGACTGCACGCAACATGACAGCTGCCAGTTGCAGTGCCACACAGACAATCTCCTGGAGAGGATGCCCAGCATCACTATTTCTTACTGCCCACACTGACATTTTTGTTTCAATGCATGGAAATGCCCAGTCAGGTCTATGCACATTTCATCTACCAGCTCCCTGTGCTCTCTATCATACATTATGTTCTCCCCAGAATCTTAATATTTTCTAAAAGGAAGCTCTTCTATTTCCCACACCAGAATTTACATGATCATGAACCATTCCCAGCTGTGGGGGCACCTGATGTGGGAGCAAGCCCTTCAGCCCCAGGAACATGCTCTATATCATTGGACCTGACAGATTAACTGAAGTCTTAGTGCCAGGTGGCATTTATGATGAGACAGTATTTCATCTTTTACTACCTTTTCTGATGACTTGTGTCTTGATTCATTACGGAAATACTGATCTCCCTTCTTTTTCAAAGGCCATAGTTCTTAAACGGATGCAGTTTTGTTGTGTTTATGGGGAGGAAGTTAGCTCGAGATCTTAGCAGTCCACTATCTTGGAACTGCTTCAGGGTCTCTGTTTTTCAGAGCACATTAATGTAACTTTGGATACAAAATGGTAGATCTTAAAATGAGCATGATGTTTGAATTGTGTCCCTATATAATACATGTTGATTCTTCACCTCCCATTATGACTGTATTTGGAGATAATGGTTAGGGAGGTAATTAAGGGTAATTGAGGTTAAAAGGGTAAAGGAGGTCCTGTATATGATAGGACTAGAAACACAAGAGAATAGTAGGAACCAGTGAGTAAAAAGTACAGATTATGTGAGGGCACAGACCCCTGCAAGTAACCAGTCCTGATGACACTGTGATCTTGAACTTTCAATGCCAGAATTGTGATAAAATAAGTTCCTGTTATTTCACCCATCTAGTCTGTGGTATTTTGTTATTGAAACCTGAGCAGATTAATGTAATGAGAAGAGGAATAGAGAACTAAATTATTTTATGTAGTAACATGAGAAGAATTAAGTTTGAGGAGAGTAAATTGGAGGCACCTGGCAAAAATAATAGCAGAGATATATAAGGAGAGCTTTAAGGAGAGAGGCATATGAAATAAGTAAGAATGCTAGAGCCTGTGGAGATAGATGACCAGTGAAAAATTCCTCCTAACTGTATGACCAAAAGATTTGCAACAAATAGCATGTATAAATTTGGGTTCCAAGTTATTCATTTTACATCACTATAAAATCTCTCAAGTTCCAATTTTCAAGTAAAAGTTGCCCTTTGTTACACATTACTTGTATAAGCAGCTTGAGAAGAAATCAAGGGAAAGGAACAGCTTTCTGCAAACGGTTGTGTGTCAAATAGAAAATAAAAGAGAAAACCTGTGAGAGAGATATTATTGGAAACATGAAATCAACACCAGATATGATTATAAGCCTGTAATTCCTTGAAAATTTACAGAAATCACAGGGAGAGCATTGGACTTCCTCACACTATGGGAAGAACTTGTTTCAAAATTATGGAAACCACACGGTAGTATCAGTTGACATCTGGGTATCATAAGCAAACTTCCCATTATAGAGTTTGATGTTTAATAACCAGCCAAGAAATTATGGTCTATCTTTTTCTCATTATCATTGCTGCAGACAAGTAGGTGTATCTAAGAGCTGAAGTTTAAAAAACTTTTCAATAAGTCATGAATGGATTAATATTCATCTGAATCCTTTTTAAGATCTTTAATATTCTGGTGTTCAGAAAGATAAAGGAACACTATATGTAAAAATAGTCTTCCTGAAACAGTGTGTACATTTTGCAGATTTTAGAGAAACTAGAAGAAGGAAAATAATACTCTTCTTTTGGGCATGGTAATTAGGATGCCCAATTTTAGAAATTGTCCAAAACCCATAAAATGAAAGTCTGCCACTGGAAAGGTTTCCAGGTTTTCTCTATTCTTAATAGCATGACTCCATGCCAAAAGGAAGAAATAAGATTATGTTTTATTTCTAATGTGGCAGAAGTTGAGGATTTTGAAGAATTATATATACATATCTATATATATATTTCAAATGTATTACACTCTGAAGTATGGCAATCAGAAAAAAACACAAGCTTACAGATTATGGAAGATAACAACAGATTTCAGAATCCTTAGATCTTCTCTAGAAATATTTTTAATAGAAAGACAAATGCAGTATCTCAAGTGAAGAATGATGGTCCGGGATTTAGGGACTACTTCACTGTTTTAAATCAAAATAGAATTTAATTACAATATTATATAAGTCTAAGGTGTTTATCATTACAAATCAACATCTATTTAATCCATCAAATGTATCACCAATAGTATAATTCTATCCTTCACCATATAATTTACCTCTTTTTAAAATTTTTATTGAGGCAATTTTAATTTACAAAATAATGTATCTAGATTTGCAGGTTCCTATTCATTAAATATGTGATAACACCATGCTCACCACCAAATTTCCGATAGTATCCCAACACTGTCCATTGGACCCCTGCCACCACTTGCTTCTACCCCCATTCATTTCCCCTCTGATAATTGACCTCTTTTACTCAATATACCTACCCACTTCGTCCTCCCCTGTCTGGTAACCATTAATTTGGTCTTATAGAATAAGTCTATTTTTGTTTCATTCTGTTCATTCATTTGTTTGATTTCTCTATCTACCACATAGGAGTAAAGCTATACAGTGTTTGTACTTCTTTAGCAAAGCTTAGGAGAATTACAGCCAGCACACCCAGAACTTCACAGAATGTCAGTGCAGATAACTAAATCCCTCTTTGGGCAATTACAGAGATGTCACTCAGCACTTCTACCATTTCAAAAGTTGTCCCCACCTCCATCCCCATACAAGCTGAAATTCTTCCAGCTATTGCTAAGCAAAATTTTATTACAGATCAGAAAATTATGATGAGCACCTCCAGCATAGCTGCTGATAAGAAAGAAATTTCCTGAGACATTACCCCCTGAAGGGGAAAACCAAATTCTATTTCTTTGTGCTTACTTTTGAAAATTATTTCACAACTGCTGAGAACAGCATAAAAAGGATCACTTGCACTTGGGAAGTTCATACCAACTCCTCAATACTTAGATTTTTCATTTGATGAAAATCACTTCTATAGCAGTCTTCTACACAAAGCAATATAATTGGTTGATTGCAGATATTGCAGTTGACACAAGAATGAAGTTTCCAAAAGGCATTATAAAAAATGACTCCTCCAATTGAAATGTTGCATGAAAAAAAGTTGTGTTAGACAATAACAATAAAAATTAGCCTTAAAGATACTTAGAACTTTTATCATGGAAAGATATTTAAGATATAATTGAAAAAAACAGAGAAGTATGAGTGATACAATCTTATTTTTCTTAAAATATTTATTTATGCAGTGCGCATGCATATGCATATACACACATTCACACAAAAAAAATTTGGAAATACATATGTAGAGTTGCTGGCAGGGTAATGTCTGCTAAGTGTTACTGGGGATTTTTTCATTCATTTTTGTTTCCTATACTTTTCAATAATGAACATGGATTATACATGTATAAATACTGATACTATTTTTAAAGAAACAAAGAAATTTAGCTATTCAAATCTATTTCCTTATTCAGTCTCTGGATTTTACTGCAAAATTTATGAATGTTCTTCCATAAGATTTTAATATATTTTACACAAAGGAGGTCATTCTTTTCTCACCTGAAAAATGCTTGGTCAGTTGAAAAATATTCAGTGAGAACCTACCATCTTCATCCAAGAAGTGAATTCTCTATACTCTCATTGCATCAAACACGGGATTTTAAAAAAATGTGCACTTCCTGGAACGCTCTGGTGGCTTAGCGGTTAAGTCCATGGCCTCCATCCTACATAGTTCATATGCATCCCAAGGACCCAGATTTTCAACTCAGGGGCAGAGGTAGCAATCAAGATGAACAACTAAATAAATAAATGTTCTTTCCCTCTCTTTTTGCATACCTTATCACCTTCATTCCTGCCTGCACCTTTTTTTTAAAAAAGTACACTTCGTTTTCTCAACAGGATAGATCTGTGCACCAATTACTTTTAAAGCTCTTCTCCCATTCAACAGAAATATTTCAACTGGAGTTTTGAAGTAAAAGAATGGCATTAATATTAGGGAGAAGAAAAGGTTTTTCAAGACGTGGCACATTTGAATAATTGTAACTAGACATTTACCATACACCACTTTACATACTTTATTTCATATAGTATTCGGAATAATGTTTTTTAAGTAAGTGCAATTTTTCCTATTTTCTATGTTAGGAATTGTGCCTTTACTAGATGCCTTTCTTACCATGATCTATGAGCACCAGAGGGGGGACCAAGCATTGAAATCCATTTCCAAAATCTGTTGAGACTTATTTAAGGTATCTATCTTATTGTGCCCTCTGAGATAGTTGATCACATCATTTCTGTTTTCCAGATTAGGAAGCATATGCAAAAGATCTTGTTATTCACCATCATTTTTGCCAATTACATGATATTATACCTAGAAAATCCTGAAGACTCTATGAAAAACTGCTCAAAATAAATGAATGCCGAAAATTAACAGAATATAAAATCAATATACAAAGATCAATAGCATTAGGTGTGTCCTGATGGTCTGGCAGTCTAGTACACCTGGGGAGCAATCACACATACATCTCAGGGTTCTGGGTTCAAGACCCAGGGCTGGGGAAGCAACAAATGTGGATAATAAATAAAAAATGAAGTTAAAAAAATTGATAGCATTCTTATATGCAGGCAATGAACTAGAGAAAAAATTAAGAAAAAAATCCCAGACACAACAGCACCAAAAAATTAAATACTTGGGAATAGACTTAACAAGGGAGGTGAAAGATCTCTACATTGAAAACTGCATTAACAAAAGAAATAGAACACACAAAGAAATGAAAGAATATCTGCGATCATAGATTAGAAGAAATAACGTAGTTAAAATGTTCATCTTACCCCAAGCATTATACAGATTTAGTGCAACTCCCATATAATTACAGACACATTTTTCAGGAAAATTGAAAAAACAATATTGAAGTTTGTACAGAAAAACAAATACACAAACGACCTCAAATAGTCAAAGTTATCCTCAAAAAACAAAAGAACAACAGCAGAGGACTCATACTCCCTGACTTCAAACTATAGTACATAGTGATTGCTATCAAAATATTATAATATTAAAACAAAAACAGACACACTAATCAGTGAAATAAAATTGAGAACCCAGAAATAAAACCACACTTACATGGGCAATTCATCAATGTCAAAAAAGCCAAAAACATAAAATGGAGGAGGAAATTTTATTCAAACAAACAACTTTGGGAAAACAGAATAACTATCTGCCAAAAAAATGAAACTGGATCGCTCATTAGATTCCTACTCAAAAAACTAATGCAAAATAGACTAAAGACTGGAACATAAGATCTGTGTTATGGTATTATTTTGAAGTTGTTTGAAATATTCTGATGCGATGCTATGTTACTATTACAAACTCAGAAAAAAACATGGTTAAAATTGTTTGGAACTTTGCTTTTGTTTAGTAAAGATAGTAAACCTATGTTGAGTGATAGGTAAGTAGAGCATACGTCAGCAATGTCCTGGCACAGCAATGCGTGTTAAAGTGTGATATGTAAAATGAATGTTAAGATGTGATAACAAACCCCCCGAGTGTACCCAACTGATAACCTGTGGATTCAAGCTATAAACGGGACTCCCACTTCAAGCCAGTAAGTCGCCTAGACTCCAATATAGACCCTACAATGTTCCAGATGGTGACCGGCTGGAAGCAACTGCTCACCAGTGTCCGGTCGGACGCTCAGCTCTTTGCCAGTCAAAACTCATCGCTGCAGCTTCTGTTGGAGGCAAGATCGCCACCGGGCTCCTCTTAAGCTGAACCCAGGCATCAGGAACTTATGAGTAATAAAACCTGTGTGTAACTTGCAACTAATATTGTGTGGTCATATCTTACTCTGGCAGCATAGAAATATTAATATTTATATAAACTATTCCAAGAGCAAATAAGTAAGAGAGTGTACCTAGAGTAGTCTCCACCATACTCTCAGCCTGCAATTGTCCGATATTTAGCGCTCATGTATTTTCCATATCAATCATATCTCGGACATAGTGGTGACTGACACTAGAACTCTGGTGCTGGGTGTGGTGTAATATACACATAGACTGAGGCAGACTCTCTTATTTTCCTGAAAAACATATAGGATAGTAAACAAATGAAGCAATAATAACAAAAATTGAATAATTGAATACATTAAATGTATTTCTGCTTGATCCATGGAAAAAAAATCTGTAACCATCGTACATGTACTGATTATTAACAATGGCAGGATAAACAATTTTCTTGTGTTAAAGTCAAAACTCAGACTGCCTACTATAGTAACTTATTTTTTATGCTATAGAAAGCAGGTTGCCCATCTGAAACATACGTTATAGATTAGACTGGTTGGCAAATATTTTAATTCTATTTCCTTTTCATAGCCATTTTGCTCTAGGGCATCTGCCATTCCTCCTTTATTCAGCTTATTATCTTTCCTTTTTAAATATCATCCAATTTTTAGAACACTAAAATATTCTTATTTTCCTTGTATTTGTAGCCCCAGGCTACCAATATTTTATTAGTGATTCATGTATACCTAGTATCTTATTATGTTCAAATAAGTGTCTTGTAGTTGTTTTATGTCCACCTAGAGTCTCATAGCTATGTTCCATTTTACTATTTAAATTTTTCTATTCTATTTGTTTAAGACCCTAAATATTTTTTCAGCCATTGTAAATTTGAAATCTCTTGCAATCATTATAAAACTATTTTCTTAATATGTTTAGAACAACTTTAAATATCTCAAAATAGTTCCAAATATAAACAGTAGATGGTGCTACTGACATTCTAACAAAGTGGTTTCATGATTACGAAATGTGGGGAAATGGGGGAGTCATGACTTACACTATATACAAAGTTTTAGGATTTTCAAAGGAATTAAGGTTAAAATGCTAAATTAATTGCTTAAAACATCAGCATTCACTACTTGGAGTGCAAGAAAAACTGCCAAATAAAATATATTTTCTCTGACTTGAGTGCCATTTAAATATAACAATTCAATGAAGATACTTTCCAGAAAAAAACAAGGATCTAAATGTATATTCTGGACTATTCTTCTATATAAAATAGTGCTTAGAATACTGCAAAGGTAAAACCCTTTGTGGTATGTTAAAATGGGCACATTCAAATCATTAACATTACTCTGGAAAGAAGAAATAATACATATGAGTAATGAGTATTTGCAATTTAGTGTGGTTATTAAGAAATAATCAAGCTATCTTATTTTCCATGTGAAGTGACAAGCAAAATCTAAACTTTTGCTTATTGCTATACTCAGAAATAAACGGTTCAAAAATTGCAAGATTTCCATGAAAATTTATCACATGAAAAAGAAACTCCTTTGGGATTTATAATGCACTTAGTTTGTGTGATAATGTAATAAGAGCAGTGAAATTGTGATTTTTGTGATTGTATTTCTGAAAATATTTTTGGCTTAGATATGCCATGTTAGGTTCATAATTAAAACTAATGGCACTGTTATTTTATTTCTTATTCAAATTCTTAGAAATTACATATCCCAACAAGTTCTAAATTTAATATATATGGTCCTGGGGATCTCAGCTAGTCTAGGCTGGGAGAGACATGAAATGGTTCATTACTTTGTTCCAGTATTTGCATTGAAATGTTGAGTTTTTTTGTCCACTTTGTGGAGAACTGAAATAATATGCCTACATGGAAGCAGTAGAATGTGAATCATGTCAAAACTGTCTAGTGAAGCTATTTATCTTATCTATATCAATAAGATAAATTTACGGAAAATGTAAGTTGATTATTGCCTATCTACAAATATTATGATCATTTTGATGGGAAAATAAAAGAATATATTTACACAAGTTTATTAAATCTAATACTCTGACAAAAACAGTTACTTCATTGAATTCAACGTTTTTGACAAGTTTAAACAAAGAAATCCAGATTCTTAATTGTGAAAAATCACTAAAACTTTTCCACATAATAAGGAAAGCAATAGGGCATAATTTATCTGTACCCATGGGATTTTAAGATTGTTTTTACATGGCAAATTGAAGCATTCAATTTTATAAATCTCAGGAGAATTTTATCTTTTCTTCCTAAGCATTTTGGACTATTTAAAAAATGAAAGCTCCAATCTTAGACACTTTCACAAATAATCTACTGATCCCATATGGAAAGCAGAATATATTTAGGAGGTACTGCATGTAATTTAATTTAATTCACCATTACAGAAACCACTATAATTATTTCAGAATACTATTTTTTTTAAATCATCTCTTCTAACTGCATTTACCTGAAACCCCTGGCTCTAGACTAATTCTTGAAATTGCCTTGAATTCTAACATGAAATAGAAAGAATTAAGTAAGCAATTCTTTCTGTTACTAGAAAAACGAATAAAGCGTTTAAGCTTCTATTTTTTCTAACTTGCAAAACTGACTATTGTGCTTAAAACAGTAAGGCCTCATTTGTTTCAGATTTATTGCCTATATGTTTATTTCCTGAAAATCCACATTGAAAACATAACAAGAGACTAAGATTTAGCACAATTGCTATCATATGGCGTTCAGTGCACATTATACCATTATTGTTATAGCAACACTATGAAATTTTCAAGACTTCATTATGTATTTAAAAATGCTTAAAAAACAGTAAAAATGTACATCACTATCTCTTTGCATTTTAAAAAGGAAAATATAACCATAGGTCATGCTGTTGTTTTAACATTAATGTTGCCCAGGAAGCATATCCCCATTCTGTAATATCACCACATTGATCTCTCTTAAATTTAATGAAACATTACATCATAACATTATATAGATTTAAGGTGTGCATCATTGCAAGCAACCTCTGCATATATGACATTAAGTTCATCACACAGAGTCCAATTCTACCATCACATTAGTAAACATTTGAAATACATTTGAAAATAGGAATGAATTAGAAAATACACATTTTATATATATTTATTTTGATAACTGTTTTGTTTAACATAGTAACTTAAAATTATATGTGTAATATAATTTATGAATGTGGGTAATACTTTTATAAAATGAGTCAATGACTCCCTCATTAAAGAAAGAAAAGGAATAAGTATTTTTGAGTACCTGCTGTATGCCATGTTCTTTACTAGGTGTTTTAAATATATTTCTTCTCTGTAGATATCTATGGTTGTTATTAGTAGAAAATAAACCCTTAAAAAGTTTGAGATAATTTACTTTCATGTTCCTGTTTTAAACAAGAACGTACAGTACAGATAACATATTGGATAAATGAGTCTACATTAAAACTGAAGTATCAAAATACTGGATATCAAAATTCTGGATATCAAAATTGCTATAGTTAAAGATCAGGAAATAAACCTTTTGGTTAATTACATGTTTGCTATAAGGTAAATCTTCTGCAGACCCAGGACTATAAAGAGATAGACATGCTTAATTTAGATAGCGTATATTCCAGATATTGACTATTTACATATAAGTAATTGTCCTTTATGAATAGAAATGCTTAACAGTGCTACGAAACATTACAACACCACTACAGAATGTAGTCCTAACTCTGGTTAATGTAATACAAACTTAAATTTAACTAAAACAAATCACGTTAAAATAGGGTGGTACTCTAATTCCTTTAGTGCATTAGCTGATAAACTTAGTTTAATAAACTTAAAGGAGGGAAGGGAAGATTAATGATCTATTATTTTCTTTTAGTTCTTAAAGGAGCAATTATCAAAAAGGCACTTTAGGCTAGTTCATGAGCCTAAGTAAAAAATAAATTCATAAATATTAAAATGTCATTAAAATGCATGAAAACGTCAAATCATATGTTGTACACTTGAAACTAAAATAATGTATAGCAAATATAGTTCAATAGATATGTCATTAAAATGTTCACAAAAACGTTCATGCACATAATCCTTACCAAAATTCTGATGACATTTTTCACAAAAATAGAACAAAACAAACCTAAAATTCATATGGAATCACAAAAGACTCCAAATAGTCAAATCAATCTTAAGAAGAGCAAAGCAAAAGAAGCATCACACTTATTGATTTCAAAACTGTAGTAATCAGAGTATAGAATTAACATAAAAACAGATACACAGATCAATGGAACAGTATAGACCGCAGAAATAAGCACATGCATTTATGATCAACTAATATTTGACAAAGAAGTCAATAATATTCAATGTAGAAAAGATAATATCTTCAATAAGCATTGCTGGAAAAGCTGTATACCTACAAGCAAAAATTAAATAAAATAAAATTGGATCTCTATCTTGTATCAGTCATAATAATTAACTTGAAGTGGATCAAATACTTAAATATAATACCTGAAACCACAAAAATCCAAGAGAAAACAGTAGATAAGCACCTTGACATTCAAATTTGACACCAAAAGCAAAGGGAGCAAATGCTAAAATAAACAAGAGGAAGTATGTTAGACTAAAAAGCTTTAGCAATGCAAAGGAAACCACCAAGGATATGAAAAGGTAACCTATGCAATGGGAGAAAATATTTTCACATCACATATCTGATAAAGGATTAGCTAATAAAACATACAAGGAATTCATTGAATTCAATAGCAGATAAATAAATACATAGGCAAATAAATTTATAAATAGGTATTTTTTCAATGATATTCAAATAGCCAATGGGCAAATGAAAAGGTTCTCAGTATCAATAATTATCAGAGAATTGCAAATCAAAACCACAATGAGATATATGTCACATCTGTTGGGACATCTGTTATCAAATAAAGAAGTAATAACACATGCTAATGAAGATGTAGAAGAAAAGGAACTCTTATACATTGTTGGTAAGGATGTTAACTGATACAGCCACTATGGAAATAATATAGAAATTCCTCTGGGAATTAAAACTAGAACTAACATACTACCATATGACCCAGCAATCCACTTTTGGAGATATTATATCTATATCATATATATAATATTATATACATTATATAACATACATATCACAATATATTATATAACATGATAAATATATAATATATGATAAATATATATTAAACAATAAAAAATAAAAGTTTATCTCAAAAATACATCTTTATTATCAGGTTAACTGCAGCATTATTCACAATAACCATGGGAACAACTGAATTGCCCATCAAAAGATAAATGTATAGTATATATACAAATAGGTAGATGATGGATAAATAATTTAACCTTAAATTCATAAAAATGTAAGATATTTCGACAATTGTGACGATGTTTATGAACCTAAACCTAGAGGGCATTATGGTAAGTGAAATAAGCCAGAGAAAAAGACAAAAATTATGTGCTATTATTTATATGTGGAATTTTTTAAGGTGAACTCATAGAAACAGAGAATAGAGTGGTGGTTTCTAGGGTTGAAGTGTGAAGAAAATAGAGAGAGGTTGGTTAAAGGATATGAAGAATTTTAACAAAATCACATTGTCATTTTAGTATTGGTGTTTTTATGCACACTTAGGCATACAGTTAAACTCAGGTGGAGATGACAAGGAATAGCATTCTCATGTAATGGAGTCACCATTTAGATGCCACTTTACTTATGAAATTATTTCTCGTCTTTGCTTAACTATAAGTCAATAAGTCCTTAGGGCATTGTTTATTGGACTAAAGCTGACGCCGGCCAGGGCCTCTCAGTTTATAGTTAAAGTAATAAATGTATAATGTAATTAATTATGACTGATACCTGATTAATGCTCAGGATAGAACTAGAAAATCCAGGGTTGTCCTAGTATGTGTCAACCCTAACCCTAACAAACGAGTAATAATGGCAGAAGCCTCTGACAGAAAATTTTGTGGATTGCAAAATCAACATTTGTAACTCCTCCTTATTTGTGTGAATTCTTGGCTCTGGCCTGTAATGTAAAGGACAGCACTGAGCTATTTCAGGGTGTGGTAGAATAATGGGAAGTCAAAAACAACTGGCTAAGGCAGATGTCATTCAAGAGTCTATGAACTATCACCTCATCAAGGACAAGAGTCATCCTTAACTTGTGGTCTTTAACTCCATATTGTTCAACATGGTAACTCGTACCGAGTACATAGGCAATAAATATATGTTGATAAAAAGAACACTGTCTCTGAAGGTTTAAGATGACTTGCCACACAATGAGAAGTTGGACATTCACAAACTTACAGAATGGAAAAATATTCCTTTTACTGAGTCAAGTAACCTACTATTTAAATAATTGTTAGGTATTAGTCAATGCTGTTGCCCTCTAGGAGTCAGCCTACTCAAATAACACACATCACACAAATCTAACCAAACAATCATTCCCGGTCTCTAAGCAGATTATCTCTTACTAGGCAATGTCTTAGGCTTCACATATTTGAAATATATTATCAGAGCAAGGGAAATTCTTAGAAATATTTCAGGAAAAAAAGTATATATTTTACTATCTTAGTAAGTGAAATATCAACATTGTATTTATATTTAATAAGTGGTGACTATCACAGCAATAATAGTATTACAGAAACTATTCCTCATGATATACAGTGAGATCAAACAGAGAGATGGAACAAATGACAAGACTGTGGGCTTTATTTCCATTCCTCAAACATCTAATCATCAGTGATATAAATCCAGGTCATATCTGATCACTGATAGAGGAACTGTAATAATTTTCCAGAAAAGTCTCATCAGAAAAAAAAAAAAAAACAAATTAAAACCAAGTTTTCCAAGGCATCAATATTTTCTAAAGTTGACCAATTTCCACTATAAAATGAACTACCTAGGGATTGTATGAGATTTAAGTAGATTATGTTGTTTTTCTAGTATGTGGTTTGAAGTTAATCTAAGAGAATAATCAAAGAGGCTGCACTAACAGAAAAATATATGAATTGCATTTAGAGACCAGAAAAACATACAGGAGCAAAACTTGGTGCAGATGGGAGACAGAGAACAAAACACACAAACAGCTACAGGAGAAAACATCTTTCTTCTAAAGTAAGCATGTGGAAGAGAAGTCTTGCTGAATTGTGAGTATTGTGGGAAATCACAATTATGTGATTAAGAAAATGTAGGATTTTACAAAGTCATTACCATAAAAAAATATTATTTTAACCTGTCAGTGTATTATAAAATAATCAGTTATGCACAATCCTTTTCTACAGCTCATTTTAGAGAATATCTCATATATAGATATAAATGATCTAAAAAGGAAACTGCAGTATAATAAATATTTCATTCTTGAAAATTCACAGAAAATCATCTTATATTATTATATTCTCTATATCTGAGAAAGTGGTGCTCCTCCTTTCTAAGTTATTTTACACTTGTGTTCTAGATCCCATTCCTCTCTTCTCAACCTCTCTGGGGCCTTGTTCCATAATTTCCCCTCCTCTGTGTGCATGTCCTTGAATTTGATCTTGTTTATTCTTTTTTGTGTGTGTTGACCTACAGAGATAGACTGGTTTCTTCATCCTCAATTAAAACAAACAAGCAGAAACACTTTATTAATCCTCTGCTTTAAGCTCTCTTTCTCTTCTTCTGCCCCATAAACTAAAAAATCTATTGGTGGTATTCATTTGACTACTATCCTACTTCATTTTGCTTCCAGTATTGGATGTAACTGAAACTGCACTCCAAGCAGGAGTTTCTAGCATAGTATCCATTCAAAAGAATTCAGGATTCTTGGAACTTTCATTAGAAAAAAATAATGTTTTTATTTATACTGAATTGAAATTTGACATTTCTTTCTATTATCAATATAGGCAACAAATGTAATAGTATTAGCAGTACCTGTGACTCAGTCATCAATAGAAAACTCAGTTATTTCTTATTACATAAAGGTTATTGCATTTATCTTAAAATGTCACTTACACTCATCACTACTTTGGAAGTAAGGTAGTTATTGGATTGTATATGAGTGAAGTCTTCCTGTCTACATATGCTTAGTCTAAGTAGACAGCCAACTATTGGACAATTCTATACTTACTGATTGTTCGGTCATCAAACAGTGAAGTCGTATGTTCTCACCTAGGCATATAAATTACCTTCTAATACTCCCTATATATATGTAAAGATGATAAATGATCAATATACAATAGGAAGCAAACTAAAGACTATTACAGATTTTAGTATTTTTATTCAGTCTAAACAACCTTAACACTTCTGTGTCTTTTGAAAATTGAAATCTAATTTTGAATTTCGTTTATTTTAATGAACTACATTGTTTTCTAATACATCGATAAATTAGTCATATATTACTATCATCAAGTTTTAAAATATCTTTGATAATTATATTTCTTTACAATTTGTTTCTTTTTAAAGCCTACTGTTTTGTTTTATCTTCTGCATTTAAGCACATTATTCTGTTTATGAACCACTGTTTAGAGGATCACAAATAATGCCATATGCAATTACTTATTCTAAGATAATAATGAGAATCATACATGTTCTTCTGAGATCTCAGCAAAACTGAAGGAAGATGAGAACTTACGCTTCTCTTTTTTCTTGAACATTTTCTGTTATTGTCTCCAGCACTGTTGATCAGCTCCTAAAACTTGTCCATCTCTCTTCCACTGACTCACATGATGCTGCAACACCATGATTATCATATGTTTCTAGCTGTTTTTCCTCATTCTCTTCCATTGACTTCCTATTTATCACCCCAGCCTTCAGTTTTGAAACTTTAGCGTGATCTTTGCTTTTCCCTCTCCTTTAAATCCAATATCAAATCAGTTTCCAAGATGTATTAATTCTCTTCTATCAATAATATATATCATACATGTATCTTATTTTTCATTATCACTGCCACCACCTTAGTCCAGATCTTCAATGTCTGATTCTGAAACTACAACAAGCCACCTAACTGATACCCTCTACTTCAATCTCTCTTCTTGCAATCCGTTCAACAGAGTGTTTCCAGAATAACATTTCTAACGCACCAAATTGATTAGAGAAAATTCCCCCTCCTTAAATTTTTTTTCAAGGTTTTCTTTAGTGTAAAACAGGTCTTCCTTCAAGATTTTATCAGGTTCTTTGATATAAGAAAAACTGACTGGTTAACTGAAGAAAAAAGATAAAATTAAGTAGTTATTGGAAGGACACAGGGGAATTCACAAGCTAAAGGACAAAGTGAAGCAAGCCAGGTTTAGAGAGGATATAAAGTAGGAAATCTTCAGGGATGAAAGTAGGAGAAGAAAATAGATGAACTGAGCATTGTCTCTCATTGCTTTAATCTGTTCAAAACTCAAAGTCCACGAAGATGTCAAAAGAATTTAGTTTAGTTTGCATGTTCCTTAGCTAGTGAAATCAGAGAACTTCAATTTATCCATCATTTTAGAGAAAAACTGATTAAAATAATTTCTAAAGGAGGGAATGTATGCTGTACATTCCTACACAAAAATTGTCCACTACAAAGGTGCTTCTCTATATAGCCCTGACATATTTGCCATGTCTTTCTACTTCATACACGCTCAAAGCTTTAGTCAAATTGCTCCATTTTAATTTACAGAAGTCCATTCTGGTACTTTTCTCTTTTTGCAACTTTGTTCATACCATTCCCACCCACAGAAAAGTCTTGGATTTTCCTTTCTTCTGTTCACCCTTTAATAACTAAATTAAACATCTTTAAAACCTATCTGAATTTAGACAAAAATTATCCTTCACTTTGTAATGATTTTTTAGCAATTTAGTACCAATAGCTCATGTCTCCTGCATTGTAATTATGTTTGAACAAGATTTTTCCTCCTACTAGAATATAATCTCATTGAGGATTGAGAATTTTACCACAGTGCTTTACGTATATTGCTAAAGAATTGTTTATAAAGAACAAAAGACTGAGCAAAAAAAAAGAAAGTAAATCTATAGTTTTGGATTCCTGTGATGATACAAGCAAAATTGTGTTTCAATTAGAAATATTATATTATGACTATCACAATTATAGATGAAACATTTTTTAATTTGTTAAATAAATCAGTATGTTTTCTTAATGAGCATGAACATACTTATTTAAATGATTACATTTTTCATAGTGAACCAAACCTTCCCCAAACCACCAGTTATTTTAATTATCATATCCCAAAACTTAAGAGCAATTGCAAAGAATTTAAAATTATCCTTTCATTTAGTGAGAATCTGGAATCTCAAAAAGCCTTAATCAAATAATAGTCACAGAACACAGGGAGCCAACTCTTCACTGAAACAATTGCAAACCATTTTTGTAATGATGGTGGGAAGGTTTATATGAGTGCTTAGCAATACATATGACTACAATACTTTGTGACTTCTAAATATAGTTACTGATTTCCACCTACATGTCTGAGTTCAGAGCTATGAATTCCAAGTGCCTAGAAAAATGAGTAAATCATGTCTTCAAATAAGATTTTACAAAAAAAAATCCGGTCTCTAGAAATGTTTCTTTTTCAATATTCCCTGGAATATTTTAGGGCTTTTTCATGCTAGCAGACTGCTGGACATTTGTAACATGTATATTTCCGGTTACATGGTATAATGTGAGTTACTATGTTTATGAATAGATGAAAGGTCCACTTTTCTCTAGGATTTGTGTAGATCAAATATTTTACAGTAGAAATGTATTTTACAACATTTGAATTGAATGTTTTTGGTTAAATTTTTTAGTCTTTGTTTTTTTCCCTTTAAATCAGTAATAAATAATTTTCTACCTTTTCATATTGATGCCTAAAATGCTATCTATTGTAAAGGATTAGCAAATAAAAAGGGAGTTTGCAGCTGAATTACAATTGGCTATTGCTAGAGTGAAAATTGAGAGAGGAACAGGGAGGTTCCCCTAGTCATATCAAGAATTATGTAGCAGCAGAAATAACACTGAAATAAACCTTTTGTAACAAAGATCATTCTCTTAAACCTCCCCAACTGGTTAGGGTTGGTTTCGACTGAGGTGGAGCTGGTTCTGCTATTACATTGTTGTTATTACTGATCATTGTTTTTATTGTGCCATGCAATATGTGCATGGCATTTTATAGCTTCTCATATAAAGAACAGGTCTATTTCTTCCAGTTCTCAAAGTATTACCTAAGGAAAATATTCAGGTGCATGGACTTTTAAAAAGTAGGATTTCATGTCAACTTTATACATATCTCATTGTTTTCTTGAACTTAATATAAATTTAATGTACACTCAATACTTACTTACAATGAAATGTGTTTATCTAAAAGACTTCCTAACAGAAATAAACAGCTGTCTGACATACATCTGACTTGAGGAAACCAATCTTTCTTTCTACATTCCATTCACTCATTTATCCATTTATTCGTATATTCAAAATGTTTCATTTAGCCTCCCAGTAGAAAACAAATATATATATTTTTGAAGTTTATAGCTTAAATTATCTTTTATCAAAAGACAACTAAATTTTCAGCAATATACATTTACACTAATGGTAGACTTAAATCAGTTGCTTTTAGGTGGAGCTTGTTATGATCAGACAATTGAGAGAATATGAAACACTATAGTCATTTCTATGAAGTTATCACTGTTCAGCAAGTTTTTTTCTGATATTTGTAAAACAAATAAATGACTTAAGACCAAAATATTACCTTCTACTAAGTTTCAACTAGAAATATCCCATATAGGAATGTTGAATCAAGAAAAGAAACACCACGAATCATAAACTGACAATAGAAGAAGTACCAGAAAGAAAAGATAAGGAAACTCTATATAGGAAAACACTTCAAGATGGATTCATTGCAAAATTGCTATTGTTGTGGATCAACACAGACCTACTTGTCATTGAAGAAGATTATAGCAGTGTAATTACTATGCCTGGTTCACTAGAAATGTCAGGATGATTTTATAGTGTGTATGTATCTATTATGTTAGAGACATTTTAATAACAAATTCATTATTACTTTTATTTACATTGCTATACTTATTTTAGGACATTGAAATTATACCTGTCTGTAAGGATTTAGCAGGGTACTCAAACCCAGAGTTCCATTGCTCTTTACTGACACCTAGTTTCTTCTTTTCTTCCCTCCCCTCTTCCAACACCCTGGTAACCACAATCTTGTGTCCTGTGAATTTTGTTGGGGTTTGTCTTTTCTTTTGTTTTGTTTCTTTATATTCCACATGTTAGTGAAACTACCCTGAATCTCTCTATTTCTTTTTGGCCTATTTTGCTTAACATGATCTTCTCCAGTTGTGTCCACATTGTTGCAAAGGGCACAATGTCATCATTTTTAGTAGTTGCACAGAATTCTATTGAATGTGTGTGTGTGTGTGTGTGTGTGTGTATATATATATATATCTCACAGCCTTTTTATCCAGTTGCCTGTGGACAGGAACTTAGGTTATTTCCACGTCTTGGCTATTGTGAATTATGCTTCTATGAACATAGGTGTGTAGGGTTTTTTTTTTCTGATTAGAGTTTTTGTGTTCTCTGGGTATATACCTAGAAGTGGTATTTCTAGGTCAAATGGTAGATCCATCTTTATTTTTCTCACAAACCTCCATACTGTTATCCAAAGAGTTTGCACTAATTTACATTCCCATCAACAGTATAGGAGGCTTCCTTTTTCTCCACATCTTGTCCAACACTTACCGTTTCTTGTATTTTTGATATAGGTCATTCTTGCTAGTGTGAGGTGGTATCTCAATGTGATTTTTATTTTCATTTCTGTGATAATGAGTGATGCAGGGCATTTTTTTCATGTGCCTGTACCAATCCATATGAGTAATCAAATCAAAACAACTGTATTGCTTCAAGATTATCTCTCTTTCTCCCTCTCTCTTGTTTTTAAGTGGTGCTTTGCCAGTGAGTTTATTCATTGTTACCTAAGTTTTCTTCACAAATTGTTATCTATGCATATAAAGTCTAAAATTAAATATAAATTACACGACTTTAGAAATCATTATTTTGATCTCTTTAATGAAGGCATCTAAATTCTCTGATTGCAACAATATCAGTATAAATTAAAAGTTTGCTTATACTCTCTATACTATTGACTTTGTGATATACTGCACATTATTGATAAATTATGATCTTGAATCTGTGTTATCACAATCAGATGCTAAAATAACAACTTTAGCTTAATGCTTTGATTTTGAATGCCCTACTGAATTCCCCCCTTGTGCTCTAATTTAACAATGTCATACTATAAATTATATAAAATATTATAGGGATCTTACATAATATTTTTGGATTAGATTAAAAGGTAAATGTTAAATTTTTATAAATCAGGATATTTTAAGTCATATCATGGTTTCCTTTTTATATTAAGTAAAATTTAAATTACTATAGGTAAAAGAAAAAGCTCGTTATTTGTGATAAAGAAACTTTACCATAACCTAATTCCTAGTACCATTTACCATCACAAAATATTTAGACTAAAGGTTTTATTTTAATTGCTCAGCATGTGAGTAGACAAAGTTTTCATGAACGTCAGACACACCCAACTAAACCAGTTTTAAATTTGTACACACTTGCATTGCTCAGATAGTCTAGTTGAAGCATGCACTTGTCTCTAGTACATCTGTGAGTCATTAAAGTGTTTAAGACTTTTAGAAATCCACCTTATTAACACCAATGATGACTTAAAAATGCAATTGATTTACTTGCAAATAGGTCACTTAAAATTATATCCTATCTTTATATAAGTTATATTACTTCAAGTATACAGGTATGTAAGAAATAAAATGCTCTTTACCTCCCACAATACCAAATGCTTTACCATTAAGTGCAATAATTAAGTTCAATAGTAGATTTAGTTGTCATCCTTAGACTCCACATTTTTTTCATTACATACGTAAAATAAGCAGTCAGGTTTGAAGCCCAAATTATTCAAATCATTGAGTTTGTGTTAATTCTACAAAGCATAGTGAGTAGAGAAAAATACTCCGAAGCAAGCAAGATGATTTTTTTAAATTGCTTGTACTAATAAGGTTTTGTTCACGAAGATGATTTGAAAATAGAAATGAATTGGAATACATCATTGAAATAACTATCCATTGCCTCTTACAGGGAAAAGATAGTAACACAAAATAATGAAATAGTCTTCTTAGAGACTGGGCATTCATCTCTTGGTTCATTTATTAGTCAACCTATTGCGTGCTCCATCTCTGTGTGATTCCCTGCTCTAAATTTTGAAAGCATCATTACAAGAAAAATTCAGCAGTTACTATAAAGTGTGGTAAGTCTTACATGTGCTTAAGTTTGGGGTGCTCTTGAAGCAGGTGGGAGAACAACCCAATCTTAAGGGATAGGGAAGATCATATCAAAGGAAGTAACATCTAAGATTATATTTGAAGCCAGAACAAATGAAATAAAGTGGGTTTTTCAAATGCAAGGAATAATCAACGTATACAAAGAATTCTAAGTACTGATTCTGAAATTTGGAATTCATTATTGTCTTCATTTTCTCCACATATTTGTAGTCTCTAATGATGCAAAAGCCCTCCTCCTCTTTTCTTCTAATGACAGAGATCAGTTGAGTAATTGCATTTATTTTCCTATTTAAAAAAGTCTTTAGGTGAAATGCAATTATAACAAAATGCCTGTAAATACAGAAACAGAAAGTTATTAAAGAGAGGAAAACAGCATTCACAGAATGCAAATTAATTTACATGTTCGCTTACAATGTGGCATATATAAGAGTTCGAGCATGAGAAAACTGGGTAAAATCAGAGAAGTTGACTTATCAGATATTAACCAGATAGTTTTAAGGCTCATGTGGTGCACCATGGTGGAGCAGTGGTTGGGTCAGTCACCTCCAAAGGATCAAGTCACATACCTTTGGGTTTGAGTCCCGGGCCAGGGGAAGGAAACCAATGTGAACAACTAAATAAAAATAAAGATGCTTCTTCTTCCTCTCTCTTCTTGTCTGCCTACCTGATAACCTTCATTCCTGCCTGCACCTTTCTTTTAAAAAAAGAAAAATAAATTTCATGTGACTTATAAGATAGCATCTCTAACTTGTTACCTAAGCATTTCCATTTTCAGCAATGTTAGTTGTGAAATAGCTCCAGAATGGTGTTAGAGAGGAGGCTGTGTGGATAGGGAAGAGGGAAAACATCTGGTACAACTGCATTCAATCTTTAAATTTGACTCATTGCATTGGGTGTGTCTCCTGGAGTATCTACCGATGTTTTATTAAAATGAAATATTGTTCCATATACTATTTCCCTGATAAAAAAGCATGTACTATGATTTATATGAATGATACTCATTAAATGTCAGCATTAGTTTGAGGCCTAGCCTTTGTCTGAATAATTTCACCACTAAAGCTTGAATCTCTCTGCTGCTTTAGTTTCTGCAACTGAGTGCCTGAATTAAAAGCCATATCAAGTGGCTCTAGTGTCACAAGTTAATCCTTTATTCCCCAAACATCTTAGCACAAAACATTTCCTGTTCAGTAATGAAACATTAGTTATTTAATTTACATGACATCAGATAATCTTTTCAAAAATGTTTGAAATATCCAGGGAAGAAAAGTAGATGCTATAAATGGATTTTTTTTAACATAAAGTGGTACCAACTGGGAAGAGCTTGTAGTTATTGTAAGGACACAAGGAGACCCAAGATTTTATGAGTTATTTTACACTTATGTTGGTGATGTTTTATGTATGTTCTGGGTGACCTTGATGTTTCTCAAGTAGTTTTAAGACAATGTTAAATGCTGAGGCAAGTTTGAAAAGAATAGATGTAATTTAGTTTTTTGGAGGAGTTGTTTGGAGAGGTTGTTAGAGCAGAATGAATTTATTTGGAATCAATCTTATCTATAAATCATAGAATTACAATTTTTTTCTTTATGAAAACTTTGATGAAAAGCTTAAAACATGAAAAATAATCAGGTTGTTGCCACTAAACAAATTTTTACATTAATACCTTCTATCAGAGTTATGCAGAGACATTTTACTATACACTCAAGCTGTATCAACATTACCGAATTTAAAATTAGAAAACTTCACTAGCACAGTGAGCACTTAGAAATCAATGATCAAATAATCATTAACACAACTTTCATAAGGATGGTCACAGAAAAGTGAGTTGAGAAAAAATAAAGAAAAATAAATTATAGGAGAAACTTTAAACCTCAACAATGAATAAATATGAGACAGACAACTGGGGTATAAAGAGTATTAGATGAGACCCAAGAATGTTGGGTTTAAGTCCTGAAATTGCCACTAACCAACTGGGTAAATTTTGGCAACTCACTTAATTTATGTTAGTCTCTGTCCAGGTACAAAATACCAGGATTGGAATGTACAATCTCTAGTGTCCTCTCTGGATGTGATTGGTTCGAATAGTCTTTATCCTTTTTTGAGCACTTGAATTGTTCTAATTCTTCTTGAAAAGTCAAATGAGAAGGCCTTTACTTAGTACTCTGTTTTATAAAACTTAAGGAGTTGTTATTATCTTTAAAATGGAGAGTGAGGCAAAGGATAGTTTAAAGAACATTGACTTACTCTATTTAGATGAAATAAACATTGCAATATATAATTTGATATAAGTAAAATTTCCACACAGTTTTGGTTTATTTAACTCCATTGTTATTTTAGAAGTGGTATGAGAGGATCAATAATAAAGAAAAATGTATTCCTAGTTTATTAACTAGATTCCATCTCTAACCTATTCCTTCAGCAACTACTAGGGAAAGGCTGGTCACTCAAGCTTTATGTCTATTAACACACACACTTTGGTACTTTAACACAGGATTTCGGTAAAGTTTTCACTTTCTTCATGTACCCTCCTTTTCTCCATTTACCACCTTATCTTTCTCACAAGCTCACATTAGTTTTGTGAGGGTAGTTGAAAAACAAACCCTTATAGGAATGGTTAATGGATGAAGCAACAGGGAAGCAGCGATGTCAGATTTCTCTGGTATGTGATTTGAGGGAACTATTAACCATGGCTAGAACTTGACACAACAAAGTATCTGGAAAAACAAAATCAGCAGTCCTTGGCAACAACTGGCAAATGACAGAAAACAGAATGAAATATTTGGTTCTGAAAATGATCAGCTATCCTCACTAGAATATGTAAAAATAATAACAATAAGTACTCGAAAGTAATCTAGTCTGATTAGAGATGAGAAATGTTTCTTTTTATTTAAGTCTGCTCTTCTGCTGAATGCTTGGTAAAGTCAAGTTTTTATAAAATTCCAGAAGAATTTATTTTTAAAGGTACAGGCAAGAATGAAGGTGAATAGGCACAAAGAGAGAGGAGGAATAAGTATTCTATCTTGTTTAGTTGTTTATCTTGGTCGTTTCCCTGGTCCTGAGTCTAGAACAGTGGACCTTGGGATATATGTCGGCTGTGCTCAGTCCATGAAACTACTAGGCCACCAGGACACATCATAGAAAAATGTTTTAATAAAAATGTTAATTATGGATTTCAAGTTAAGGTTTTCTAAAGAAACCTGGTTCTCACTGTTGCAAGTAAAATATTGACAGGAAATCTTGGGAAAACTGTTTATATGTGTTTATATGTGTGTGTGTGTTTGTGTGTGTAAATACTTTCTAGTGAGTCTCTTAAAGACAGAGAGTAGCAAGACACAGGAGTGAGAATGTACTTGTGATCCAGCAACTAGTCTGAAAAAATCATTTTCTTAAACTAGAAATAATAAAACTAAGCTGTGTAATTGAGTATCTTTCCATTAACTTATATAAAAATTCAGTTTTAAGCAATTCAATTTAAAATCAATATCCAAAGTTTTAATCCCCAAGACAAGGTGAGGAGAAAAGGACTTAAAAGCATTTAATAGTCATCTGACATTTCTTTCTGAGTTTCTTAAAGTTTAGTACTATTTAGCTTCGTTTACTTCACTATCAGTCACCACAATGTGTATCTATCAACTTGGGCTAAATGATAACACCAAACATTTATCATGTGTTTACTGTGTGTCAGGCACTGTACCACATGCTTTATATACATAACCTGGCTAATTCTCTTATCAATTTGATGAGGCTAGATACTATTATTGCCAGTCTGTTTATAGATATGAGGAAAATGAGACACAGAGAGAATAATTTGTTCAAAATTATACAGCCAGTATAACTAATGGAACTCAGTATTAAACTCAATCAATCACAGCACTCCAATGTTTAAACATTTATCTGAATAAAGCAGATATGCATAGAAACTAGCTTATATCTTACACTCACTTCTCAAGTTCTATAGTGGACTGTCATTAACAATCTCCTAAAAAACAAACTCTCAGCATTAATTGGCTTCACTAATGAATTCTAACAAACTTCCAAAGAAGATCTAATACCCATTCTTCTTAAACATTTCTACAAAATAAAAGAGGAAAGAATGCTCCCCAATCACATTTTATGAGACCATCACTAACCTGATTCAAAACCAGAAAAAGAAAGAACCAAAAAAGAAAACCAATATGCCTTACAAACATAGATGCAAAAATTCTCAGCAAAATATTGGCAAATTAAATTCAATAATGAATTTAAATAATTATATATCATTAACATATGGGGTTGATTTAAAGGATACAAGTATGTTTCATCATATACTGATGAATTAATATATACTACATCAACAAAAAGAAATCCAAAAATCAAATGAGTATATCAATAGATACAGAAAAAAACTTGACAAGATTCAACATCCATTTATAATTTTAAAATATCACTATGACTGGAATAGAAGGAAAATTCTTCAATATAATAAAACTCACATATAACAAACTCACAGCTAACATCATATTCAAAGATAAAAAACTACAAGCTCCCCCAGTAATATTTGAACAAGGCAAGGATACCCATTCTCACCACTACTATTCAACATATTTTGCAAGTTCTAACCAGAACAATTAAGAAAGAAAAAGACATTAAAGGAATCCAAATTTGTAAAGAAGAAATAAAACTACAACTAAATTTACAGAACATATGATATTTTACTAGGAAAATCCTAAAGAATCCACTTAATAAACTTCTAAAAATAATAAATATATAATTAATAAAGTGGAAAGATATAAAATCAACCTTCAAAAATCTGTGGTGTTTATTTTCACAAGCAACGAACTACAGGAAAAAGAAATTTAAAAAGCAATACATTTATAAATCCCATCAAAAAGGGAGTAAACTTAACAAAGGAGGTTAAAGACCTACACACTAAAATATATGACACTGTTAAAAAGAAACAGAAGATACAAAGAAAATGGAAAGATATTTTGTGCTCATGATTGGAGGAAATGACATAGTTAAAATAACCATCTTGTTCAAAGCAATATACAGATTCAATGAAACACTTTTATCAAAATTCCAATTACATTTTTCTCTGAGGTAGAACAAACAATAATAAAAAGTTTTTTTGAAATGACAAAAGACTTCAGATAGCCAAAGCCATTCTTAGAAAAAAAAAAAACAGAGAAATCACACTCCCTGACTTCAAACTATATTACAGAATTATTTTTATCTGAGCAGACACACAGACTAATGGTATAGAACTGAGAATCCAGAAATAAAGCCACACATATATGTACTGTTAATTTTTGAAAAAGGAACCAAAAGCATACAATGAAGAAGGAAATTCTCTTTAACTAATTGTGTTGGAGATGGTCTGTCATCAGCAAAAATAAATATGAAACAAGATAGTTCTTTAACTCATACACAAAAATGAATTCAAAAAGGATTAAAGACTTTCATGTAAGATCTGAAGCTAAGAAATTTGTAGAACATACATACTATGTTCCCAGACATCAAATTCATAAAGGTCTATGAGATAAAAATGGCAAGGGAAACAATAAACAAATAAATGATGCTACATCAAATTAAAAATCTTCTGTACATGAAAGAAAATAACCTAAAAAGAAAAAGCAGTCTATTGATTAGGAGAAGATATTTGCACTTCATACCATCATGCATTGCACAAAGGGTTAATCTCCAAAATATATAAAGAACTAATAGACGTCAACAACAAAAAAGACCTCTAACAACCCAACAAAAAATGGACAGATCTGAACAGATACTTCTCCAAAGAAGATATATAGATGACCAACATGTGCATAAAAATTGTTCAACATCACTTGTCATCAAGGAAATAGAAATTAAAACCACAATGAGTCATCACCTCACACCTGTAAGAATCACCTGTATCCAAAAATTTAGAAACAATAAATGTTGGTGAGGGTGTGGAGAAAAAGACACTCTACTTACTTTGTTGGTGTGAATGCAAATTAGTACAATCTTTATGGAAAATGGTATAGAGATTTCTTAAAAATTTTTAAATAGTCCACTCATCTTATTTAAAATATCCACATATATATACATATCCAATTTTAGGCACTTTGCCAAAATAATTTATTCATGTAAACATCTGAATAACATTCAATTGAAAATAGCTAAAATCTAGGATTTGTTTGAATTGCAGCAGTTAAATTAGGTATCCTCTTGAGATATATGAATGTACAATATCTCTGCATGTATAACCTAAATATACATGTATATGCATGTTTATTAAGTGATGTTGGTGACTCACTGAGTAGACCAAAAGCAAAGCATAATCTTTCTGTCATTTTATTTACTCTTGATTAGAATAATTGTTTATATTCCTCAAGTAAATATGCTTTAGAGAAAAATAATGACAAATTGAAATGATAAAATGTAACTGGAAATTATTTTGAATATGTTCTGGAAACAAGAAAAATGCATTAGCTTGTGAACACTTAGATGAGAGTAGATTTAATGTTTAAAGACTTTAGAGAAATAATGAAAGCTGAGAACCAATATATTGAGAATTTAGTAAGTTTATTTGCATAGCAAAAACTCTAGTTCAAGGAATGCCCTTTTGCTTAGTAAATACACTTTTTGCAGGAATAGTACTTGGCATGTGACTTGGACCGCTTAAACTATCTGAGTTGATGCTACAATTACAGTTCCAAACCCATAATATTTGATCTTCCTATGGCCCATACTAGGACACTGGAAGCTTTATTAAGATAAAGTGACCTTTGGACAGCATTACTAAATTGTTCTGTCTAATGTTTCATGTTCCTCTAAGGAAAAATAAGGGAACAATTTTTTTTCAAAATCAATAACTAGTTTTTTAAAGCGCCATCTCTACATAGTGTCTGATCTTCAGGACCTTTCCAATTCTGACATTAATATGAGACAGTAATTTGGCATGATGTCTAATTAGTCAATGGTTAAAAAAAACAATATTGTGTGAGAAATAGTAAATAACATTTCTGAGACCACAATACTACTCAGTATACAAATTGTTTAAGCGTAAAAATGTTTGACAAAAAATTTTTCTGAAAGTAATTCCACTAACACCCATTCTCCTTTCCTTCACAGCATCCTGTACCTCATTGTGTGGCTGCATCAAATTCTAGATACAATGCTAGTGTGTTTTTCTATTTTTGCTTCTAAAATTATATTCCCTAGATTTTACTGTTATATCATTCTGATTATTGCTACATCACTTTAATATTTACAATAAATAAAACAATTTGCCTGATTGTACCATGAAACCTGGTTGAGTTTCATAAAATTAACACCAGGTATAAATCCATGCATTTTAAGGATTTGAGCCTCAATAAAGTCTTGTAAGATGGATGACAGGGCATTGGAATAAGTTATAAGACTTGAGTGTCTTCAGATTTTGCCAGTGATTTATTCTGTGACCTTAAATAAATTACCTCATTTTTAGTAGTGGCTTGAAAGTGAAATTCCTCTTATTTCATGCAATACCTCAATAAATGAACAGAAAATATTGTAAAGATCTTTGGCCAAAGTATTCTGTGAATACTTAGGTAAGTCTTATTCTGCCCTTTCAACTCCATCAGGCAGTCAGGTGATTCCCAGTTGCTACAGATTGGTAAGTGGTTAGGTGATTTTTAAAACATGCAGAAAACTTACTCTGCCAAATACTGTGCTTGGTGCTTTACATGCATTAGCTCATTTATTTATGTGAAAGCTATATGAGAAAGGTATCTAATTACAGGTTTATAGCAGCAATAAAGAATAAACTTAATTCTAAATTGCAACATATTGCTGAGTAAAATTATTTTTAAAAATTTCTATCTTCGACGACTTTCCCATCTTTATTTCTTCTAGGTAGCAACATTTCCTCAGGTTCTAGCATTTAACATGCAAAAGTATAAATGACAATGAATAATTTAAATGTTATTTCATCCCAGGAAATTTCCATTCAAAAGACAATAAACTTTAAACTAAAAAAATTACACTCTGTTGATGACATGTTCAACACCATGTAGTATGGACCTTTTTGCAGTAGATAGCAGGAAGTACAGGCACATCGCAAATTATATAACTTTGGGTTGTCTACCATTATTTATGTTAATTTTTCAGGGAAATTGCTATCAGTGTTTCCCCCTTTCACAGTAGCTCAAATAATCTTCTCATTTTCAACTATTGAGTTGTTTAAGAAATAGGAGGTGGACATCAAAGTGTTGATCACTTCATAGTTAATGTTGAGGCAAGCCTGAGGCAAGAACATGTTCCAAGGAACATGGTCCCTCACACTCAAAATAATCTTCTATTTAGGCACTATCCCAAAATAACACACACATTCTTACCCTTGACTAAGAGGGTCGTTGCAGCATCAGTGAAGCCATGAGCAACAGAAAGGTTGTCTTATGCAATCTTACAAAATCTCTCTCTGTATTCATTAGTTATGTTCTCCAAACTATTTCACACAGTATCCTTGTAATTCTTCAATCTTTTTGTCTGTAGTTTAGAAAAAATAGTTTTTGAGTGTGTAAGGTAACATGAGAATTCATAACAATTGGCGTAATCAGCAGGATAGTTTAGGGACTTTGATAAGCAGGACAAAGTAGATATGCCTTTTGGGTAAAGTCTAAAGGAATCCTGGGGTGGAAAAAAGGAGATATATGAGTCCATGTGGCTATGCTTGTGAATAGCTTGGAGTAACTGCATAATTGGGGGGACGCCCCCTTCATGGTACAGGGTCCAATGACAAATTTGTGCTAAGTAGAAAAAGAGTGCATGGAGAAATAAAACAAAGGACAAAGAACACCAAGGCAGTCACCTCCACTGTGGTTTGGTCCCTGCTTCAGACGGAGAGGCTACTACAGTAGGTTCACATAGCAGACTGCAAGAAAACATGCACTCTAGCCAGGCTAACCACCTGGAAATCCTGAGGAAACATTTAGAATATACAGAAGAATAACAATAAAATGACTGGGGAGGTAATGACTTCAGTGGGCTGGTCCTTACTATGTGCCCTCTTTGACTAGCTATGACCAAATAACTGCAAGTGCTGAGATGTCAAGTAAAATAGATCTAAATGACCAGGAAATGTATTCCCTCCTAAGACACTGGGACAATAAAAACTGGTGTAAGTCCTTACTTTTCTGGCTGAAAATGGCTATAGGGTTTTCTTGAAGAAGGCTCAGGTACTTAAACAGCAGACAGAATACCTGAGAGTCATCTTAACTCCAGGACACAGATTTGTCTATGTTGCATTGGAAAAATTATTGTCATGGGAATTAATGGGTTAAAGTCAAGGCTAACTGAGTCTGCTATCCTTGCAGCCTGGCCTTCAATTTTTGGCACTGACGGTGTTCCGAAAAATATCATTAACCCTGCAGTTTGGAAAAGAAAGACTGAAATAAAACTTAGAGTGTGTGAATTCCAAAGGAAAGGGAAAATGGTTTTGATGTATTTTTCACCAAGATAGCGGTAATACAAGTCCTGAACACAAAGTTCCTAGAAAAAAATCAACCTTGCAACTTTATTTTTGCAACTGCTTTTGAAGTGTAAGCATCAAGCTTAGAGACAAAAAAAGGGAATGGATGCTTTGAAATTATAAACTGCCACTTTAACTATTGGTTTTCTTTTAGCATGATGATAGGAAATTAAAAATATACAAGATTTACAGAGAAATTAAATATGACTCGTACCTCAATTTCAAGAGCAAAATTAAGAAATCTCTGTCAATGTCTATATGTATCTCTAATAAGTCAAATGGCATTGCCAAATTTAATTCATATCTAATTGGTTCATAGAAAAGTACCTTTATAAATTATTGTTGAATTAAAATACAGTAGTGAACTAAACAAGAACTAGGTTAAATTCCTATTTCCTATACAGACATGTCTTATGCCACTTGAGGAAATTATACTGTGAAAATCATATATTATTTATGAATACTCTGAGCTGGACTTTTCATTATACCTTACTTTGCTTTTAAGAATCTCATATGCTATAGAGTAACAGGAAAATAAATACATATAGTAAGTAGGCAGAAAAAAAGAGTAGAAAGAGAATTAATGCATTTCTAAACAAGAAGGATAACAAAGGACATGGATATTCTTTTTAGTAAGGAAGAATTAAAGGAAGAAATTTTGTCTATAAGTGAAATTGCTCTTCTAGAATGAATCAAAAGTTTGAATTAAATGAATTCTGGCACATAATAGGATTATGCAAGTAAAAAATGCTTGTGAAAAAAGTATTTTGAAAGAAATTTTGGTGTGATCAAACTAAGAATGGAATAACTATTTCATTTTGTTTTGTTATAAATGTGCTAAGTTGTTCCCAGATATTATACATGTATATATACTCTGTATAAATGGAATTAAAATTCTATCTAATGTATTGACAAACTTCCTGAGCCTTCCTCAAATCAAATTCTAAATAAGAGCTTTTATTTTAAAGGAAAAAATGGGAAATCTTAGAGACATTCCATATGGAGAAAGTTTCTATAAGGAGAAATATTAAATAAATGGAATTTAACTGGTGTAATAAACTCTTAAGGGAAGTATCGTCAAAATATAGGTTAATGCTTAGCCTTCTCAGCATATGTTTGCATGAAAATGTAATAATTAATGTGTATATTCTAAAGTTATATAGTATTCCTACAAGTGTAACATGTTCTGGTATAATAGTTGTTCTGGTTATTATTCTAAGGTGTTGTATGTCACAAAATTAAACAAAGATTCATGTTATGTTGTTAATCAAATTGTAAGTACATTTTTGACCATGGTCATTTTCAAGGTCTTTGCCACCGTTGGCAAAAACAAACAGATTTTTTTAAAAAAACAGCTAACTTCTGTTGCAATGTTTTGCTATATAGTATACTGTTAACCTTTGATTAACTTATAGATTTGGAAGAATGTGCCCACCACCCTCCTTATACAGCATTTACAAAAGAAGGAAAAAACAGTGGATCAGAACAAACTATAAGAAACTGGATTGTCATATTTTGTGAAGGTTATCTAGTTGCATGAGACAAAGGCCAGCCACAATTATAAATAACATGAAAACTTATTCTATCCCTATATCCCCTACACATTTGCAGGAATTGTGGGGTCTACTGGGGTCTTGGAAGACACCTATTCCATACCTGGCTCAGATATTCTGGCCACTGTAAAAGTTAGTCTGAAAAGGAGTCACCTGGAATTTGGGGGAAAATAGACCAACATTCAAAAGCCACCAAACGTGCTGTACAAATTGGTTAATCACTGGGAATTATGGTTTGGCCCCAACCCTGTGAACAAATATTTATGTGACCCAGGCTGGATATCTCTGGGAGCTCTGGCAACAGCAAGAATACACAAAGGTACCCATCAAGCTTTGCTCTCAGTTGTGGAAAGAAACTGAGGCCCATTACAGTCTCATTGAACAAGTTAATGCAACACAATGAGCCATGTGTATCACTGAGACTTTATCAGATCCGGCAGTCATAACATTGACAACAACATCTTCTATCATGGGGTGGATTCAGGACTTAACTGTGCAATCCAAAGGCTCAGTGTTGCAAGTGACCAAGGGGGGCACTTATTGCCACAACACAGCGGATACCTGGACCAAATCCAATGGCTGGAAGAACATCACCACAGAGAATATGGTCCTGTGGCTTCACCAAAAAATAAGGCATGCTGGACAAGTGCAGCACTGTGATGACAATCTCACACCAGTTGGTGGATGGATCTACATTCCTTACAATATAACAAACACTGGAAAAATTGAAAAATACAATAGCCTGCTGAAATATGAACCCACTCATATGTTGGGTGAACTGCCCAGTCACACAAGACTTTGACATGATTAAATGAATGCCCTTTCCTGGAGCCACTCCACCACTGAGCTTCCAAATCTGACCCTGGGCAACACCTATGTGACTACAGGTGCACAGGAACAACCACATTTTGCAACCAAACATCAGGTCCCAAAATAAGATGCTCTTGCTAACCCCCACGGAAATACCCAGTGGGAAAAGTACCCTCACCTGACTTTAGAAAGTTGAGGATAGATCTAAATAATATTCCCTAGTGAGCTTTGGGTCAGCTACTCAGGGTGGAATGGTCTTGGGTGGCTCATTGCTCTGCAGGTAGAACTATGAAAGCCTGCTGCCCAGGCACTGAGCAGATAGATGGGATCTAGGCATGGTCATACATTCCCAGGCAAATGATGACTGCCCTACCGGTAGCATACACTAGTGATATTATCTTCTGACAATCTTTTTCCCTCAAATAAGTAACATATATAGTCAATGTGCAATAACCGCCTTACCTAATCATATTGCTTGCGCCCTAAACCAGATGATGTTTTCAGTGACACTCGTTAACCAAAAGGTAAAAGTTATGTTACAGAATAAAATGGCAGTAAACATGCTTACAGCAACTCAAGAAGGGACTTTGTGAGCTCATTAGTTTCAAATGATGTGCCTATATTTCTAATGCCTTACAATGTCTCTCTTGTTCTACAGGTTGTAAGTAAGGATATTCCCATGATTTCCATCTTGGGGGACAACTTCTCTTCTTGGTGATCCTCCTTCTCATCCTCAGGGAGACATATTTTCCTGGATTTAGTCATCTGTGTGCTGATTTTGATCACCCATTGATCACCTTGATCTGCAGCTTGTACTGATACATTAACCTAACGACGTGGTAAGTAAATGCCCTAATCACTCAAGTCCCCTACTGGAAGAATGACATGTAAATTTTGAAGTGTCATGGATAATTTTGGGGTGGATTCTAGGGCGGCATGAGAACATGATCCATGTCCAAACTTGAAAATAGAGTCGGCAACTGATAATGCTGTGCATGAACTTGAATGCAACAGATGGACTTTCTGAGATGATACCTGCATCTACCTGCACTGACTGTATACATGTCCTGCCCTGGAATTTTGTTGTCCTTGCCTACTTGACTGCTATTTGTTCTTGCCCACTTGGCTGTTACTGCCCACTCATTACCCTCCCTATGCTGACACCTCTATAAAAGAGTCCCTCTCCCCACTGGTGGCATGGTAGCTTTCCAGAAACTACCTGACCCACTGCCACTGAGAGATGGAAACAGGTCTGGCCAGCCTTTGGTGAGGGGAAGACATGCCTGACTCACTTCCATCATAACTCTCTGTCATAGGTACATTAAAGGTCATGCCCTTCCCACCTGTGTCTTCTCATTATTTCCTTGGACTATCTACTAGGCAAGACATTACTCTGCCAGGACATGAACACCTAATGAGTGTTATGATGGCATCTAATGACTCAATTCATCTGTTACACAGTCATTCATATGTGTATACATCACAGGCTATAAACATATCAAAGAAATCATTTTAAATGATTGGACCACTGACTCTCATTTTAAGTACTTTCTATACACGTATTCACCAGGAAGTCATTAGTTTTCACACTCATATATTTAAAATCTCTGTTTACACAGTCAAGTGTGTAATAGAACACTTGATTTGCCTGTTTTTAAAGTATGGCTAAAATAAAGTATCTGAACTTCACATTGTGTATGCTTAATTATAAAAACATTGCTTTAAATTTACCTTAGAAAAAGCAAGGAGATAATCAGGTGATCTAATATATGCTAACTAATAGCAATGGTTATTAACATGATAAATCACGTAAACATTATACGCAAAGTATCTGCTTAAATTTCCTTCTGCACTAAATTATTTCTCAGTAGAAATGCCCACAACACTTGTTTCAGTGTATTTTTATCTCAAAATTAATTGAGAGGCTGAAAGTAACATTTGAGATAAAACTTGTTTTAAAAAATGAATATACTATTATCTTCATTGTATATATCTATATATATATCTATATAGATTTGTTATCTTATTATTCAGAACTGTAGGTAGGATAAGGTCAATTAACTATATTGACACTAGCATTCTAGTAGCTTGTAACATAAAATCTTTATTATTCTATTGCCACCCCTCATTGCTTTTGAATTATGTCCAGAATTTTATCAATTCTTTAGTCCAAACCACTATAGTTTCTTGCCTGCAATATTGCAATACCTTCTAATATTGGAATATCTTCTAAACTGATTTCTTCTCTCTCACCTTTTTCCTCACTATAGTGTATTCTTATCAGAGTAGCCACAGTAATCCTTTAAAACAGTAATCAGATCGACACACTCTGGTGAAGCAGCAGATAGGTCAATCTTCTCCAAAGGAACAAACGACATATCCCTGGGTTTGAGTCCGGGGTTCAGGGGTAAACAACCAGTGTTAACAACTAAATAAAAATAAAATAATTATACTTCTTCCTTCCTGCTTACCTGCATACTTGCTTTCATTCCTGCCTGCACCTTTCTTTAAAAAACAAAAACAGTAATCAGATCATGTCATTTCCCACCTCACAAATTTCCAATTATACCCTATACCATTCAAAGTAAAAGTTGCAGTCTTTCAAATGGTCATATATCTTACATGGCTTTGCCCTTATCTTACACCTCTCTAGTATATTACACTGCCTCTTCACTTGCTCCTTCCATTTCAACTCTGCCTGACTCCATTCCTAAATAAAAATATTTCAAGGAAGTAGTCATTATTTTGTGCTATTGTTTATCTACAGTTACCCTGCAGTAGGCTGAAGTAATCTGAACAAGAGAGAATGCTCCATTGCAGCAGCTTAGATCTCAATATAGGGCACTGGCATTGTTAACAAAGCCTTATTTGTAATGGCTTGACTAAAAGTGTACCTGACTTACCAGGTACCAAGTAATGGGAAAATTGACTAACAAATCTCACCTGGTTGTCTTATCTAGCATTCTCCATGCATCTTTGACTTTTATGCTTTATGTTGACCTTAAATTTTTTTTTTAATTTGAGGGTTGTAACAACTTTTAAAATTAGTGGACTGTGACAGACATAATGAACAATATAGTTCTTAGTTTGTATACTGCACATTGTTCAAACTGACGTGTATAATATTTAGGAACAAGTTGCAACATGCACTTAATTATGTGCCATGCAAACACATTACCAGGGCAGTTTCAGTAGGCACAACTCCAGTAACAATGTGAGTTCATTCTAAATCATATTTACTACAACACAGTGAAGTGTGAGAAAGAAACTCCTAAAGAAAAATTTTCCATTGACATTTTTGCTACCATCATGTGCATAATAAAAGAGAGGTTTCAGTCATTCTCCAAGTCCACAAGTCCACTTATTTCAGAGAACTATCAAGTATTCAAATATTAAATCAAGTATGCCTCTCTAATAATGAATTGTGCCGAGCATCTTCCAAAAATCAATCAGAAAAATATGTTAACATAAATTAAGGAAGAATTAAGAGAGCATGGTTGGAAAAACCAACTATATATACAATACAACTTTGAAGAACTTGTTTATACACGAGACTTAATTTGAATCATCAAAACTCAGCAATACATACGGGGAAAAATTTTGGTGGCAGGAGATGACGAGAAAAAACTTGGATAGAGATTAAGCTAGCTTAAATGCTTTCATTGCATTTTTGTAGCATATTGTGTTCAGTACTGGATTTATTGCATGCAGAATCCTTAAAAGGGTTATTTTTAAAGATTTTTTTCAAGTCCAGTTAGAAAGAATACAAATTCTAGGACAAAAGAAAGGAAAGAAGGAAAAAACAAAATATGAGGAGACAGGGATAAAGGAGTGGGAAAGGGACGGAAGAAAAGAGGGCAGAGGAAAGAAGGCAATATTTATTTTTTGTTAAACACTAGGTAATTTATATACATTTTTTCACTTGCAGTATGCTCTTGTAGTTGCTAAGTGGCTTAGTTATAACTCAAGCTTAGATTTACCATGCCCATATGACTATTCTAGTGTCTCACAATATCCTTTGTCTTGCAAATCGAGTCCATATGGGTTCTCCAGGTGATCCACAGGGCGACAAGTTTTCTTAAACCTTTAACAAAATTGATATAACAAATACCTATTCATTGGTTCTTGCTAAGAACTCAGAAATATATTTTTAATAAGAATACATGCAATACATAACCCCTTTGCATCTCACCAAAAATAAGACTTTCCCTAATTTTGGGTAGATTTGTTTGAAATGCACTCACACTATATAAGAACAACTTATCTATGTATATTCTTATCTAGGTATATTCTGAATAAATATGGTCATTGTAAGTTCCTGATTTTTTTTTTTAGAAATGGGAGCAAATGTACTACGAAAATAGTGTAATTTGATAGTGGGACAAGTCTTAAAGTACAATTTTAGGTAGTGACATTGTATTAGAAAAGAGCTTTCATGGTTTATTAACTGATAATAGATTTGTTTACTATATTTTCTTTGTTATGGTTTTTCTCTATTGAGCTTCCAAAAATTAAAAGCAGATCTAGACTATCGTGATTATTCCAAGATAGCAGATTACTAGAATATCGAACTCACCTCCTTCCACAGACACAACAAAACTACACTTAGTTAACAACTATGGCCCTTGACAAAATAAACTGCAAACCAGCATATTCACAAAAAGAAGGGGTGCAGGTCTATTTAAGGGTAAGAGAAACCAATCTTGGTGCCACTCCTGGGAACTGAGACCCTACGGTCTGTAAGGAGGGACCTGTGATTTAATCCCTCTTCCTGAGGTTGAAGGGCTTGCCCCCAGATTGGGTGACCACACACCTGGGAATTGACCTTCCAGTACATACGAACTGACTTGGAATATATAAGAGCTTTTTCTTAGAGAAAATAGAACTCTGGAAAGCAAAGAATACTGAATCTTGAGCATGCAAGTCAATAGATGCTGCGTGATCACTGTAGAGCATTCATGTGTTGAAACAAAATCTTCAACATGGGGAATAAGAAAGTGGAATAATGTCCCTGTGAACCAAGATGCTGTTGGGCAGCCTCTCAAGCTGCTCATTTGTCTGTTTGTCACTGAAGGCAACCAATCATTTTGCAGTAAAGACCCAAGGGTAATACACCCTGCCCTCTCTGCCATTAGCATACTTGTAGTGCCAGGTTTTTTTCACATTACTGCTCTCTGGGCTTCCAGGGAAGTGATCTCTAGCCAGGATGGAAGCAGGCAGTTTGATAGGCAACCTTGGTACAGATTTCTTGCAAAGAGAATTTCACAGTTCTCTCAGGAAGGACCGTCAGAGAAGCTCCAGCAAAAGAACATTGAACCACAAACAGCTTTGCATGTATGCCTGCTACTTGATAAAGCTCTCATCCCTGGCACCAGTGCTTATGGTATGCAGCTGCTTGCTGGAGATGATGCTCAGCTAGAGGGTTGAAAAAAAATAGAAGATTGAGAGATAGATATTACATGCTCATGATTAGGAAGAATAAACATTGTTAGAATGTGACCATTCTAACACATTCTACCTAAAGTAATGTAAGGATTGAACGGAATTCTCATCAAAATTCCATTGACATTTCTCAGGGAATTAAAACAAAGGAATTTAAAATTTGTATGGATTCACAAAAGACCCTGAGTAGGTCAAAGCAACATGAGGGAAAAAAAGTGGAGGTCTCACACTCCTGAGTTTTAAACTACGCAGTAGTAATCAACACAGTATATGTTATAGGAATAAAAGTAGTTACACAGATCAGTGGAATAAAATTGAGTCCCAAGAAATAAACTCACACATACTTGGTCAGTTAATTTATGACAAAGGATCATGAGCGTACAATGAAGAAAGGAAAGTCTTTTTAATAACCTACGTTGTGAAAACTGAACAGCATATGCAAAAGAATGAAACTAGATCACTCACTGACACCATTCACAAAAAATTAATTCAAAATTTGTTAGATACTTGAATGTAAGACTGCAACCCACAAATACATAGAAGAAATGCTAAGTGAAAGAAGTCAGAAAAAGGAAGAAAATAATCAGATGATCTCGTTCATGTCTAGAATATAAAGAAATAAAATAAATGGAAAATACAAAAACTAAACTTGGCCACTGTCAACTGAGGTTACCTGAGGGGAAGGAAGTGGGGAATAGGAGCAAAGTGTGGGTATGCAATGAGTAGTATTGAGGTCTTTTAGAAATTTGTTGGTAGGGGTGGTTACTTATCATATGTTTGATCAAAAGTGAACCTGCACAACTATCTTGCATGATTTTATAAATCAAAATTGCCTCAATAAAAATATCTAAACTATGGAAAATTGGTATGAGGTTTCATTTAGGGATGTTGAAATGTTTTAGACTTAGATGGAGGTGATACTATGTAGCTCTGACAATTTAATAAAGTAATTTCATTATACACTTTAGCAAATTTGTGGTATGTAAACTGAATCTCATTAAAAGCTGTATAAAAAGATTGAATGTTAAAAATACAACTTATACATGAGAATACAAAATAGAAAAATAAAATGTCTGACTTAAAATTATTAAACTTTTACAGTAAATGTGAACCTCAAAAAGAATAAAAGAAAATTTTTATTATGTAACACTATTATACACAGAAAATGTTCAATTCAAAAGTTATTTTAATCACAATGATAATTTAAATACAAATAGCTAAGAGTTATCAGTTAGGTACTATCTACCTAGCACTGTTCTCAGTGCATTGCAAGTGTTATTTCAATTTATTCACCACAATCTTATGAGGCAAGTAGCATTATTAAATCTCTGTTCTATACTTGAGATAATTGAGGTAAATGATTAAATGTCTCATTATAACATGACTGGTGAGATTTGAAGACAGGGTATGTAATCCAGGTAGTTTGAGTCAAGTAATATTGCTCTTGATATTTCTAATAACCAACATTCTGCTTGATTTTATGACTTAGTCCACTGCCCCTGTGAAACCATCTGCATTTATGTCTTTTTTAAACCATTCTTTTGTATTTTTCACTAGCTTAGTTCATGGCCAAATATATAGCATGCATCTAACTATGTGTTTATTGACACGAAGAAAATTCACTATTATGAACAGGTAGCTATTTACACAAGAATAGCAAAAAGGAGACTAGAGGCAGTTTCACAAATTCCTCACACCAAAAGTTTGATTGAAATATTAAACAATAAATTTGAAGACTAACATAGAAGTCACATTGATTAAAATCATTACATAATTGCTCTTCTACACTTTATTTGACTAAACCTAATGAGAATAATATATTTCTAGTAGCAATAAAAATAAGCATTATGACCACTTCATGCAGAATATGTAGTTGAAGCCTTAGACATAAATGAAATTATTTAATAATCAAAATAGTCTTCCATGAAATTGTCTTTCTACTTCATTATCTGAAAAACTAAGATGAACATGTCTTTTGCAACATTCCTCTGTACAGTGAAATAAAACTTTTTGCAATGGGATTGCATATTCAAAGCAGTGCTGAGCAAAAATTAAAATACATGTAAACATGGTTCTTGTTATTTGAAGTATATATATTTTTTAAATTAAAAACATTTTCTAAAGTAAGTGGGAAATAGAAACAACCTGTTAGCAAGAGCTACTATTGGAGAGTAGACCAGAATGGGGGTAGACTTCCTAACAGACTTGTCACTTCTTAGTATGCATACTTGCATACTGTTTAAATCTTCTGCAATAAGAATTGTTCATTATTTGTGTGGCCTTAAAAATTAATCCAGGTACACCTCTGCATTTCAGGTAGCTAGGGCACAGATCATGTAAAGTAATGGACTTGGGGATTGAGACCCAGGGCTGGTGGGGGGAAAATAAATAAATAAAAATTTAAATATTAAACCAGTCATATAAAATTTGACTTCTTCTGTCTTTGTGATTGTTACTTTAAACTGTGGCATATTTTGATGAAAAAGAGTAGATACAAAGTATTACTAAGTAAAAGTTGAGAAACCCAGCCACCCCTGCAAATTCCCTAATCATTTGCATTCTCTCTCTCTCCCTCTCTCCCTCTCTCTGTCTCTCTCTCCATAATTCAACAACCTTCCTTTTCTACCTCAGTCCCTCCCTTCAGATTATCCACATTTGTGAAAAAAAAAAAAGAATTGAAGTAGATTTTGCAAGATAAAAGTCTTCCTTGTTAAACAGCTGAACATTTCAGTTGAAAAAGTTAACAGTGAGGGTTGTGTACTATTTATGTGTTTTTGAGTATGAAAAGTGATTTTGTTTTTGAATTTATAAATGTTTTAGTCAGAAAAGAAATGATGAAATTTTTCAAAAAAATAATTAAGAAACTTTCTAGCTATGTTTCCTTTTTAAAAGTAAAGAATCTATACTATCAGAGTAAATTGCATGCCAAATTTCTGTTGTTTCATTTTTAATATATTTATTCATATAGCCTGATCTTCTCTGAATAAATTATTTTTATGGTCAGGAAGAACCTGACATTTTCTAGTGCCTGGTGAATACTGTGTAGATTTATAAATCCTTACTTTGAGGCCTGTTGAGTTTAAGTACAAAGTCAACTCGAGGTTTCAATTTGGTTCTTTTCAGATGTTCCTTCCATAACATGAAGTGAGCAGTTAAAAATAGAAAACAAATAAGATTATCTTTAATGTGTCTAAATTACACAATTCTAACTTCCCTTTCCTGCAAAATTATAAATAAGCAAGTCTAATTTGCTAGTTTTCCGTAAAAGAAAAAGTTAAATCAGTCATTCTATTCCTCTTTCTTTTCCCCTTTGTCTATGTCCTGCTCATAAAAGATATCAGAACACATTAGAGGATGTTTTTGTCAAGCTCCTACATGTGACCTTTAGTCATATTTTACAAAAACATCAGGGTTCCTGAATTAGGAAACGCACATTAAATAATACTTTGCATTAATGTGAAAGTGCAAGAAGTGTTAATTGTAGACTACCCATGTAAAATGAAAGACCAAACTACAAATAAATGATCATGCACACATGAATCATTCAATAAGCTTGAAAACCAATCAACATAGTGACATCCTAGGGAAGTTGGGAACCAAAGACTCCTTAGTCTGTTGGAATTAGAAAAAGAGCAGACATACTCATTTATCCAGACCAGAAGGATAGCTATTATGATAATTGTCACATGTAAAATTTTGTTTACAATAAACTAAAGCTTTGCAACTATTATTTGACTTGGAAAAAGACTAAATTAAGAACAAAACACAACAAGAACAATTAATAAAATCTATGTCCACAATTAAAGATATCATTCTATTCAGAACACCCATCTTTTATCCAAGTCCTATTCACACATTTATAATTAAAAAGCACATTTAAGATTTCTCTTCTGATGGCGTTTTCAATTCATTTATTTTCTATTCAACCCATCAGTGAAAATAAAGCACACACTGTGAACAAACACCTCTTAGGTTCCATGTTTTTAAAGGATGCCACTACTTTGTATCTAAGGTTCCCCTAAAATTGCAATAACTGGATGGATTCCATTGTTTTTTCCTTCTTTCCTTCTTTCTTTCCTTCATCCCTCCCTCTTTTCTATCGTCCCTATTTCCCTCCTGCCAACCCTCCCTCTCTTCTTTCTTTACTTTCTTCCTACATTTCTTTCTTCTTTATTTTATTCACAAAAGAAATAATTACTAATTACTTACATGTATCAAGCATTTTCTAAGAGACAGGTATATTCAACATACCTGAACCATGCCCTCCAGGAACTCACAATCCATGGGAATTCTAGACTAGTAAATTTATAATTATGATTTGACAATCTATAATTAAAATGTGGTAAGTACCAGGATAAGTGAAGCATGCTAAATAATGTAAGCATGAAAAAAGTACTTTTCTGAAGTCAAAGAAAAAGAAATGAATAAAGTGGCAACCTGGTGATAAACATGAGTTGGTTTATAATTATTGTAAAGTAAAATTCTTTATGAGTTTGTTAATTAGATATTTGGCTACATAGTAGAGAGTGAATTTGGGAAGGGGCAAATATGTAAGATAAATAACCTGTTAAGAGATTGTTTCAGTAGTACAGCTAATAAATAATACTGACTTAATTGAAGGTAGTAACAGTAAGTATGAAAACAAATTGATAAATTGAAGATTTATTAAGAAGATAGAATCACTCCGATTGATTAGTTGATTAAATGTAGAATATGAGGTAGAAGGAGGAATCAATCCAGATGGTGAAATGGACATGTAGGTAGTGGTGGCATTTGTTGGGAGAAAGAACACAAAAGAACCAATTTGATACTGAAGATGGAACTGAGTTCACATATGCATGTGTTGTACTTGAAACCGTTGAAAAATGTTCAAGTGGATATATTCAGTAAGCAAATGGATGTTTGGTCGGAAACCTAAGAGAAATATCTTGGATAAATGATAAAATATTTAAGAGACAGTAATGTACATAGTTATTCTAATCATGAGACTATTTGATAAATCTGTGGAGAATGTGTACAGTAAGAAAAGAAGATCTAGTATGCTAAAAGACATAAATATTTGTCTATTTACAAGAGGTGACACATCTACAGTAATGTATATTTTAATCTGAATGCTTGTTAGATTTTTCATCTATTCATTCAGTGAGTGTTTATCAAGTGCCTGCTATGCACTATACACAGACAGATATAATAAGTACACTTTCTATCACCATGACAGAATTTATGGCACTGAGAAAATGAGAGCAAAAGACTTCATGAAGCTGCCCATTTGCCTTAAACAAATATGCTTAAACAGCTCAAAACAAACCCCCTTTTCAAAAAAGATTAAATGTTGCAGCCCATCATTTATAAAAATTAATCAAGAAAATGAAAACACAAAAATGGTTTAAATTACATTGCTCTTGTACTTTTTCAATATCTGAACAGAATTATATTGAATACCATGATTTCTTTATACAGTTATCTGTTCATGGGCATTTAGGTTGTTTTCACATCTTGACTTTGTGTTGTTATGAACATAGAAGTGTATATATTTTTTTCAGTCTAAAGTTTTTGTAATCTCTGGGTATATACCTAGAAAAGAGATTGCTGTATTGAATAGTAAAACCGTCTTTTTTTTTTCTGAGGAATCTCCACACTGTTTTCCAAAGATGAACATTAATTTACATTTCCACTAATAGTGAAAGAGAGTTCCTTTTACTCCACATCTTATCCAACTATTTCTAGTCTTTTTGATACAGGCCATTGCCAGTGATTTGAGTTAACATTTCATTGTAGTTTTTGTTTGCATTTTTATGAAGATGATTGAACTTCGTCACAATCTGGGTTGTAACTAAAGGGAATACTGTTAAGCAAAATAAATCAGAAAGAAAAAGAGAAGTACAGAATGGTTGCACTCATTTGTGGAATATAAAGAAACAAAACAAATAAATATACCCCAGCAAAATTCATGGGTGGGTAGGAAAGTGAATGGAAAGAAAGAGGTTATATAGTCTTGGTAAAAGGCACTGAACTGTGATAGTAGGTGTGTTGAGAAATATTCAAAAAGTAAGGTATGATATCAATATCCTAAAATGAATATAAAAACTTAAAAAGATAAATAATAAAAATACCACAAAGCTTGAGTTTGTAAAAACTGCATTATTATCAGTGGAATATAAAGATTCTATGATATAATTATTTTCAAAATGCAAAATTTGTCATAGGTTGTATATCAGAAAAAGTAGAGATAATGAAATCTACCTTGTTTGTGCCCTTGTTTCAGGTTGCTTATGGTACTGCATCCTGCAAGTCATCATTGAGGGGGTGCTTGAAGAACTTATCCACACTGAACCTCAAGAATTGTAAAAAAATAGTACTTACCTCTCTCCTCCTGCCTGCCTTCATTCCTTCCTACACCTTTCCTTTAAAAAAAGAATTGTATAGGAACCATCCTATACAATGACAATAATAACAATTTACCCTTCAATTGGTTATTCAATTATTATACTAATTAGGACTAGGAACTCCTTCAAGCTAAGCTAAATTTTCTGAGAATTTTGTCTTTTTTATTAGTAAGTTTGTATACTATTAAAGCTAAAATACAGGAAGATGACTTGAAAATATTGTCAGCAATATTAATTAATTTGCTATATGTACACATGCACATTGATTGTAAGATTTTTTCCACCATAATATGTAGTAAGAGAAAAAATAAAAAGATAGCTGCGTGTACAAATTAACAAGTAAAATCATTCCCTGATAAATATTATTGATTCTAAGGAAACCAAGGAGAGCTAAATTCAAGTTAATAATTAGAATTCTATTGGTATATTCCAAGATGGCAAACTATTAAAATCTGGAGCTTACTTTCTCCCCACAGACACAACAAAAATATATCTTTTTTAGCAACTATAGCATTTTAAAGGGAACAGGGACCAACATCTCCACAAAGAGAAAGCACACATTTTCATAAATAATAATAGAAGCTAATCTGTCTCACACTGTCTTATTCAGATACCCTGGGGCAATAAGGAAAGACCAGAAATATGGATAGTCTCCCAGAGATGGAAGATATGACCCCTCAGCAATTTCCCCCACACCAGACAACTATCAGTTGTTGAACCAAAAACCTTGACATGGGGATAGAAAGAAGGATAACCTCCTTGTGAACCCAGACACTGCTCCCACATGGTTGGGGCACTGGAGGCTGACATTACAAGAAGGCGCCAGGAGAAAATATCCACCCCCTCTATCATTAGCACATTTGCATTTACCTGTTGATGCTCACAGCTGCCTTTCCCCAGGCTGCCAGACACAGCCAGCCAAGTCTGAGGCATAGGTGCAGATAGTTGAGTGGTTTCTGGCAGAGAGTATTCAATCCTTTAGCTCTCTCTCTCTCTCAGGGAAGATAATTGGAGGAGCTACACTGAAATGGCAGTTTCTGACAGCCTGTAACTACTGCTAAACAACTTTGCTATCTGCTTAGTACTCCCTAGAGTTTATATCCTTAGGACCCAAGGCTTATTTGGTATCCCTGCTATTACTGCCTCTCCTCTGGAGTACCAAGGAATTTTTCACAGGGGACTATGCTTTGCCGTGAGCAATCCTTGGCTCTCTTGCCAGTGGCCTCTTTTAGGAGTGTCACCAGGTTATGGACTGGGTACCCAACTCTATTGTCTCTCTCATTGGGACTTGTTTGTGTCTGTGAAACCACCAAATTTCCTACCAGAACTCCAGCTGTACAGGGTGGGTACTCAGGTCTTAACACGAGGTTGGTTATAGAGTATTAATAATAGTGAGGCGTGCTAAGATGATGCAACTAAAGAAAGTCCATCATTCCAGACTAATATCTAGGCCTATACAGTGCAACTTGACACTCAAATATTAGGCCTCCCCAAAAATTAAAGCCCAGGGCCAGATGACTTTATTATTAGTTTTATCAAACATTTAGGGAAGAATTAATACATACTCTTCCAAAGTTCTTCCAAAAATTCAAGCAAAGGAATAGTTCCGAATACTTTCTATAAGGACCAAACTACACTGATACCAAAAGCAGAGAAAGACGTCACTAATTATTAATATCTCTGATGCACATAACTGCAAAAATCCTCAACAAAATATTTGTAAAGTAAATCTGACAATTCATTAAAAGGATCATCCATCATGGCCAAGTTGGATTTATACCAGGATGCAAGAATGGTTCAACATAAGGAAATCAATTAACATAATATAACACATCAACAAAAGGAAGGGAAATTATTTTATGATCACATCAATAGATGCAAAGAAAGAATATTATAAGATTCACCACCCATTTATGATCAAAATACATATAATTGGGATAGAAGGAGCATAACCTAAGACAATAAAGGCCATATATGATAAACCCGCAGCTGACATCATACTCAATGATGGAAAAATGAAAGTATTTCCTCTGAGATCAGTAATGAAACAAGGGTCTCCACTCTCATCTCTGCTATTTAGCATCACACTGAAAGTCCTTGCATGAGCAATTAGGGAAGAAGAAGAAATAAAATTAATCTAAATTAAAAAGAAGTAAAACTAGTATTATTTGTAGATTGATAATATTTATAGAAAATCCTAAAACTTCCACAAAAATGACTACAATTAATTAATGAGTACAGTTATGTGGCATCATGTAAAATTAATATTAAATCTACATTTTATATGCAGATAATATAATAAATATGAATAAAATTAAAAGCTATCCCATTTGCAATAAAAGCTAAAAAAGAATTACATACCTTGGAATATACTTAACAAAGTTGGCAATGGCCTGTACAATGGACAACATAAAACTTTGCTCAAAGAAACATAGGAAAATACAGACAGATGGAAAAGTATCCCATGCACATGGTTGAGAAGAATTAACATTGTTAACATAACCATCTTTTCTAAAGCAATATACAAATTTAATGCAATCCCCATTGAAATTCTCCTGGCCTTTTTTTCAAGAAAATAAAACAAAAATATTAAATTTGTATGAAATTACATAAAACCCCAAATAGCCATAGCAATTGTAAGAATAAAGAGCAAAATTGAAGGTATTATACTCCCAGATCTTGAGCTATACTACAAAGCAATAATGACCAAAATTGTGTGGTACTGAAATTTTAAAATGACATCGATCTGTGAAATAGAACTGAATAGCCAGAAATAGACTCACACATGTAAGTACTGTTAGTTTACAACAAAGGAGTCATTAACATATGATGAGAAAAGTCTTTTCAACAAATGGTGTTAGGAAAACTGCCTAGCCACAAGCAAAAGGGGAACATAGGAATAGACAGTTTTAAAATGCAGTTTCTAGACAAATCTAATTTGGGTACTTATGAAATGACAGAAAAAGTTTCTGAAGTAGAGTGCAACCTCAAAAATTTAGTGCTTTGGAGAGCTAAACCATGACTGTCAGCAATATTCAGCCTCTGAATAGGTAGTCTGGGTTGGGTTTTGCATTGCTCTATAGATTAATAATGATGTAACTGTTGTGATAAGAAGGCAAACTTTTGGGGACCCATTTATAGAAGTACCATTATACAAGCACTAAGGTTCAAATGAGTTATAATCTCTCATGAGCTTTTGTAGTATATTTTTTGAAACTTCAGATGGATATTAGTTTAAGTTCTAATTATATCACTTAAAGATGTGTGACTTTGGACAATTAGCCTTGCTTACTCTAAATTTCTTATTTGTAAAATAAAAATAATTACATTATCTACCTCATATAATTGTTTTGAGGATTAAATGAGACAGTTTATCAAGGTCACAGCACTGAGCCTGGAATACAATAAATACTTGATTCATTGTTATCTTTATATCTTGATCTGTGATCTTTTTATTTCTCTTTTAGGTAGCAAGGATATCTGAGAGAGTCAGCACAACTTCAATCAGTAAATTTTCTCTATCAACAAAGAGACACTTGATATAAAATGAAATAATATCTATAAGATTTGGCATGCCCTGGTAGAATAACAGTTAAACCAATCGCCTCAAAAGAATGCAGGCCATATATCCCTGGGTTTGAGTCCCAAGTCCAGTCTGGGGGACAGTCAGTGTGAACAACTAAATAGAAATAAAATGCTTCTTCCTCTTCTCCCTGACTGCTTGTCTACTAGTCTTCATTACTGCCTGCACTTTTCCTTAAAAAAAAAAAAAAACTTATTGGTTTAAACCCTGAATTCAATCAACACAGAAAATCAAGCAGATAGTTTAATGCTTTCTGATTTCTATACCTGGGCTTACACTCAAGAGTTAAAAATCATGACATATTCCCCATGTTCCAGTTGTTGCCTCCACTCTGTACTTTCCAGGCATTTCCAGCATGTATTATCTTTGACAATTTGACCAGGCTTTTATTTCTACATAACCCATGGTGAGTGAAGCAGCATTTAATGGGATTTCCAAAGCTCTAAGAATATGAGCGAGATCCTACTGTATTTAATTTGGGGGAAATGCTTGTGAGACAGATGAGGATAAACTGATCTTGAGAAAAAGGTAATGTCTCAAATCTTGTAAATGTCACAATATGAACATTAATGGACTGGAAGAAATCTTACCTGAAATTCTCATGACCAGAAAGAAAGCAGTAATTAATTGCTTCGCAATGCTTAAGTCAAACACACCCTTAATGTCCTAGTTTTCTTCACTCCTCATTTCCTAATGAGGTAAAGACCGGAAGTTCTGCATCTACAGATTAATTGGTTGTTGAAGAAAATTGTGGTATATCTGGACAAAATTATGATGCAGATAATTTTTTATTTAGAAGTTTAACTTTTGTTTCGGTTTTGGAAAACTTCCCTCAGCAAGCCCATTTTTTTCAATCATTTGAAAACTTTTTATACTGCTGAATTATGTATTTACTTCTCAAAGTATCGCTCAGCTCTTAACTTCTTTTCAACTTCACATAAAACCTTTCATCTTTCCTATTCTTCAAAACCATCCATCAAAAGATCTTATTTTTCTTATTCCTACAGAAAAGAAGTAAATGAGAATAAAATAATCTACCGCTGATTATTTAAAGTCTGCTAATGAAATACCAGTCTACAGCATCAAATCACCTGGTCAGCCTAACAAATATACAAACTAAAAGGTCCTATCACATACATACTGAATCAAAATCTCTTAGGAGTAAGTCTAGAAATTTGCATTTTGAACAGATTTCCCAGATGTTTCTCAAGTTTGGCACAGTTTGAGAACTACTGTGAATACATTCATGATACAATGGCATGTCACAGGAGACTTTTAGAAAATATAACGCTATAAATCAAGCAATTTTGGGGTACTAATATTTACTGTGTTCTGGCAAGCTGTTGGAAAGGCTGTTCTGGCTGGTGATGTAACTGAAATGACATTATTGGAATCACTCATATTTCCTGTTAAGAATAGTTCTTGTGTACTTTTTAACTTTTTGAGCTATTAGATCATCTAGATTCTCCTTTCCTCAGTTCTCCTGGTCCCACTCAAGAGATGCTGAAGCCAGAGCTACTCTCTCTCTCTACCATTTTCCTAAGAATATATCTGGTGATAAGATCTATATTCATCCTTTAAAACCCTCTCAGTCTGCCGGAGACCTCACCATATGAAATTAAAGAATCCTCTATGTTCTGAATCCAGATCTCACAAAAATAATTACTACATTGATTAGGTCTTTTTGCTTCCCCAAAATCCCTTCTCTTGCTACAGTTACTGTGAAATAAATGACTTAATCATAATTGTTCTAATGAAAGTAATGCAAGTTGAAAGATCAATGGGTCAGTGATAAAATGCAGAAAAGACTTAGAGGTCTCTTAATTCTGTCTAATACGCATCCCATAATAGATAGTTTCTTAGTTTGAATAGTTTCTAATATTCAATCAAGAGAGTGTTGTTATAGATATATACATAATTCAAATCTTATGATAGTTCCATTGGATTGTTTGTCCATTTGGGGGCAAAAGCTGCAACACTGGAGGGCAAAGGTGTTTGGATCTCATGATAGATCCCTTATTGCCCTAATTCTATGCCTTTCATAATTGCCAAAAATTTTATTACAATTGGGAGTAGACATAATTATTTTCTTTTCTTCAATGCAATACTATTTCAAATTACAAATCTAAATGAAAATTCCAAATATGCGTGAGAAAGTTTTAAATCAATGCAGTTTTTTAAAATAATCTATTGAGGTTTTTCTCTCACTTTGCATATTTTTCAAATTACTCTGACTGCCATAATTTGCTTATGTTATTATGATTCCTCCTTTCACTTCATTTACTTCTTCAAATATTTAAGAGTTAGACTGTTTTTAGCCATAAAACTGACAAAATGAAAGAAAGGCACTTCTTATTGAAGAGTTTAGTTCAAATGACATTATTATTGATTAAGAATCTGCTCATATATTGAATTATTTCAAAGCCACATCATTTCAGTAATTATAATAGAAAATTTATCTCAGTGAGAGAAATAAGACTCAGAGCATAAAGTACAACACTCAATTTGTAAATTTCCCATTGAATATAACATATACACAAAGATCCAAGTGCTTCATATTTGTTATTCTTATATGCCAGCAATAATGTAAATAGAGCTATAAAATGTTGTAACAATAATAACAAAGTTGGAAAGTTATGAATAAATGCATGAGTAACTTCTCAATGATTTAGCTTCTTTTGGAGGGAATTGTTTCATTATTCACCATCAACAAAGTTCTTTAAGTTTGCCTTTTTAAGTGATTTCTTGTGAAGAATACAGGGATTTGAGGAAAATGGAATAAAGCATTTCTATGTAAATTAAGCTAGTATGTTACCACAGCCAATGGCATAATTACTTAGAATTAAAATCATAACTTGGAAAAAAAGCTGCATTTTATTGAAAATTAGAGATTCATAAGGTTTTGAGTGGTTCAATTATTTCTCAGCACCTTATACCCACTCCAAACTCAAAAATGAGGATGAATCTCAGTTTATGTTGTTATACAAAATTTTTTTTAAAAAAAATCTATTTTATCTCAGAGAATAAGCGAACATTCTTGTTATAATGCCATCACCTAATGACTGGCAAAACTGTGATACATTGAAAGGACAATTCTCTTACTACTCTATCCACAGAATTTCTCAACCATTTTATACTTTTTTTTCTTGAAAAGTTCTCATGACTCAGATATCACAGTTGATCAGTTTTCTAACATATCATTAAAGTTATATGGGAAAGAAAGGAAAAAAGCAATCAATGGCTATATTTCTGTAAAATAGTATCTTTCAATAATACAAATAAGATCTTTAACACCAGTAATTTAAGATCAGTGAAAACTATCCTAATACTATGTCAAGGATTGGTTTGCTAATTCTATCACACACAAACACACACACACACACACACACACACACACAACAAGAATGCTTCAATTTCACTTGAAATATTCATGCTGCATGTTAAACTCTAGCACTTAAGTTCTGGAAGAGATCACAGAGTAAGCCTGCTGTTCCTCCCCTGATCCTCAAAGAAAATAAACTAAAGCCAATTTCTATTAATGCAGAGTATGAATGCATCCTATCTTCACTCCATTTTTCTATGGTGGTCTCTATTTTGATGCAACCTAAAGAAGTTTTAAGCGTTCTCAATTACTAGTCCATTTGAACAACCCTTAGACTGGTTTTAACAGGGTAAAATACTTGCAATTCAAACATCCATCAGACAAGGGTCTAAAATCCAAAATATATAAAGAATTCATAAAACTCAACAAGTGAATACCAATCTGACTAAAAGATGAACAGATATAAATAGATTCTTTTATAAGGAAAAGAAAGAGATGGACAATAAGCAAATGAAAATATGCTCACCCTATCTTATTATTAGGGAAATAAAAGAACAATGATATACCCGCTTTCAAAAATGATCTGGTTGACAAATCATCCAGGCAGAAAATTAACAAGGAAACAGCAACTTTAAATGACCATCAGGAACACTTAGGTCTAACAGACAAATACTGAATGTTTCATCCAATAACTACAGAGTTCACTTTCTTTTCAAGTATGTAGGCAACATTCTCAAGGATAGATCATATTTTTAGACACAAAATATGTCTCATTTTTGGACACAAAATATGTCTCAATGAATTCACAAATATTGAAATTACATCAAGATACTTTCTAGCCAAAAGGGCTTAAAACTAGACATCAACCACAAAAAGAAAGCTGGAAGACCTGAACAATATGCTTCTCAATTACTCTTGGGTAAAAGAGGAAATCACCAACACCAACTTATGTTTAAAAAAAAAAACCTTCCATAAAATGGGAATAGAAGTTATGTAACTCAACACAACAAAGGCCATATATGACAAACGCACGACCAACATCATAGTCAATGGCAAACAATTGAAAACATTTCTTCAAAGGTCAGGAACAAGGCAAGGTTGTCCACTCTCACCATTGCCATTTAACACTGTACTGGAAATATTAGCCAGAGCAATTAGGCAAGAAAAAGAAATAAAATGAATCCAAATTGGAAAGGATGAATCAAAGCTCTCATTATTTGCAGATAACATGATTATATGTATTCAAAATTTAAAAGAACTGTCAGAAAAAGTCTAGAACTCATCAGTGAAGACAGTAAAGTGGTAGGCTACAAAATCAATGCACAAAATCCGTTGTGTTTTTATACAAAAATAACATGGTAGAAGAAAATAAATCACAAAAATCACACTATTTAAAACAGAAGTTGAATGAATAAGATACCTGGGTATAGACCTAACAAAGGAAGCAAAAGACCTGTACAATGAGAATTGCAAGTCCCTCTTAAAAGAAATAGAGGAAGACACAAAGAAATGAAAAGGCACCCCGTGTTTATGATTGGGAAGAATTGATATTGTTAAAATGACCATGTTACCAAAAGCAGTATATAGATTTAATGCACTCTCCATTAAAATCTCATGGGTGTATTTCCAATTTCAAGAACAAAAAAATGTTAAAATTTATATGGAACAACAAAATACCCTAAATAACCAAAGCAATCATTAGAAAAAAGAACAAATCAGGAGGGGTTACACTTCCAGACATTGAACTATATTACAAAGCAATAGTGATCACAAAGGTATTGTACTGAAATAATAACAGAGGCACAGATCAGTGGAATAGAACTGAATCACCAGAAACCAACCCACTCACATACAGTCAGTTAATCTATGAAAAAGGAGCCAAAGCGATGGAGAAAGGAAATTCTTGTCAACAAATGGTGTTTGGAAAACTGAACAGTCACATGCAAAAGAATTAAGCTACATCACATTATAACACTATTCACAAAAATTAACTCAAAATGGACTAGAGACTTGGACATTAGACCAGAAGCCATGTAGTTCTTTGAAGACAACATTGGAAAGACTTTCCATGACATCAGTCGTAGAGAAGTATTTGGGGACTCAACTCCACCATCAAGAAACTAAAACAGAAATAAACAACTGGGACTACATCAAACTAAGGAGATTCTTCACTGCAAAAGAAAATGTCACCAAAACCAAAAGGAAACTTACTAACTGGGAAAAGATATTTGCATTTGATATTCCTGACAAAGGTTTAATATCTAAAGTATGCAAAGAACTAATAAAAGTCAATAACAGAAAACAGGCAATCCAATCAATAAAATGGGAGAAGGAATTGGAGAGATACTTTTCTGAAGATGATACACAGATGTCCAACAGGCATGTGAAAAGATGTTCCTACTTGCTGACTATTAGGTAAATGCAAACTTGTAAAAACAATGAGATATCACCTCACACCTGAAAGACTGGCTATTATTTCAAGTCTGGAAACAACAAATGCTGGCAAGTATGTGGAGAAAAGACAACCACTGTTGGTGGGAGTGAAAATTGGTGCCACCCCTATGGAAAACAGTTTGGAGATCCTCAAAAATCTTGAATTGGAAATCCCATATGATCCCATCATTCCACTTCTGGTATCTGCCCAAAAGACACAAAAGCACCCATCTGCACAAATTTATGCATCCCCATGTTTATTTCACAATAGCTAAGAACTGGAAATTACCTGTGTCCAACATCAGATGAATCGATGATAAAGAAGATGTGGTACATGTATACAATGGAATGCTACACAGCCCTTGGAAGAGATGAAATCCTATCATTTGAATCAACACAGATGGAACTAGAGGGGATTATGCTAAATGAAATAAGTCAAAAGAAGGATAGATGCCAGATGACCTCACTCATAAGTTGATTGTGAATAGACAAAACAAAGGAAAAAATGAAACAAAACCAAGACTTGAACATTTGCAACAGAAATGAGGTTACTTATAGGGAATGGAGCATGGGGTGGGGGGTGGAATGGTGGTGGAGCCCATCGGACAATGACGAAAAACACTTGGTGATTTGGTGGAGAGCATGGTGTGTTGAAATATATCTAAGGGTTGGGAAGCTATACATAGAAATTTATTGTAATGTGCAAAATAATTGCTAATATAAAAAATTTTTAAAAAGAAAATCAAAGAGGAATTTAAGAAATCTTAGAGACAATGAGAATGAAGACATGAACTACCAGAATCTAAGGGATGCAGCAAAAGAAACACTAAAAAGAATTTCATTGCAATCTAGGCCTACCTCAAGAAACAAGAAAATTTGCAATAAACAACCTAAACCTACACTGAAAATGACTAAAGAGTAGTACAACTAAAGCCAAAAATCTTTAGAAAAAAGGAAATTATAAAAATGTGTGCAGAAATAAACAAAATAGAAAAAAGACAATTTGGAAGATCAATGAAACAAAAAGTTGGTTTTTTAAAAAATTAACAAAACTGTCAAAACTGTGGCTAGACTCATAAGGGAAAAAAGAACAAAAACTCTCATAATTAGAATCAGAAATGAAAGGGGAAAAACTACAACAGACAATATAGAAAAAAAGGTCATAAGAGACTACTGTGAGCAGCTCTATGTCTACAAATTGGGCAACCTGGAGGACATGGGCAGATTTATAGAAAAATACAGTCTAACAACACAGAACCTAGTGTTGAAAAACTATGCAAGTTTTGGTTTGAAAAAAATTCAAATTGAAAAACTTGAATAGAATAATCATAAGCAATAAATTGAAGAGGTAATCAAAAGTCTCCCTAAAATTAAAAGCTCATGACCAGAAGACTTTACTAAAGAGTTTCACCAAACCTTTAGAGAAGAATACCTATTCTTCTCAAATTCTTCCAAAATATTGAAGAACAGGGACCATTCCTAAATGCCTTCAATGAGGCTAGCATCTCACTAATATCAAAAGCTGATAGACATATTACCTAGAAAGAAAATTAAAGACCAATAATGAAGAGAGATGCAACGATTCTCAAAAAATATTAACAAAAAAACATCTAACAATGCATCTAAAAGATCATCCATCATGACCAAATGAGAGTTATCCCAGGGATGCAAGGATGGTTCAACATACAGGAATCTCTTAATGTAACACACCATATCAATAAGGAAAAAAAAACACGTGAATGTATCACTAAACACAAAGCTTTTGACAAGATCCAACACCCATTTATGATTTTTTTAAAAACCTGCATAAAATGGGGATGGAAGTCACATACCTCAACATAACAAAGTCCTTGTATGATAAACCCACAGCCAACATCATGGTCAATGGTCAGGAGCAAGGTAAGGTACTCCAGTCCCATCACTGCTATTTAACATCATACTGAAGGTCTTAGCCAGAGCAATTAGACAAGAAAAAGAAATAAAAGGAATCGTAATTAGAAAGG
>RJWH01002659.1:0-101106 GCA_004363575.1 Solenodon paradoxus
TCACAGAAGACCTGAAGTTCGTGGCCCTGGGAGTGACCCAAGGGCCCTTTTTTGGGTTCCTGCCGCCATCTAGAGGAGGGTGCGGGTAGTGCAAGAAACACCGCCCACCCAACCAGCATCCGTCCTGCATCCCCGTCATTCACGTTATTCCTTCCATGTGCCAGACACATGGTTCTGAGCATTTGACATCCTTACATCACCGAATTCCTCACAGCAACATTTGGGGAAATGTCTTACCATTCCCATTTTACAAATAGGAAAACAGGCTCCGGTAGGTTAGACTGCCCTAAATTAGACACAAAGGTGCAGCAAGAATTAAACTCTAGAAGTTCACTGGTTTTTTTGTTTGTTTGTTTGTTTTTTATGTATGCTTTTAACTGCTAACTGGCGCTTCTAAGTTGAGGTGGGGCCTTTCCATGTACAAACCACCCGCTAGCAGCTCTCTGAGCGGATGCTGGCTCTGAGCACCTCTCTTGCCCTGGAATTACCAGGAGGGTGACAGCACAGGTTCCGGCTCCAGAGAGAAAATGTTAGAATCCAGCTGCTCCTCTTGACTGGGAGGCCAGAGGCTCATTTCTGCCATCTGGCAAACAGGACCAAGTCCTCCTTGCAGAGTGGAGATGAAAGTTAATCGAGCTCAGACGCTCAGAGGGTGTCAGAGACCTTGAGGATGTGGTGGTTTCTCTTCCTCTGTTAACTTCTAAGTCACTGGGGAGAGTGAGGTAAGTCCGGATGAGGATGTTCCTACCCAGCTTTTTCAAGGAACTGTGCGGCAGGAACGAAGGCGAGCAGGTAGGGAGAGGAGCAAGAGCATATTTTACTCAGTCGTTCACTTTGGTTGCTCCCTGCAGTTCTGGGTCATGAACCTGGGTCCTTGGGATGTCTGTGGACTGCGTCCAGTGACCTTACCTGCCAGGTCACCAGGCCATTCCATTTCTATCCATTTTTAAGGGAAGTGAGTAAAAAACCTGCTAGTGGAAAGGAGAATGATGATAATATTGGGTGTATGCTGTCCAACAGTCCAAAATTGGTGATTTACTCTATTTTACTAAGACACGTAGATAGTGAAAATAGAAGTGTGGCCCTTAAGTCCCTGTATGTGCTTTTCATGTTGAAGTACATAAGCCATAATACAGATACCACTTCTTCCTAAGCAAGGTCTATGGCAGGACAAAGAGATTCACGGTGGGAAGAAATGGAGTTGGCATTAGGCCACATAAAAACATAGCTGCTTTTGACAAAGAAAAATCATATCCTGTAACTTGACCTTGTCTTCATTCATTCTCTATTCAGGAATCATTTATTAGGAATCTATCATGTATTCAGTACACGGTGATCACTGAAAGGCAAAGCAAATATTCTAAAAGTAGGATAAAGCTTTTTATTTTTATTTTTTCACTTCTTACCTCTTGATCCCCCTTCACCCATTTTCTCCCAGGCCTACATCCCCCACCTCTGGAAACCAGCCATCTGTTCTCTACATCTGTGAGCGTGATTTACAGGAGATCATGTGGTATTTGTTCTCAGACTGATTTCACTTGGCATATTGCCATTGATATCCATCCATCCATCCATTTGTCATGAATGGCATTGTTTCCTCCTTTTCCATGACTGAATAGTATTCATAATTCCTGTGTCCATTCATCCATCAATGGACATTAAGTTTGTTTCCATATATTGGCTGTCATAAATAATGTTGCAATGAACATGGGGTGCATTTATTTTTTTAAATTAGTATCTTCATTTTCTTCAGACAAGCACCCAGAAGTGGAATTATTGGATCATGTAGTGGTTCTATCTTTAGTTTTTTGAGGAACCTCCATACTGTTTTCCATAAAAATTGCTCCAATTTACACTCCCACCAACAGTGCAGAAGAGTTCCCTTTTCTCCACACCCTTTACCAAAACTTACTATTTCTTGCCTTTCTTATATTTGCAATTCTAACAGATGTGAGGTGATATCTCACTGTGGTTTGATTTGCATTTTCCAGATGATTAGTGATGGTGACCACATTTTCATGTACCTGTTAGCCCGTGTATATCTTCTTGGAAAAACACCATTCAGATCTTCTGCCCATTTAATTGGACTTTTTTTTTTTTTTTTTTACTATTGATTTGCATGAGTTTTTAAATATTTTTAATATTAGTCCTTTATCAGATATATGATTGGCAAAGATTTTCTCCCCTTCAGCAGGTTGTTTTTTCATTTTGTTGGTGGTTGGTTTTTGGTTTTTTTTACTGTGCAGAAGCTTTCAGCTTCATATAGCCCCACTCATTATTTCTACTTTTTTTACTTTTTATTTTAAAAATCACAAGACATACATCAAGGAGCCTACGGTCACTGTTTTCTTCTAGGAGTTATATGACTTCAGGTCTTACAGTCAATTCATTTGTGTTCATTTTTGTGTATAGTATAATGTAGCTTCATGTTTTTGCTCGTGGCTGTTCAGTTTTCCTACCACCATTTGTTGAAGAGACTCTCCTCTCCCCATTATGTATTCTTGGGTCCTTTGCTGTAAATTCATTGACATGTGTCTGCTTATTTCTGGACTCTATTATATTGCCTTGATCTAAAGTGTCCATTCTTAGGTCAGCAACATACCATTTTAATTACTATAGTTTTATCAGGTAGTTTAGAGTCAAGGAGCACAGTACCTCCTGTTTTGTTCTTCTTAAGATCATTGGCTACTCAGGTCTTTTGTGATTTCATATGAGCTTTAGGGTTGTTCCATTTCTGTGAAAAATGCCGTTGGAACTTCAATAGGAATTGCATTGAATTTGTAGATTGTTTTAGGTAGTGTGGACATTCTAACAAGATAAATTCTTCCACCTCAAGAACACACACATATTTCCATTTATTTGAATCCTCTTCAATCCCTTTCTTTAATGTTTTATTGTCAGAGTACAGTCCTTTCACCTCCTTAGTTAAATTTATTCCTAGGTGTTTTATTCCTTTTAATGCAATTATAGAGTTGTTTTATTCATGCATCTGGAGGGACCCTGCTCTGTGCAAAGCCCTGTGCTCAGTTCTGGGATCCAAAGATGAACTGGAGCCATCCCTGTCTCCTCGAGAGATTCTCTCACCCACGTCCATTGCCAGGATCCTCGCACAGTGCCTGGCACCAATAGGCCCTCGTTAACTACATACCAAACACATTTTTAAATCACAGATTGGAGTCTAGACACTCAATGGCAAATTCACAGCAGTAAAAGCACAGTCCACTTGACAGGTATGTATTGAGCACCTTCTATGAGTTAGGCCGGTGCTGTGCCGTAACAGAGAATGAAGCCCAAGGGTCTACAGGGCATCAAAGGAGAGGCCCCGAATGCACTCCGAGTGTCAGAGATCGCTGCCTGGAGGAAGAGGCCCTGAAGCTGAGTCTTCAAGTGTGAGGGGTGGAGGGACCACTGGTGCACAGGCATGGGGGACACCACGCGAGCCTGTTTGGGGCAGTGACTCCTACAGCCGAGTGGTGAGTGAAATCAGAGTGAAAGAGCTTGGCAAAGTTGGCAGATGACCTAGCATGTCTGAGTGGCAGAGCAGGGGCATCACAGAGGGTCTGAGGCACAGGAGTAAAGTGATGAATTTGCACTTGGGGCAGATCTGGACGCAGGTGGGCCAGGAAGGCCAGTGGGGAAGCTGTGGCCATGATGGTCCAGGTAAAGGGGAAGGGGAGGGAAGAGGGGAACAGAGATGTTAGAGGAGATATTTATGAGATCAAATCAAAATGCTTTGCTGAGTGCCTGAGTGTAAAAGGAAGGGGGCAGGGGCAGGAGAAGGGGTGCCCCATGTCTGGCTCCAGATACAAAGTAAATAATAGGACCTGATCTGAAAACAAGGAAATATGGGAGGAGGCGAAATAGGTTTGGGCTGATGAGGGTGGGAAAGGAGGAAGCCCACTGCAGGCAGTCCAAAGCAAACCAATTAGCTGTCCTCAAAGACATCGCCGCCTTGACACTGGTGGGGCAAGGGGTCTCCAACAGGTGGTGATGGCCCTGCAACAAAGCCAGTTCACCTCACCACTGCTGCTCCCTGCTGACACCTCCTCTAATCCCCAGGACGAAGGTACAGGTTCGTCCAACCTTCCCACAAATGTGTTAACTGGCCGCGCCACGCTCCACTGTGGACATCTGGCATCCAGCAGCAAACAGAGGAATCGAGCTCCCTGCCCCAGGTCAGAGCGCTTGCAAATAGATACAGAAGTCTAGGACCAGTAGAAGGGAACAACGGTCCTGGAGAATAATGAGAAGAGGAAGGAGGTGCTGGGAAAGCGGAGGGGCACTTAAATAAGATGAATTAAATGGGGTGCAGAGGCTAGAAGGTAACCTTTCAACAGCCTGAAGTTGCTGAGTCCTGTGTGTCTCCAGGGAAGAGGATTCAGAGCCCAAGGAAGGTGGTGCCCAAGCAAAGGCAGCACCTTGGGTGCAGCAGAATGGAGCAGAGATGGCAGAAACAGCAAGGGAGGCGTGGCTGAGGGAGGCGTGGCTGAGGCGGAGCTTGGACCCTGGGTTTTTCAGGGGAGGCCCAGAGAAGGACCTTGGCTTTGATTCCGCACCATATGTGTTCGGGAAGCACCAGAGACTCTGAGCAGAGGTGTCGTGTGAGCTGACTTACATTAGACAAGGACTCTGCTGGCCTGACATTTACTGAATGGAGCCAGGGTGCTGGGGGCAGGGTGCCCGGAGAGGAGGCCTTTGTGAGAAGCCAGTGAGATGTGGGTGGCAGAAGCCAGAGCCGCAGAGCGAGGCTGTGGCGTGAACTCAGTGTGCTGTGAGTGGAAACAGTCTCCGAGATGGAACCCCAAGTGGGCCTTGGTCACAGGGAAGGGAAAGGAGCAGAAGGCCCAGGGCCTGGAAGAGAGAGAGAAGCCTGGGAATGAGACAAGGACTGAGGTGGTAATCAGGGGCCCTCCCAGTGGCTGTTATCACCACTCACCTGCAGTTAAAACCAGTTCTCTTGTCTCAGCCATCCCCTAGGCATCCCTGTGCAGGGACGCCCTGAAGCAGCCACACGCAGGATCTGAGGTCCTTCACTTTTCCACGAACTCTAGCTTTTAATCCAGGACCAGTCACCATCTGAATCTGTGCCTTTGGGGGCCAACTTTAAGGAAATTATTTGCATTTTTCATGAATTGCCTCCCTGTCTTTAGTAAATGCCTTTAAAATCTTCACCCTGGCGCCTCCTGGTAGCCTGGCAGTTTAGTTTCCTGGGTGCTGTCCACATACATCCCAAGGTGCCTGGTTCCAGACCCGGTTCCAGACCCGGGTCCAGGGAAGCAACTAAGAGGAACAACTAAACAAAGTGAATAAAGTGCTGCTTCTTCCTCTCTGCCTGCTCCCTCTGTTCGCCTTCCTTCCTGGCTTCACCTTTCCTTTAAAACAGAGTATGCATCCCAGGACAGTTCTCTTATGCAGCCACCACCGCTGTGGTCATTCTGTGTGCAGCTCATCACTTATTCCTCCTCTAAGGTGAGTGTTACTATTCCTGCTTTCCAGTTAGGAAAGTGAGGCTCAGATTAGAGTCAGCCTGAGGATACACACCTAGAAAGCGGGAGAGGGCCCTGACTTCTGAACACGGGGTGTCGGCGGCACTGCTGTGGGAGCCGGGCTTCTGTGGCCACCAGGCCCGGCAGACAGGACTGGTCTTTTCCAATCATCATCTTAAGTCCACTTTGGAAGCAGCTCTGCCCAGAGATCCATGTGAGCCCCCCAAGATCTGCTGATTCAACAAGGCATGCCTGCCTGCAGGTAAAGACAGGCAGGCTAGAGGCTCCAAGTCCTTTCCACGGACAGGACAGGCGGGCCCCAGCAGGGAGGCCTGGACCAGCCGGCCACAGGGAGCCGCAGGAGGTTTGGGACAGGAGGGCGTGATTCCTGGGGCGAGGTGCTCCAGTATGACCCAGTGCTGAAACAACAATGGGCTTCTGGCACTGGGACTGCACAGCCAGGCATCCCAGAGCCCTTTCCTTTCCCACAGCCACCAGGACATGGCATCGAAGATCTTCTGCTGTTGCTGCAAGGCCAGCGAGGGGTCGTCTTCTACGCACTACTCCTACCACCCAAGGACATCCCAACAACCTCAGCCTCGGACCTTCAGTAGGTTCCAGACTCGGGGGGTATGCGGTGGGCCAGGACACATAGGTTACTTCCCCAGACTTCTGTCTCCCCACCCACCTTCTCAGGGCACCTTGGCATTTCTTTCAGCCTTTTAGGGGAGTGGAAAGGGAGTAGTTACCCAAACCTGAACAACCAGCCTGAAGCCCATGTGTGTGTCAGGTACCGGAGATTGATTAAGAACGCTGGCTTAGTACTACCTGTCAGTTCAATTCTGCCTCAGCGGCCAGTGAACTTGCGTGGGTCACCCAACCTGACCAATCTGCGTTCCGTGCCCTTCTGTACAAAACGGGGATGATGATAAGATACTTCTCAGGTTGCTAGGAGGGTGAAATGACGCAATGTGTTTATGTGCCTTGAACACGGTCCCATGAGAAAAAGGCACCAACCAACCTAACTGCCTTGGTGCATCGCTCAGGATCGGGGTGGTTAGCTGGGGCAACAAGCAATCGAGAATCTCAGTGGCTTAACTCAGTGCGGGGTTGTTCTTAGCTCAAGTGGGCAGGATATTCTTCCGAGCCATCCATGCAATAAGCAGTCCCGGAGCGAGGGAGGACCAGACTACTGACCCTGGGTAGCTCAAAACCTACGCCCAGGATAAATGCTCCCCTCCCCTCTTTCAGATCTGAACACAGACACTCGCAAATTCAGTTTTCAAAAGAGACCACCACACTACTTCCCCAACACTCGATCGATGAAGGTGTGCACTATCGGGAGACCCTGAGCAATCTAGCCACAGCCCCCACGCAGGTCTCTGAGGCCCCGCGGCCGCTGGAGAATCTCTAGGAGGAGGTGGTGGTGGACGGGGCCATGAAGACTGATTCAGAAACTCCCTGAGGAGGAGAAGACGTCTGAGCCATCCCTGAGTCACCAGCAAGTCACTTCAGCTCCTGACAAAGCCCCTGCGGGAGTTGCTGTCCCTGATTAAAGTCCTCTTCGCATCACAGGACTGCATCCCTCCTGGTGCCTTTCCCTCCCCCAGCCCCACTTCTAAGATGCCCTTGAATAAAGAGCAATTAGAACCCCACATCTCTCATCAGGTCATTGAACTCACTCCCACCCCCACCTCCCCACACCTCCATAGCCCCCCAAATGGGACTGCAAGTTCCAACCCTCTAATTACCTGGTTGATTCTCCTGGCTACCAGCCCCCACCCTTGGTCTCAAAGTAGCCTTATTAACATAACACCTGCCAATTTCGTTGCTCTCTGCTCAGGAAATTCTAAAACCCAAAGCAGTGAGGATACAGATTGGAACAGTGCAAGGAGAACCTGTGCCAGTAGACACAGGCAGAACACAGCCTGCAGAGCCTCGGGAAAAGCCCTGTCTGACAGAGCCCTCCCTACAGGCCACACTGCAGGCCAGTGCCTGTCCTGTGCCCCCTAAGCGCTCTCCGCCGCCCCCAGCACCACAACCCCCTCCTAGAAGGGGAAATGGGAGGCACAGAGAGGCTGCACATCTGGTCCAGGCTTGCTCTTAGCCTCCCTTCTAGACTGTCTCCTGGCACTGACCCTGAAAGATGGACCTAGAATCTTCATTCACATGAATACACCCCGGCTGCCAGATGCAGACTCAAGGTAGAGACACTGTTAATTACCTATCTCAACAGACTCAGGCTCAGGCATCCAGCACCTACTGTACCCAAGACGTGAGAGATTTTTTTTTTTTTTTATTATTGAGCATTTACTCAAGCACTTTACATTTTTGTTGCGAGCACTTTCCAGTTTTGATATCATTTCAACTTCACAAAAACCCTGCCAGGTAGGTTCTCTTAGACCCCATTCCACAGATGAAGAGACCCGGGTGAGAAGGGCTGCGCTCCTAAGAGGTATCACGTGGGTTAGAATAAATGGGATTCTTGACGCAAGCTCCCAGCTACTTCCTGGGCCCCCAAGGCACCATCACGCCCATCTTCACCACCCCCAAGCCTATCTACTCAGAGCCTACAACCTGGAGTGCAAGTTCACGGGTGGAACGTGATTCTACCCTTTGAAGTAGGCAAGATAGAGATCATAGGGAGTTTACACATGAGGAAACTGAGCACACGCTGAATGCTGCATGCTCTGGAGGGGAGGGCATCCCTCCAGAGAGGAAAGGACAGGAAAGAACAGGGAGGCTCACTTAACAGAACTCTAAACTGAGGACCTGCTGTTTCATCATTTACTACATAACTTTATTCTGTTTTTCTGCTTATCGGGATTTATGGTGGGTGATAAACGTGTGCTACTACATTCACAGATTTCCTCTATGGTAGGTGAGGAAGATTGTAGCTGCCTCTGTGAAGTCTTCTCTTAAGCAAAGCGCAGGAAGCAAACTATCTGCAGGCAGTTCTCTCATGATCAGATAACAAAGGGTTGCCTCTGCTAGATATCTTGAGGCAGAAGGCACAGTAGCTAAAGGCTAAGGTCTTTCCTTGTTTTGCATAATTATATTATCTCCTTGTAACCCAACCCTACAAATAAATCAAGGAGCCTAGGTCCAGGTCACTGTCCTTCAACCAGAAAGCAGTGTCCCACCTGGCCCCCGCTTTTCTGCATGTATGTTTGTCTGTCTGTTTTTTCTTTAGGCTCCTGTAGCCCCCTCTCAGGTACCCCTTCGAACAGCCACGTGGGCCGCGGCAGCAAAGTTACCTTCAGTCAGCTCAAGAGAAATGCCTCAAGTGGCCATTTCCAAAGGTTGATCTTCACACGCAATGTTTGCTCCAGCCCAGAGAAAGCAAACAGAATCATCTCTTATAGGACACATAACCACAGTATTTCATGTATTTACCAGCTCCGTCCTATAAAGGAGAGACTGACACTCACAGAGGTTAAATGACTGAACCCAGGTCACACAGCTAGGAAGCTGCTGATCTGCAATGAGAATCCAGATCTCCTGATAGCCAGGCCAGTGTCCTCACCAAAGGCAGATCCGATCTGGGACTACTCAGCCATGCAGGGCTACACAGCCTTTCAATATGCAGACAAAGGCATGACGGACAAACAGGCCAAGGGCTAGGAAGGTGCAGTACAAGCTGGAAATTCCCCAAACTTCATTGAGATCCTCCCATCTCTGCACTGTAGAGATGGGTAAACTGAGGACCAGTCAACAATGACACAGCTAGAAATGGCAGATCAGAACCCGGACCCATATCTGTGCCAACCTCTTCATTCAACTGACTATAGAGAGCAACGTGCAAAAGCGACTACAGAGGTGTCGGAGCAATCAACAGGATTTTTTTTTCCCTTAGCAGGTCCGGGTCATGCACAAAAAGTATAAAATACAGTCTTTGTCCTTAAGGAGCATATAGTCTAGCTAGAAAAACAGGCACAAGAAAATCAAATCAACACCATAAAACAACAGGAAAGGCAGCAGCCACATGAAGAATGCAAAGAAGGCAGAGGGGAGCAGGGATGGCGATGCTGAAAGGCGGGTAAATAAACTCAGGCTTTGAAGCATGCCTAGGAGTTCGACAGGTGGACAGAAATAAGCATGTCAGTCCAGGAAGAGTTTCAACACAGGAAGGAGTTTTCCAGAAATAAAGTTGAAGACAGAGGTGAAGAGCAGGTCCTGGTGAACCTTTAATGGCAGAGCAGGGCTTTTGAACTGGGGGTCTCGGGACAATGGCCTTCAATCATGTTCAGGAGCAGAGAACATGAAGCCTCTGAGGCCCTCAGGGAGCTCACAAGCGACAGGCTATGCTGCCGCCTGCAACACTGCACATCATACAACAGGTCTGCGGCTCTGTGTGCAGGAAAACACAGCCGCCACAACCCGGCAGGCCTTTGAAGGTCCTCAGATGGCACAAGATCAGTCTTTTCCCCGATACTCCTGGACCACTGCGTGCTATTTGTTTCTTTTTTCCGTCTTCTGGAGCCCGTGTGTGGGCCACCTGCTTTGCATAAAATGGGTGTGGGGACAAAAATGGAGAACATTCTGAGAATTTGCTTCTTTTCATCAGGTTAGGAAGAGGCAGTCTTAGAGGCCCAAAAGAATGTCACCAAGAGCAGTGTCCTTCCAGAGCCTCTGCTTTGGACATAAGTTTAGCCCAGTCCTGTCATGTTCAAGGTCCTGGGTTCTCCAGAAAATGAAAGGGTTGGTTCTCAGCAGCACGGATGGAAGCTTGGAGAGAGACCACCTCGCCAATCATCAGCTTCTGAAAAAGTCAGCGGTCAACACAGGCTGTGGACGCCACACTTTTGTGCAGGGTCCCGGTGTGAGCACAGCACCCCCATGCTGACATGACTGCCACCTGTGGAGTGGCCCCAGAGGCTTCTCTGTCCACCGAGGCTCACCCCGGCCTCGTGGGCTGCTGAGGTCTCCCTTCCCACAGTCAGTCTGGGAGGAAGACGAGCGCCTCCGTCGCTCAGTCACCTGGTTAGGTACGGGCAGCACCCGGTGCTGAGGAATTGGGCTTCTATGAGCTGGCAGGGGCAGGGGACCCTGGCAGAGTCTGTATGCCGTGTCCCCACTGGCCGGGGGAGCTGAGAAGTCACCAGGAGCCGGATGTAGTAGCCACCAAACACTGCCAGCAGCTGCTGGGCCATTTCCTGGAAGAAGCAGAGAAACAGAGTGAGATGCCCCAAAGGCGCCAGGGGAAGCAAGTGGCCCTCACACCTCCAGGCCCACCAGCTGCTCACTGGGAAGACCCCAGCCAGGCCTTGGACCCCAGCTGGAGTCCTGGAAGATGCCTGGACCGGAGCCCCCGCTCTGCAACTCGCTCCTGGGTGGGCAAACTAACTGGTGATAATAAATGCAAAACAAAGACAAGCAACAGAGCCTCCAATCACTGGAGAAACTGCCACTGACTTTGACCACACACACACACACACACACACACACACACACACATTTCAATCTCAAATTCCCCTGAGTCTGTAAAGTACAAGAGGTCAAGGGAACGCACTTGAAACAAACCACTGCAGTGGGAACAGGGGCAGGATTCTTCAGCTCATCCAAGGCATCTGAAGGATTTCTTTAGAGAAGTGCTCGTAATATACTCACAGTGTGCTGATAAAACTGCATTTCTCATAATGAGACATATGCCATAGCTTCCACTTCTACAGGCACCGAGCACGGTAAACTCGCAGAGACTGGAGACTAGCATCTGTCTTCTACAAAGAAGGCCCCGGGCTGCATGGCCCATGTAGTCACAAGACTGTTCATCCCTACATTTCAAAACTCTGGATGTCAGCCAGCAGACACGTCTACTCAGTACTTAATGGTGACATTTACATTCAAGTAAAATAAAACACGCAGTGCACCCCTGTGGCTCACACAGCTAAGATGCAGCCCAGGGAAAGCCTATGGACCTGGGTTTGGGACTCGGGGTTGAGGGGAGGGGGAAGAAATAAAATAAAATGTGAAAACTGGACACTCCACCACCAAAAATAAGGAGCACAGACTAGTGGGTTCTCAGAGGCTGGAGAAGGAGGGAAGGAGAAGCTTGTGTACTGAGTATAGAGTGCTGGTCTGAGAGGATGAAAAAGTTCTGGACATGATGGTGGTGAAGATGATGATAACCTGAAGATACATAACGCCACTAAATTATACACCAAAAAAAAAAAAAGTTAATGTGGTAAATTCTGCATTATGTACACATTGTCGCAGTAAAAAACTAAAAAGTGAAAAAAAGTAAGTTGGGACTTAATGCATGCTTTTCATGAACACGTCTGATTTCTAAGTTCCATATATGGGTTTGGTGGCTGGGGTCAAAGGTACACTGTGTTAATTCCTTATATGTGGCAGGGAAAGTCTTTTGCAACACGTGTGCCCAGACTAAATACAACAAAATCAGGTGTGGGCTGCATCAAGGCTGTTAATGCCAGTAAAATTCGTTTTTGAAAACAGGCTTTTTTTTAATGCCAGGAAAATTTAATTTTTAAAAATATGGATAAGCATTTGTTCAAATGTAAACATCACTTGTTCATTCTGAGGTAAGATAGTTTGACAGATGGTTAAAAGAACAGTAGTCTGAGAAATATAATTTACAATAAAACTTTCAAGAAATAAATACCTGCCAAAATAATTTAAAATAGCCTCCGAAGTTTAAATTCCAAACTTTCCAAGAGTCACATGCAATATTTTTTCCCTTCTGATTATATATTTTTAGAGCACCTTTTTGGTTCACAGCTAAACTAAGCGGAAAGTACATGAAGCTCCTATACATCCCCGCCCCAAAACACAGGCTCCCCACCATCAGCACCCTCAGCGGTACATACGTTATAATTCATGAACCTACACTGACGCATCAGTATTATCCAAAGTTTGTGCTTACATCAGGATTCGCTGGGGTGCGTACCCTATGAGTTTTGACCAGTGCACAGTAATGGATGGCCACCACTACGAGAACAGGTTTTTGAATCAAAGAATCCAGGGGGAACTTTAGTTGACCATTCTGACACAGACCCACCCCCGCAAGTCAGTTCACCATGCTGGGCCCATTTCTTCACCAGAGAAAGAGGGAAAATCATAGCATCCACATGGGCGAGCTGGAGTGAGGAGTAAAGGAATGAACGGACAGGAAGTCCAGTACCTAGTGCTCAATAAATGGCATCAATGTCATCACCATCATCCTTATTCACAAAAGCAAAACCTCCACCTTCTTCTGGAGAATCGAGTTGCTTTGAGCTATTCTTTATACTAGAAAATATTGAAAACCTAAAAGAGACTCTATTCATGAAGTCAGATTGATCTTCTCACTCATTCTACAATCTATAATTAAGAAGTAAACATTGTGGCAAAAAAAAATTAGCCTACCTAGGCACGCCCTGGTGGAGCAGTGGTTGGGTCAATCACCTCCGAAGGAGCGCAGGTCACATACCCCTGGGTTCAAGTCCCAGGTCTGGGAGTAAACAACCAGTGTGAACAACTAAATAAAAATAAAATAAAGATGTTTCCTCCTTCTCTCTCTTCTTGCCTGCTGAGAATCAGTAAGGGTGATGTCTGCCCTTGATTTTGCCACATCTTTGCTCTGTGACTTTGGGCAAGTCAGCTAATCTTGAATGCTTATTTCACCCATCAAGGAAGAAGGAAAAATAATCTACACCTCAGAAGGTATGCTACAAACTTTCATGCGTGATTAAAAGTCTGCTCTTGGCACGCCCCGGTGCAACAGCAGTTTGGTCTGCCACCTCCAGCAGAGTGCAGTCCACACACATCCCAAGGACCCAGGTTTGTGTCCTGGGCCCGGGGAACGACGAAGATGAACGACTAAATAAAGTAAGTAAAAATGATTCCGTCTCTCTTCTGCCTGCTTGTCTACTTACCTTCATATCTGCCTGTACTTTTCCTTTAAAAAAAAAAAGGGGTGGGGGGTGTAAATCAAAAAAGAATTTGTTCAAAGTTATGAGGCCTCCATAACTATTTCTCCGCCTTTCACAGGCACTGGGTTCCTACTGAAATATGACAATCAAGCTCATGTTGAGATTAGGACACTGTGCCATCCCCAGCTAAACGATAAGGACAGCTACTTTCAAAACATGTGCGCACACACTAAGACTTGATAGTCATGACAGAAAATTGCATTACAGTTGGTCTGAATGAATTTGAAAAAATAATTTAAAAGACCCGTCATATTTAATGGGCTATTTCACATAAACTCAGACATGCATACCACAACAAAGCACATGACTGTGGACTCTCCCCTGCTCTTCAAGAAAAAAGTCAATGGAATGCCAGGGAGGAGATTAATGCATTCATTCTTCCTGCTTTGCATAGGCCCCCCACATACTCCCCACCAGTATAAAAGGGAAAGTATGAGCTGACTTGAGCCTTTAATCCTCAAATCTGTTGGCTGAAGAAAAAAAGTAAGTAATGGAAATACTCTCGTAAATCACAATGAGCCTGAGGTCGCCTCTCACGACCTCGAGTGTGCCTTCATGGCGAGAAAACGGCAGCACGCGTTACCAGCCACATCGTCAGCTTTCTGGTCTATCAGCCCTTGGTCATACTCAGTAGGCAGCTTAGGGGACAGGGCCCGACAGAACTCTGGGACTGGAGCCCAGAGATGCATGTAAGATTTACATATCCATGTGAAAGTTTAGTAGCTAGATGGAAGATGATACACTGATTGATAAACAGATGAAAAATGACCCAACAGGCATCGATGACATGATCAGGGAAGCAACAACCCATCAACAATATGCAACTACGCATTCAGTGGAACCACCAAAAAAGAATAACCAAGATATTTTAAAATGGGGGGAAAACCCAAGAGATATACAATGACTCCTATGAACTACTTTTTTTGAAGAAACATTTTTATTTGGTTGTTCATGTTGCTTCCTCTGGTCCCCGGACACGAACCTAGGTCCTTGGAATCTATGTGGACTGAGCTGATTCCACTACTCCACTAGGGCATGCTAAGCTATCTTTTTTTTTTAATGCTGGGTTTGAGGGGAAAATAGATTGCAAACCAGTAGGCTAGAGGAGGTGTGTGACCGCTACCAACTCAGTAAAACCACGTATGTCTCCAGGAATCTAGAATCACAGGCCCCACAGAGTGCAAATACCAGGTGCCCGTTACCTCTGGCTCAGCCTCAGGAACAAGCTGGAGCAGCTCTGTCTGCATGAGCAGCCTCTCCTTGGAATGAGGACTCTTGGGCAGGAGAGGAGCTTCCTCCTGCAGGTTCTCAGGTCCCTCTGCCGCTGCTGGTGCCATGGTGGGACTCACCCCCGTCTCCATGACAACACATATCTGGCTCAACTTGCATCTCAGCAAGGACTGCAAAAGAAACAGAGCACGGATTCGGGTGGGTCCTCGGTGGTATCTGAGAGGCTTGAGCTGCCGACAGACTGGAAATGAGCACATGGCTGAGAGCAGAAAATTCCCTACAAAGGCAGGGCTTTTAAAAACCTCTACGCACTTTTCCTTCCATACTCATGGTGTTCCTAACGCAGCCTGGCAAGTGGGCATCTTGAACCGGAGGTTACAGATGAGCAAACGGAAGCTCAGACGATTTGCCCAACGCCACACAGAAACTAAGATCAGGGCTTAACCGCAGCCCTGACGTCTCGGCACTTCCAGGGCCCGGAAAAGGCTGCTACAGGACTCCGGGGCAGGAGGGCTGGGCCGCACACCAGCCCGCTCGAAACTCGTCTCCACCTCTGTGGAATCTGAGGAAGAGGTTCCTGACCTTCTTCTTAAATAGTAAGAAGACAATTTAGACACATAAAAATCATCTCTATAATGATACTTTGCTCTGCCAGGATCTATTGTTGCTATTATTATTAAAGGAATGGTCAGTTTACGAAACGTGGGAAATGTGACTGTTTAAAAGGGAGAGAAAACAGTCAGAACTCCCAAGGTAAAAGCCCCCAGTGATTCCACAGTTTCCCTGGACACTGCTCCAGCGCTGAGGTGGGACGATCGTGACATCTGGCCTCCTGATTTGCTGTTTGCTTCACGTTTTCACGTAAGTTCTTACCTCTTGACTTGTCTTCATTTCTCGGACATGGTCAGACAAAAACTGCGCACAGTTCTCCAGGTCAAAGTAGACGAACCAGAGCTGGGGAGAGAAGAGGGTTTGACCACTGGGGCTCAGGGCCAGTGCCCCTTGACCCCTCTGTCCCTGAGACGCTCCCCTCCTGCCTCCTCACTGGAGCCTCTCCCTTCTGAGGACAACCGTCCTGTCCTCTGGCAGGAACGTGCCATCTGTTCACTCCCAGAGTCCCCATGTGGGGCCTAACTCTCCAAAGCATGACCGTAGGACAATGGCTTTGTGCAAATGTGAAAAAAAAGTCAAGCCCGTTCAAAGTGGCTGTGGCTCCCTCTTCCACAAGCTACTGAACATTCTAGACCAACTTCCAAAGCCTGCTGGACCCCAGATCTCCATCTCGGGTGATCATCTACTCAATACAGATTGGGGCGCCTTTCTGTCTGGAACCCAACATGCCAATGAGGGAAGCTCTTCGGAGCTGTCCCCACCACAGCCCACAGCCAGGACAGGACAGGACAGGATAACGCCTTGGGTGCTTTGAGGGGAGTGAAGTACAGCAAGATGTGTCTTCATCTCACCATTACCTCCCCTTCCGCCTCAGTCCTCTGAAGCCCAGGGGAAACTCAGGCCACGATCCTCCATGTTCATGCATCACAGCATCTTGGGGGTCCCTACTTACTGCACCCCACAAATCAAGTCCTGCAAGAAACTGGTGGTCCACATCTCTCACCTCAGCCCACTGACCACTTTTTCTAGATCCCAGCCCTCCTTCCTCTAGGCGACTGATGCAGGAGACCCCAAGTCACCTCCCTCTTACCAACTAGTCTCTCCCACTATCTCATCCCTAAAGAGATAATTTTGATTAATTTTTTTGGATTTTTTATCATGAATTTTGCCAAACATATAAAACAGCGGAGCATTAACTTCCAGCTTCCTATCATCTTGGTTCTACAGTTACCATCTCCTGGCTGGTCACCTTTTATCTTGACTCTCACCCATTACTCACCCCAAGGACACCTCCCTCCTGGTCCCCTCCTCGCTGATAGTCTCCAAGAAAATCCAAGATATTCTATGCCTCATCCCAAAATGTCACTTGGAGACTAAAGAGCCCAGTTACTGTAAAGCATGAGTCCATTCAGCCCTCTATCCATCCCTGCACGCAATCAGCACTTGTCAAGCCACACCCAGGTGCCAGCTGCCAAATGAACTGAAAAGGGCTGCCAGGCTCAGGAAGGTCCCAGGCTGCCACTGCACATGTGAGTTATCAAAAAAAAAAATTTTTTTTTTTAAAGGAAAGGTGCAGTCAGGAATGAAGGTAGACAGGCAGGAAAAGAGAGAACAAAGAAGCATCTTTATTTAATTTTTACTTAGCTGTTCACATTGCTTGTTTCTCCCGGGCCGGGACTCAACCCCAGGGGTGTGCGGCTTACTCCTTAGAGACGACTGACCTAACCCCTGCTCCATCAGGGCGTGTCAAATCACCAATAATCTAATGCTGCTGCTGAGTTCACCCCCTGGCACCCCCCTTGCCCACCACTCTGCCCACCTCGGGGGCGCCGGGCTCCACAGACAGGGCGCTGCCTCCCCTCAGCCCCAGTACCTACCTGCCTGGCAGCAGCAGGCTCAGAAAATACCTGAGGGATGAACAGCTCAGAGCACAGGGGCTTCTTTCCAGGTCCCCCAACCCCGGGGCTCCCACCAGGTATGGGGCAATGGCAGGTTAGTGTGCAGATGCGCTGCTGAGGGCCGAGCAGGAGACCCAGCCTCACTCGGCCCCACTCTGCAGACCACCCGGTCACATAAGCTCTCTCTCCCTTCGTGCCATCGAAGGACAGAGCCAGGTGGACAAGGTCTTCGGGGTCCAACCAGCCTCTCCAGGGACCTCACTTGGGCCCCTCAGCACCCAGGAAACAGCTCGGCACAGAGGAGGCCCTACCCGTCGGCTGAGTAAGAGCTGAGTGAGGGACAGGACTTCGGAAGTCCAGCCCTGCCCCACAGCTGGTCATGGCCACCGACAATCTCCAGGAAGAAACACGGACGCAGGGAGGAAGGACTGCCACCTGTCCTGGTCGCCCAGCCTGGGAGACACAGTAGCACCCGCTGGAGAGCACAGGGCCACTCTCGCTGTCAGCCCAGCCCAAACGGCCTTCAGTACCTGAATCACGCTCTGGCAACCTTCCACTGTGTCCGTCACCCCCAGCAGCACCCGGTGTCTCAGGAGACCTCTGTTGGCCGCCGTCAGCCTTAAGTCTGTGTTGGTGTTGGCCTGTAAGACAAATGCCAGCCCCGTGGCCAGACCGCCACGCTGCCAGAAAGCTCCTGGGACGGGGGCACCCAGCACATGCCAGGGCACCATTGTCGTCATCAAGATGTGTCCGTGTCCTCCCCTACACATGGGGGCTGTGGGGTTGCTGGGACGGTAAACTCCATGGTGCCAGACAGACCTGGGTTGAAAGCCAGCTCTGCTACCTCCTGGCTGTGCGGCCCCTGGACAGGTCACACCCTTCCCTGAGCTTCGTTTGCTTCAGCAGCAGAATAAGAATGGAAAGTGGCCTCGCCTCTCAGGAACGTGGGAAGACTGCATTGCGACTGTGAGCGTGAATCGTGCAACAGACACTCGTGGGAGGCGGGGGGCTGGGAGGGTCTGAGCCGCTATTGCATGAATAAAGCGCCTGCTGTCTGCGAGGCACCCGCTTCCTGCAATCACCAGCACAGCGCCTAGCCCTTTAAAGGGGCTCTTAGACCCAGCCTTCTCCTTTCCCCACTCAAACCAATGGACACGTGCATTTAGTTGACAAAGCAGACATGAAGCAGGTGGAGAAGAAGGGAGACAGGACACCACATGCTGGTCTGGGAAGAGGCGCAATACACTTTCAGACGCAACTGGAAGGCAGGCCACTCAAGGAGAATGGCCCCCAAAGAAGTGGGCGCCAGGCAATACAGGGGGTAGGAGGCCCAGGGTGCTGATCACATAGCCTCCATGGAAGCCATGTCCCTCAGGGTAGAGAAGAGACTGCTGGCCTCTCCAACTCCAGATGCCCCCTGGGGTCCAAATGCACATGGATACCTATTTATAATCTCTGACCAGGCGGCCTAACTCCCTGTTCCACAGAAACCTGAAATGGTCTATGAGAAGGGTTAAAACACACTGAACTTTCCAGGAATGCCACTACTAGGAAAATGGAGGGGTGATTCCATCTGGTTTTACCTAGAACTTCTGTTAAGGGTTTCAGAAACCTCTAGCACCAAGAACCCAAGGCCTGACTTTGCCTCTGTATAATCTCAGGCCAATTACCCAACCTCCCCCTTCTTCCATCTTCTAACTCCAACAGGGCAGAACAAAGGCCCTGGCATCTCAGGGCTGTAACGACAAATGAGCTCATCCACGGAGAGCACGGGAAGAAAGAACACTGAACACATGTCAGTTAACACTATCATGATGATGGAAATAGTGACTAAACCACCAGGATTTCCATGTAGCATGTCGGCCACCGAAAAATGTCTTTCAGAACTTCGCACATGCCCTCGCAATGTGCTTGACACTGTAGCGGATACAAGGTGTGGTCTTTATTTTATGCCTTTTTTTTTTTAAAGGAAAGGTGCAGGCAGGAATGAAGGTGAGCAGAGGCAGGCAGGGAGAGAAAGAAGAAGCTCTATATTTATTTCACTTAGTTGTTCATCTTGGTTGTCTCCCTCAGCCCCGGGTCTTAAACCAGGCCCTTGGGATGTAGTAGACTACACTGAGGTGGACCAGCCCACTAGGCCACCAGGGCAAGCCACGGGCATGGTCTGGTCTGCCTTCACAAACTATCCAATCTTGAGACAGGCCGATAACGCGCCAAGCAAGGCAACATGCTCCTAAGGATGCTCCGTGATGCGGATAACACAGTAAGAGTGACGGTGGTCAGGTGGGAAGATATGCACAGTCCTAAAAGAAGAGGACTGTAAGAAAGAAGATGCCTTCCAAGCTGAGGTCAAAAAGGAGACCTGAGAATGGCTGTTGACCATGACGAGTCACTTAGCCTCTCTGAGCTTCGTCTTCCTTCTGGCAAACAGAGTCAATGGTCCTAACAGCTTAATGTTTATTGAGCATCTACTTTATACCCAGTACTTTTATATGCACTCATGTGTACAACGTCCTTTAATTCGCCCAATAATCCTATGAGGGAGCTACAATTCGTATCCCATTTTACAGATGAGGAAACGAAGCCAGGTCACAGAGCTAAGAGGTATCAAGCTGTGGTTGGTCCCAGTCATGTTCCCTGAACAAGTATAAAGCAATGACAAAAGGACCACTATGTCCCAACCTCCATGCTGACCAAATAAAGATGCAGGGTCTTCTTCCGCTCAGCGGCCTGTGCCAAATGCATGACCTGGACCACGCAGGGGCTTCGGAAATACCAGCTGAACCCAGCAGAAGCAGAGGGCACAGAGGGCAGGCAGACACTTCCTGACCTGCACTGGTTCCACCTGCATCCCTGCTTCCTTGCCCGGGTCCAGAAGTGCCTGCTCCTGCCATGGCAGAACATCTCGGCAGAACATCTCGGCTCCAAGACTAGTTTCTCCCGACAGGCAGCCACTCAATTTATTATTTATAGGTGGAGCACCAGGACGGAAGATTCCACTGAGCCCGAGGGCAGCAATTTGCAAAGCCCAGCAAAGACCTTTCAGCAGGATTAAGCCATAAAGTTCCTATTTGTTCCTGAAGCACAGGCAGGAAGAAGCCTACCATTTCCCCACACCCGCCCTCTCCTTCTGAGTCAGGAGAGTCAGTGTTTTGTGAAAGATTTCAAAGCCCAGCTCCCTGCCTGGTCCAGGGGGCACTTCCCAAGCAGCTGGAAAGTCCGAAGCCGTGGTAGGTCGCCGGCAAAGATACCTAAATCTTAGTCCCCAGAACCAATGGATATGTCATCTCCAAGGCAAAGACGAATTTAGGTCATAGATGGAATTAATGCTGCTACTCAGCCAACCTTAAAATAGGGAGGTCATTCAGGATCATCCAGGCAGCCCAATGTAAGTACAAGGGGCCAGACCATGGAAGAGGCGGGCAGCAGTCAGGGACGTGAGACGGGCCTGCCTGCCGTGGCAGCTTTGAGATGAAGGGAGGAGTCAGAGGGCTTTGAGGGACTGGAAAAGGCAAGGAAATACATTCTCCCTAGAAACTCCCAAGAGGAAGCAGCACAGCCGTGTTAAATTCGCAGCTACAGGTAACACGTGTGTGTTGTGTAAGCCCCTACACTTAGAGCCATTTGTCAAAGTAGCCAGAGGACACCAACACTCTAGGGCATTGCCTGAGAAGGTCACCAGGAATCTGAGCTATGTCCTGGCCTTGAACTCCAGCTCTGCCATTTATCAGTGCATGACCAAGACCATGGGCTACTCCTGGAGCCTTGAGAGGGGTTCCTCATCTGTAAAAAGAATGCAAGTGCCTCTCCTCAGAGATTCATCTGGAGTTTAATGAGGTCACATACGTCAATCAGTGCATAGATGACCCAGTTTTCAATATGTAACAAAGACGGGTGTAGCCGAAGCAAAGCAGCTAGTGAACCACACTTCGGAGGGTGGACATCCATCCCATGAGTGAGATGGGCAATCAGAGGGCTCTGGCCCTGCCACTCAGGCTGGAGACCAGGGCGAGTGAACTAAACTCTGAGCACCCACTCTCTGCCTCCAGGTGGTTGCTGGGATTAAAGAAGACATGATTATCGGCCAAGCGGCAGGCCAGTCTCTGCCCACCTGTCCCCAGTGCTCAGCCTCAGTGACCTTGTGCTGCAAGGTGGGCCCAGTTATCCTCCCCACTCACAAGGCTGTTCTGAGCATCCAGAGAGAGGGCATGTGTGAAATGGCTCTGAGTTCAAAGTCCCAGAAACATAGCAGCCGTCGGAGGCTCCTCCCAGACTTTCTCTCAAAACGTAGCTCACTTCCAGAAAAACAACCCACAGGGATTAGATAGAAAAGACAGAGGACTTGATCACACAGGTGATTTGATCTCGTCGTCCCTGGGCACACAGTCGGAGAAAGTCTTTGAGGCGGGAAGAGAAAGTCTGACTTAGGGTACCGCCTCCGAAGAGCCCTTCCGGAGGGAGCCTGGCCGGGCTGTTCGGACGCCTCACCTTCCGCTGGTGTCTCTCGAACAGGAGCACGAGAGTCAGGGTCAGGCTCACCGCGGCCAAAGTCACAAGCAGCACGCCCACCCAGTGGCTCCCCAGCGCAAACATCTGGCTGGTGGAGTAGATGTTGGCCCACACCACCACGTAGAACACCTAGGAGATGCCAGAGAAAGAGCCTGGTCAGGAGTCGGCCCTGGAACAAAGCAGCTCCCCTCAAAGGGACGGGTTCACACCCTCAGGACATGCTGCTTGATTCAAAAAGCTCCCAGGCCAGTACGAGACTGTGGGGGTCCGTGAGAATGAGCTCTCGCTTACCGCCCGAGCTTTAACAAGGCAAAAAGGACAAGGGCTGGGAGTCAACTGGGTCAGAAGCCCACACTCAGTCTTCGGCGGGGCATGTTCTAACGTGAAACCTCTCTGAAGCTAAGTCTCCTCATCAGCAAAGCAGGGTTAATAATACCTACTTCAGAGGGTGGTTGAAGGGTGAATAACGAGTAACAGCCAAGCCATTACCAGGGAATTAATAAATGCCACTGCCGCCCTTTTCCCTTCCCCAGAAGCAGGGCGTGCATCACGAGTGCTACTCGCCCATTTATATGCACAGAGGAATAGGAAATCATTAGTTAAGAAGCCAGAGTTCCTGGGTTCAAATACTGCCTCTGCCACATATACATGCATATGTGTATATGCATATTTGTGTATATGGACATGCTTGCACACATGTACACACACACGTGATTAGAGCAGACATGAATCTGTGGAACAGACAGGAAAACCAAGTCCCAGAGAGGGGAAAAGTCTTGACCACACCACTCAGTCCAGAGCCTGCGGGACTCAGCAGATTCCCAATCCCAAGTGAATCCCAGTGCCCCGAGTGAACCCTGCTGCGTCTCCTTTCCCGGGGGACCTGGTTACAGCTCTCTAATAAATGCCCTCTTCTGCCAACTCTAAGTCCAGAGTACTGGTCTTTCTCAGGCAGCCAGGCCAGCAGCTGGGCCAGCAGGCCCCAACAAGGCTCCAGGACCTGCTGCAGAATTCAGCAGGGCTGCAGCAGGCAGAGCAGGGCTTCTACACAGGCCCACCTCCTTCCTTACCACCGCAAAGGCCAGCCGCATGGGCTTGGAGTTGTAGATGATGTATCTCCTCACTTGGGGCTCCAAGAGGGCGCTCTCGGCCAAGCTCCTGTACTGGTCCGCTGGGACCTGCATGGGCACCCAAGGGAAAGAGATCAATAGGCCCGAAGAACCACGCCCCACTCATCCCTCGTTCATGTGACTGTCATGTGGAAGGAGGATCAAACACATTCCAGCTGCCCCAGGGGGCACAAGGCAGTGGAGCTCTGGTGGAAATCACAGGGCATGGGCCTCACTCAGGGAAAGACTCAGAGGAGGTGGAACAGCTCCAGGAGGGCACCCTGGAGGGGGCTGCCCTCAGCCTGAGGTTCAGGACCAGGAGAGCCTCTGTTTAGGGCACAGGCTCAGGAGTCAGGCAGCCCTGCGTCCAAACCTTGACCCTCCCATTCATGTGTTGTGTGACCCGGAGCAAGTGTCTCCACTCCTCTGAGCCTCAGTTTCCGCCTGTGTAAAATGAGAATAAACGTACCCCTTGTCGGGATGGTGTGTGTGTTAGAGAATGTGTGTATAAGCGTGTATATTCATATCCAGTAAGCATAGTCAGTCAAACACGGCTTAATGATGCTTTGATCAACCACGAACCCCACGGACCACAGCAGCCCTATGAAGCTGTAACCATGAGCCTTGGTGTGTGGCAGGCTGTACCATCTAGGCTCGTGTGATCATGCTCCATGATGCTTGCACAGCAAATCGTCTGAGGACACATTTCTCTGGACATATCTGTCATTGAGTGATGCGTAAGTGTATTATGATACACACATAGATGGACATCTGGGGGCAGCCTTCACTCTGCTTACCACAGTCAAGTGCGTCTTACTTAGAGCAATATATGTATCTAAGCGTGTGTATATAGCAGCCTGCACCACTGGAGTCACTCAGTACACAGGTGCTCACAGGTACTCAGGTACTCAGTAGTGTATCCGGTGACTGGAGGGAGGGGAGGGGAGGGAGGAAGGGAGGAAGGGAGGAAGGGAGGGAGGGAGGAGAGGGAGGGAAGGAGACAAGAAAGGAGGAAGACAGGAAGGGAGGAAAATTTACTTAGTTGTTCACTTTCAGCAGGTTCCCCTGGTCCCAGGTCTGGGTCCTCGGGCTGTATGTGAACTGCACCCCCAGGCACAGGCTTAACACCAGAGCCATGATAACTGTGGGTTCAACGCACAGTACTGAAAATTCACATCTTCCTACCCAAACGAAAAATGTCATAAAGCATAAAGGTCCTACCAGAATAACCTCTTAAGAAATTAGGATTTAACCATGAAAGATGGTATTTAGGAGCAGGGTAGAACTGTTTGTAAATGTTCACCAGTTAAGAAAACACAGTCTGGCGCATCCTGGTGACTCAGGTGCAGAACTGGCGTCAACCATGGGGTGTAGACCATGTAAATCCAAAGACCCAATTCATGACCCTGGGCTGGGGGAACAACCAAAATAAATAAAACAAATAAACTTTAAATGTGCTTTCTCAGCATACCCTCGTGAAGCAGCAGTTCAGTCAATTGCTTCTGAAGAAGCCACATACTCCTGAGTTTGAGTCCCAGGTCCAGAGGGGAAGGCAACCAGTGTAAACAACTAAATAAAAATAAAATAAAATGCTTCTTCCTCCTCTCAAAGAAAAGGTGCTTTTTCCTCCTCTTCCTTCCTTCCTTAACCTTCTTCCTTCTTCCTCCTCTCCCTTCCTTCCTCTCTTTAAGAAAAGAAAAAAGAAAACCCAATCTGAAGGAAACTTTAAGAAAAATATTCTTCTGTAAAAAGGCTGAAAGGAAATGTAGGGAAACCAGCTACTGTGCTGATTGAGGTTAGTACTATCAATTCACAAAGTTTCCCTTTAATGGTGAAAAATGCTATGTTAAACAAGACCGCAGTTCTAGAGAAGGAAGCTCTAATCTCCAGGGCAGAATGGGCATCCACACTTATTCTTCCCCGGGCAGTATAGCTCCCTCTCCAAAAATGCCTTCTCCCTGTCTCAGCAAATTTCTATTTTTCTCTTCGAGAACCCAGATCAAGTATCTGCTGTTCTGCAAAGCGTTTATAACCGCTGCCCTCAACGCCATTATCATCTTCTCCCATGAATGACTTCGGTGCCTTGGACAGTCCTCCGCCACAGTTCGGATACTGACTGACCCAGTGCAGGCCAGTCTCCACACCGGGCTTCACGAGCAGCGAGACAGGCACTGGGTCCTACTCTCCTCTGCAGTGCTCAGTGCCCAGCAGGTGCCTGGCACAGAGAGGTACCCTAAGTAAATTAATTGGGAGAGTAGACAGTTCTAACCTACCTTCCTCAGTCCCCCTACCATGCTGAGCACAGGGCAGGCATTTAATGCTTTGTGCATAACTGGATGGAAGGCTGGATGAACAGCCGGGTGAATGGATGGATGGAAGGAAAGAGGGAAGGGACTCAATAAAACCAGCACTCACCTGAATCCCCCAGGTATGCAGTTGCTCTTCCACAGCTCCCAGGTCGAAAGAGATGGGTGCACAGGTATTGTCAATCCGGAGAACCGTGAGGACCTGGCCATTGCGGAGCTCTGAAAGCAGACCAGAAGCTTCATCTGGCTGAGTGAGACCTACTTTAAATGAGCCCAGAGTCTGATGATGTCACCTCCTCTGGCCTCAAGAGCCTTCTCATAGCAAGGACAGATGGTGGCCATCCTCACGTGCTACAGGGAAAGGACTGGACTTGACCACAAATTGCCCAAGAAGCAGAACTGAGACCAGAGCACGAAGGCTTTCAAGACCTCACGTGAGGCGTGTATGGCGCAGCTGTGCACATAAGGAATGGAGTAGTGGGCGTGTCCTGGTGGCTCAGCGGTTGAGTCTGCCAGGCGCAGTTCATGCACATCCCAAGAACCTGGGTTCAGGATTGGCTGGGCAGGGATCAACCGAGATGAACAACTAAAGTTAAAGTACTTCCTCCTCTCTCTTCCGGCCTGCCTGCCTACTTGCCTTCATTTCTGCCTGCACCTTTTCTTTGAAAACAAAAAAGAGACTAGTGAGCGCCCTGTCACAAGAGATATTTAAACAGAGACTGAACAACTGCAGAGAGGAGGTGGTGTGGTGGACATTACGTGAGCACTGCAGAGGGAGCTGTACCACAGAACTCTTACATTCCTCCTGGGCTGAGTGAGAGACAACTGATTGAGGTATGCATTTCACCAAACCCCGCCCCCCACACGAAGAAGTCCCAACCTTAATCCCTAGAACTGCAAATATGTTACCTTATGTGGCAAAGGAGATTTAAGATTGCCAACCAGCTGACCTCTAAATCAGAGGATGACCCTAGATAATCTGCGCATGCCCAATGAGATCACAAAGAGCCATAAATGAAGGGGGAAGAGAGAGGCAGAAAAAGAGAAGAAAAGAGTCTCCTTGGGCCACTTAGCCAGGAGGCTGAGTGAAGTCCTATCAGCCTCTTTCATTCCTTGAACATGCAATGTTGCTTCCCATCCCAGGGCCTTTGCATGTGCTGTTCTGTCTCCCTCGAACACATCCGCCTCTTCACCCAGTTAAATCCTAGTCATCATCTGTACCCCAGTCCATTAATCACTTCCCCAGGGAGTCTTCCCATATACTCAAAACCCTGAAAGATCAAATCCTACTAATAAATCCTGCCCATAAGTGTCAGCTCTTCTTTACACTCAGTAAAGATGAGTACATATGTAAATGCAATCATCTGCTCACATATGTATGCAATCACTTGGATACAGTCTCCCTTCCCCATCAGACTACATACTTCCACATTGGTTCTGCACATCACTGAATGCCCTGACCAGGGTCAGTGCCCAGCACAGTGTAGGCACTAAACATGTATTCGATGGATAAATGAATACAACAGAACTCTGGTCCCCAACCCTGACAGGGTCTTTTAAATTCCCTGTGGCATCACCTATGACTTCAAAGGTGACACTGAATTCTAACCCCTGCCAAAAAGGACTTCATTCTGCTCCTCCCCCAGGGGTGAGGGGTACAGAGACAAGAGAAGGAGCTGGACAAAGCATAAGCTGCATAGTCTGGGGGTTCGCACTGCAGCTCAGCCTCTCACTAATGGGGTGACCCTGAGGAAGCACTCCAAATCTCTACATCCCTGGCTGTTTCCTTAGCGGGTGAGCACATGAACTCGAGGCCTTCACAGATCATTCAGATGAAGAAAATGAACACCGGCACAGAATGTGCGCTGAGCAACTGGCCACTGTTTTCCTACTTCATAAGCAAGCGTGTCAGAACTCACACGTTACATCAAAGTCACACGGAGTTAGCTGCACTCGTGTGTATCCTCCCATACCTTGTTCAAGAAAGGAGCTATAGGAGGCTTTTTAAGAATAGAGAAGGAACAGATAAAACTGATTTAAAAATAAGCAACAGGAGAACTAGACAAAATAAAAATAAAGGCAGAAATAAACGAGAACAATAAAATAAGAATCGCTTCTGGGCAGAGGCCACCGGATGCGCCAGGCTTAGACTTCAAGGTCATGGTTTCCTTAGTTCCCCCAGTGCCTTCAAAGGCGATACCACTGGTGCAGAAAAGGAAAGGGGGCCTCTGCAGGGCTATGACTTGTCCAGGTTGTCTGGGGGCAGGAGGGGGAGCCGCGGGGTGGAGGGCACTGGCTGAAGGCAGGGACCTCAGGACTCGCCCTCCACCGGCAAAGGGACAGCCTGCTGGTGGGGACTCCGGGAAACGGGAGCTCTCTGCACCGAGGCAAGTGTCTGCCCAGCAAGCAGACTCTTACAGCATCTCTGCTTTCAAAGCTCGAGCTCACGGATTCTGGGCAATATTCTCTATCCTCTGTTCCTTAGAGTAGGCACAGCAAGTTCTACCCTTAGAAAGAGATGTTTTTACACCAAGACTAAGAAAAAGGACCTAAAAAACTGACTGAAGTCTGTGAGAGTGTGTGTGTGTGTGTGTGTGTGTGTGTGTGCATGCGTGTGTTAATGTGTGTGTGAGCGTGTAGGTGGAGACAATTTCCTACAAAGGAACAAGAACAGACTTGCCAAAACCACTTGAGCAACGTCTTCACAGTTCTGAAGCAAAATTATTTTATTCCATATTTCATTCTGCCGTGGGGGGGGGGGGTTGCAGGGGTGCCTATGTGCAAATTGCTTTCCTAATAACAGTAGTAATGAAAGAAACTCTTGTTTAAGAAGTCAAGTTTCAAATCGTCTAAATAACCAGCCACATTTCTGTGGCTCCCACACTGAGAATGCTGTCTCCCCTCACCTGTGCCCAGATACTTACGCAACAAAATACTCAGTGAGGCGGGCCCTGGTGGTCTAGCAGGGAAGGTCACTGGACATAGTCCACATCGTATCAAAGACCCAGGTTTAAGACCCAGAGTCAAAGGGAACCACCAAGATGCACAACTGAATAAATTAAGTAAAGGCTTCTTCCTCCTCTCCCTGCCTCCTGCCTACTCACCTTCATTCCTGACTGCATCTTTCTCTTAAAAAAAAAAAAAAAAAAAAAAAAAAACAGTAAGTATCTACTATGGGGTAACCTCTTGTTAGGTGCTGCAGATGTGGGTATGGGATGAACGAGACAACAGAGGGCCTTGCCTGTCCACATGGGGCTGACATTCACCTGGGGAAGCTGGATACTCAGACTGTATCACACAAGTGACACAGATGGGTGATACAGACAGTGATCGCACTAGAGGGGGAGGCAGGAATAAATCAGAGAGGGCTGACTTAGCTGAGCCATCAAAAGAGGATTCCTCCTGGAAGGGATATTTGAACTGAGCTCTGAAAGGATACTAAGCAGGAGCAAGGAAACACGGATAGAACAAAACAGGCAGCAGGAAAGCAGGTACAAAGGCCCTGAGGCAGGAATAGAGAAACGAGGCAGCAGGAACAGGCAGGCCATCCATTTGGTGAATGAGAGCTCTTCGCATCAAGTCCAATGGGAGACACTGAAGCAGAAAGTGACATGGTGAGCTGTGCATTTTAAAAAGCTCTCTCTGGGTGCCCTGTCAAGAAGGGCATGAGACAGAGGAGAGCCGGGCTAGGGAGCTACAGCAGGGATCCCAGAAGAGGGCGACGGCAGCGTGATTTAAGAAGTAGGAGACAGACAGAATGAAGGCCAAATGGCCACCCGTATCTAAAGGAACTTCTGAGGCCCTCTTTTCCCCTCGCTCAATTGTGTCATGGAAGTCCAAGATCAGCATCTGGGAAAAGCAGGGACATTAAAGGTGGCCATCTTACCTTGCCCCCAGTCAGGAGTCCTCCCAGGCAGGGGGCTCCAGCCCGGGGAAGAGGGAGGCAGTGGGCCCACCGCCCCGCCGGGGTTCATCTGCGGTTCACAGGCCATAGCAGCCAGTCAGCAGGGGTCTACTAGCGTGTCTCCGAGCTGCAGTTCATCCTGGAGCAGCCAGCGTGGCCTCGCCTGTCTTCAGGAAACAGCACAAGAAAGTTCTTCAGGCCTGGGGGAGCAGGCTGGGCTCCTCCGCTTGCCAAGGCCAAGGCCAAAGAATCCCAAGGCCTGGGACAGTGGGGAGTCTTTCTGCTGACTGTTCTTACGCCACAAGCAACACTCTCAGAGGGAGGAGGAAGAACTAAAACCCTCCAAGGGCTCAACTAAGGACGTCCCTTCTGATCCTGGGATTCCGAGTTCGGACAGTCCAGGGATCCCCAGGGAGCTCTGGGGGCTGAGTAGGGCCCCCAACCAGGCACCTGGGACCTCTGTTTCTCTACTGAGGGCATCCCCAGGTGACCAGGCAAAGGACAGGCATATCCATTAGCAGGAGCCTAGTTTATACAACGGATCTCAGAATGCTTTCCAGAAACACTGCAAAATACAAATGAAAAAAAAAGGAAGTCAGGATTGCGGGGAATATAAAAAAGGGTATTTTTATGACTAAAAAAAAGTGACCATCACATAAAATAAAAATGCTCAGACGTGCAGGCAACCAGAGTCCCCGGCAGGGACGAGGTTGTGCTCATGGGCACGCCAGGGCCAGAGGAACCAGCTGAAAGATCAGTCAGGGCCATGACCCCCTGGTTGTACAAACATGGGCACGCAGTTTGGTCTCACAGAGCTTAACTAGCCTAACTTCAGACAAAGGTAATTTCCCCATGGGGCTGTTGCACAAAATCAACAGAAAGATACTCACAAAGGACAAACTGACTGCCTCTGGGACAAAGGCCCCATTAATCCGACTTCTTGTTGTTGCTCTTTTTTGAGGTTTGACAGATCCTGTGCCTGAGTCAAGAATTTGGTTTTGAGCTTCCAGGGAGGCAAAGTGAAAATGGAAAAACTGTCAGTTAAATCTTTAGCTGCTATTATCTATAAGAAGAAAAGAAAAGGAGGGCCAAGGACACAGTGAGTCCTGGCACTTGCTCTGAAAGACCTCGGCAAAGTTTCCAAGGCCTTGGGAATGGGGTCAGGGACAGCCTAACGGCCATTACCCTCACCAAACACAGAAATGTCCTCTGTAGGTGGTTCTGTTATGCCCAAACTGATTCTCTGGTGCCAGCTGGAACCTACACCCCTTATCAGTGAAGTTTCTACCTGGGGCCTGAGAATCACCCCTCGCCAAGGAAAACTATGCCTTGGTCCCAGGAGGACGCACCATTCCTGCTGAATGTCTTAGTGAAAAGTCCACTCAAGTCATCTTTGCTGCCATGGTTCTCAGTGCTGGTGAAGACAAAATGTGTCTAATCGGCTTGATTCCAGGCTCCCTAAAGGGTGGGGAGGTGGAGGGGACCTGACTCCGGTGCCTTCATCACCTTCTGTTTTTCTCAGTACCTTAAAAAGGATTACTTAGATAATTTGTGGGCCCAGAACTTGACAGTGGGCCTCTTGTTCAAAATGACCAAGAAGTTCAAGATGGTGACAGCAGAACATTAAATCAATGGGGAGGGGTCTTCCTAGGCCTGGGTCCTGTGTGAGCAGATGACAGATCTGAAGCTAGCCCCCACTTTAAGCTCTGGAAGATCATTTGGGAGCACCCTCCATCAACCAAAAGTCTACAAAAACAAGCCTTTCGCTAATAATTGTCACACACCTGCCCTTTCCATTTTCCATGGCCAGAAAGCAGCAAAATATAATGAAAAGAGGAAAGGCTTTAGCACCAAAGAGCCTGGACTTGAATCCCAGCTCAGCCACTCACAGACTCTGTGATACCTGAAGTCAAGGTACTTAACTCCTGGAGTCTTGCTGTCCTCACCTATAAAATGGGCTCAGGGAAGCCACCTGGCACAGGGGCTATGGGGAAAACAGAAGGAAATACGAGTGTGACATACAACACCCTTCTCTCATGCAGGCCCCTTTCCTCACAGGCTCTCCTGTTTCACAAGAGGGAAAACTGAGGGTCACAGACGTGACTCCAAGGCAGGGTGGTTAGAAGCAGCACCGTAAAGAGGTAAACCCAGAAAACCTGCGTCCAGAACCCAAGCCCATCATGCTCGCGTGCTCAAGCACCAGGGTCCAGGTGTGACTGCTTCTGGGCCAGTTCCTAAGCCATCTTAACCAAAGAAAAATAAGGTGCACCCGGTGGGGCAGCAGCTTGGTCTGCCGCCTCCAGCCAAACACAGTCTACAAACAGCCCAGGGTTCTGGGTTTGCATCTCAGGACCAGGGGGAACAACTAAGATGAACAGCTAAGTACTTCGTCCTCCTCTCTCTTCCTACCTGCCTGCCTGCATCTGCTCATCTTCATTCCTGCTTGCACCTTTCCTTTAAAATAAATAAATAAAAATAAAAAACAGTGCGCCCTGGTGGCTCGGCTGCTAAGTCAGTGGCTGGGGCATGGACCACGAAAAGCCCAAGGACCTGGGTTGGCAACCCAAGGCAGGAGGGACAACCAAAAATAAACGAGCAAATAAAAGTGCTTCCTCTTTCTTCCTTCCTTAAAAACGCTTCTTCTTTCTCTTTGTTCCTTACTCTTTTAAAAATATTTTTTTTTAAAGAGTGATTGGAGGGAAACCACATTTTCCAGGTGTGATCTAGGGACAAACTAAGATGCTACACTCTGAGGGATGGACCATCTGCCCCTTAACAAGCCCAAGGCTTGGCCCACAGGGGCACTCCCAAATACTGCTGAGTATTTACCAATCACGTCACCCTTTCCTTCCTTCTCTTACCTTGTACCCACAAAAAGCATGGAAGCAACAAGCTCTCTGGCTTCCCGTTAGTAATTGCTGAAGCCCTTTCCTGCCTCCTCTGATCATGCCCTAGACCACCAGAGTAAAAAGAACCCTTAGACTCACCCTCAGCCAAGCACCTGCAGGCCAAGGAGGCTGTACTGGGGTCTCAGAAAGGCCTTTGAGTTCTCTAACCTACTCTCCCTCCTCCAGGGAGGATGGCCCACCCACCAATGGGAGCCACTCAGATGAACTTCACACTGCATGGAAGGTTCCATGAGTCGCAAAATCCTACAAGTAGGCAATGTCTTTGGAAAGAAAGTTTGCCCGGTTGGCCCAATTAGTCTCCCACAATCAAGAGAATTCACCTGGGAGCTACTTGGTGTGTTGGCTAAAGTCACCTGCACAGTCCCACCACTTCCCACCTGAGTAACCTGAAGCAAGTTATTGCTCTCTGCCTCAACTTCTTTACCTGTAAACGGGAATGACAATGGGAACTTGGGGATACTGTGAGTTTAAAGAGTTCATCCATGTAAATCACTCCAAACAGTGCTGGGCAAATATGAATCGCCGAAGAAATAAGAGCTGTATTATTTTTACTCCACCGACATTCCCTCAAGAAACTTCTAGTGCTAGACCCTGTGCTTTCTCAACTATAAAACCAGAAATAGGTGTGTCCTAGTGGAGTAGTGATTTGGTCTTGGGAGTGGACCCCCAAATGATCTGCCCCCACCAAAGCACTGTCCACGTGCATCCCAAGGACCCAGTTCAATTGTACAACTAAATAAAAAGCATCCTCTCTCTCTCTCTCTCTCTCTCTCTCTCTCTCTCTCTCTCTCTCTCTCTCTCTCTCTCTCTCTCTCCCTCCCCCCCCCACTGCCTTCATTTCTACCTACACCTTTCCTATAAATAAATAAATAAATAAATAAATAAATAAATAAATAAATAAATAAATAAATAAATAAATATTAAATCCCTGTCCAGCCCTCCCTGCTGGACATCAGTATCTCGGGGGAAAGACAAACCAGCTGAATGGGAAAGACAAGTAAAACGGACAATGATGAAATAAGGCAGGCGGAAGGAGCAAACAGCACCTTGGAGAAGGGGAGGAGGATCCATCTTGGCAAAGGTGGAGATGCGACAAGGTACTACCAAGCAGGAAAAAAGTGCACATCAGAGGCCACGATAGACCCAGGCCAGTCCCCTCCTCGAACCCAGAGACTGCAAAGGGCAGGCTGGTTGTTGGCAAGACTGCTGACCCCAGGAGCTATCCGTGAGACCGAGCCACCGTTGGGCTCAGTCCTGCCCAGTTCTGCCCCGGCCCTAGGAGGACACGGTGGGGAGACGCGGACACCAGAGCGGAGGTGGAGCCAGGAGGGAGCACAGGCGCTGAGCGTCCTACAACCCGGGATCCGCCCAGTGCCCTGGGTTCCTTGGCTGATTCTGCAGGTTAAGCCATCTTTCCCAAGTAGATGGCGGGGCGCCCCTGCAGGGAAAGTTATCCTTAAACCCTGCTGAGCACAAGGGCTCCATTTCCGCAGGCCGAGGGCCAGTCTTCCCCAGAAACCCGGCTCCTCACAGTGGGGGCGCGGGGCGCGGGTCCCAAGGGGCCAGGGTCCGAGCGCTTTCACAAGCCAGGTTTTCATTCTTTCAACTGGCGAGTCCCCACGAGAGGCCCTGAGAGGGCCTGTCTCGCCAAGTTTTGCAGTGGGAGCGCCGGGAAAACAAGGGATCGGACCTCCCCTCCACAGATGAGGATCCAGAAACGAGAGTAAGTGAAGGAGCCGGTCGGGGACCGGCCTCCGCGAGCCGGCTCGCCCGCGCCGGGAGCCCCCGCCGCCCTTGCCTCGGCCTGGGGCCGCTGTGTCTCGCCGCAGCTCGGTCCTCACGTCCGGTGCCGGCTGTGATGCCTGGGGGGTCCTTCACCCCAGAATCACCCGCGCTGCCCCCCGCCAGGTGCCCCCGGCCGGAGCGCGGCGCCCGCCTCCCCCCCGACCCCGGCCGAGGCGCCCGCGGCCGCGCAGCTCCGAGCCCCGCGCTCCAATCCCGGCGGCCGCCGCCCGCGTCCGCGCAGACACACGGGCGCGCGCCCGGCTCCGCGCACTCACCCCGCGGCGCCGCCGCCGCCGCCGCCGCCGCCCGGGCGCGGAAGGTCTGGGCGCCGTGGTCCCCGTTTCCCCCGCGCCCCGCCGCCTCCGGGCGCCGTCGCCCGGCCGCGCAGCTCCGCGCTCCCGGCCCCGCCCCCGGCCCAGTGGGCCCCGCGCGGTCCCTTCACCCGAGGAGCCGCCTGGGGCCCGCAGGGACGCCTGCTCCCGCCTGTTCCCGGGACGCGTCGGCGCCCGCCGGGAGCTGCTTTCATCAGCCGGCCTCCCGCCCGGGACGCCTCCGCGCGGGCCGACCACGTGCAGCGCGGCCCCTCTCGGAGCCCCGGCGCCCCCCTCGAGGTGCAGCCCACGGCGCACACCGGGCACGGACCCGGGGAGGACGCAGTGGGGGCGAGCAGACATCCCACCGGGACGTGCCCACAGGAAAAATGACGTGCGCACGGTCTCGGGGAGCACGAGCATCAGTCTGAGGGTCAGACTTCCTGGGCCCTGAGTTCGGCCTCTCGGCTTTTAAAATCATCTTCGGTGATTGTTCATCCGCTCCACCGCAGTTGTCTGTTAAAAATGGAGACCTTTGATCGTTGTAACTATTCCTTGGAATTCCGTAAGGCTTCCGTGAAGTCATCTGTGTCAAGTTCTCACAACTGCTGGGCACCTATAGCCACGCACTAAATATTGGCTGTCACCCCTGCTGCTGTCACTCCTGACTTTAAAGGGGTCAACTTTGAGAAGTGGGTGCTCCTGGGCCTAATGTTGCGCATTTTCCAGAAGCACATTGATACAGACACGCCCCCCCTTGTGTTTATATAAAAGGGAGTCCCCTGCTCTTTGGACACCGTGCTACTTTTCACTCAGCAAGGTACCCTGGCACTCTCCTTGTGTCAGAATACTCCACTCTGGCTCCTTTCTTTTTAAGGGGTGCATAAAAAAAAAAAACTCCACATGTTACAGGAAGGCTCTTTCCTTTTTCTCCGTGCCCCCCAACATGTGGGGGTTCTCACTTGACTCAGGCACAAGCAGTCTACCTGTCAGAGCCTGCATTGTAACAAGTGGACCTGCTGACTCAGAATGTGTATGCATTTTTCATTTCAACAGAGACAGCTAAATTGCTGGGAGCCTCACACCACCGGACTTAGCTGGTGGCATGTTCTGCCAGAGGCAGACAGAGGCACAGTGCTTGGTGGCAGTAGCTGTGATTGAGGAATCCAGCAGCAGATACAGCCAGAGCACTCTCATGAACCAGGCCAGAGATGTTCCAGGCAACAAGCCACTAACAATGAGGTTCATTCATTTATTCATCAACAAATGGACACTGGGTATCTACTAAGTGCCAGGCATTGTACTAGGCAATGCTGAGCAAAACTCACAAGATCCCCATTTAATTTGCTTAATTTCCAAAACAAAAAAAGAAAACATCGGGGGTTATGGTAGTAAAAGATACAAGTAAGAGATACTGATAGGATCTGGAAAGGAATCCTTGGACAGTATGTGGCCAGGTCACATCTACTGAACTCTTACCACTTAAAGAAAGAAAGAAAAATCCTACCTCTCCAGCAAGGCCTGTCTCCTCCATGAAGCTGGACATCATACTTCTGCCGTTTCTGCCAGGCCTCTGTATTCTACAGCCTGACTCACTGCCAGTCACTCCAGCATGAATTTATGTGACTACATATTAACAAAAGTCCCCTCTGCTAGGGAGACTCAGAAGACCTGGGTTTTTAGAACTGGCTGACCAGGCTCCATCACTCACGGACATGTGACCTCAGACAGGCTGGTTACCAATTTGAGCTGCAATTCCCTCTTTAGTAAAAGGAGGCTGGCAGTATCTGCTAATCTGGGAAAGATACAGGCAGGAATGAAGGCAAGCAGGCAGGCAGGTAGGAAGAGAGGAGGAAGAAGTATTTTACTTTTATTTAGTTGTTTACATTGGTTGTGCACACACACACACACACACACACACACACACACACACACACACACACACACCCAGGACCTAGGATGTGAATCCAGGTCCTTGGGATGTACGTGGACTGTGCTCCTTTGAAGCTAACCTAACCTCTACTCCATCAGGATGCACCAAACTGAGAGATCTTAAGCATTAAAAGAGATAGCACGGCTCTATGTTCCGGACCTTAGCCCACACTGTACCAATCTTTACCCACAGTCCCCCAACCCTTGAAAATTCTAAACTCTGAGTATATAGAGCATTTCTCAGTTCCTCCTGCACCCCTATGCTCTCTCTCACTTCCAGTTCTCAGTGGTTACTATGCCTCTCCATCTGAAACTTAACCCCCAAGCCCCATCCCCACCCAGGTCTCAGCTGAAAAGCCCCCATTTCTGGAAGCCTTTTCTTGTCCTGGTCGTCAGTTCCCTGTTCTCACAGTCACAATTGCTTAACCTACAGTCACACCTATCACAGTCTGGTCATAGTTTAATGTTCTCTTTCCCCAAAAGAGAGTAAATCTTTAGGGCAGAGGACTGTTTCTGCCCAAGCTCACCTAGCTGCCCCCAGCACCCCTCCCTCAGTATCTGTTCAATGCATCCGAAGGAGGGAGTGAATAGCTGCGAATGAAGTCAGCAGGGCCTCAACTGCAGATCAAATTCAATAACCACAAACCCCAGGCAAATCCACCCTTACTCAGTCCACAACTGCCACCACCCGGTGGCGTTTGCAAGGGTTACAGAAGTACCTCTGAAGGCTGGCTGCTAATACTGGCAGCCGGGAGGAAAGCCGGGAGGAGAGCATGGGGTGCAGGAGGAACTGAGAAATGCTCTATATACTCAGAGTTTAGAATTTTCAAGGGTTGGGGGACTGTGGGTAAAGATTGGTACAGTGTGGGCCGGGAGGAAAGGAATTAATTTCTGCCCAACCGAGCAGAATCTTAAAGCCTGGCACAGACAGACAGGGGAGGCCAGCTGGATGAGTAGGTCAAAAGGAAAGGATCCAAAAGTCCATCTCATTTGGGGCAGGTCTAGCTCTGTTTTCTTAAATGTTTAGAAGCACATTGCTGTAAACACTGCTGTGGCCTGAACGAACTTGAACTACTTCACAGGAATTCAGACTAGGCAGTCAGACAGACGCAGTTTCACGTCCCAACTTTGCGGCGGCTGCCCTTAACTCTGTGATTTTGAGCAAGGGAGCTTCTCTGTGCCTCAGTTTCCTAATTTGAAAAATGGGAAGAACAATACCTACCTCTGAGAGAAGGTGAAAGTATTCAATTACGTATATAAAACTTGAATTGCTCTTGGTATGAAGCGGATGTTACTAAATGTGAACTCGTTTCAAAACTGTTTCCAAAAACATGCCCCACAGAATGTTCCGTTGCTCATGGCTCCAGTGCATCAATGATCATCTCCTGGAAGTCCTATCCCCAAACAGTCAACTCCACTATCTAGGACAGAACTTGGACGAAAGACGCAGCCGTCCTTGTCAGGCATCTGCAGGTAATAAGCCAAGTCATACGCTGGTTATCAGAAAACAGAGTCAGAATCAGAAATATTCCAAAGTTGTCAGGAAGACCCACAATCTACCTGGTGTCAGGGATCTGTTGGTACTCCATATACAGGAAGATAAACACCGTGGACAGGTGCAAAAGGAATACCGTGAGGCGGGAAGAGGGAGACTCCACCTGATTGGGGAGAGGAGGGCGGGGTTAATGTGGCGAGCAGCTTTTAACAGAGCTCTGGACACTATCTTTAAACCCCGCTGCCAAGGCAATCAGCAACAGTCATGCTCTGGACACAACCAACCTGTTTCTCTCCTAATCTTATCTTCCACCACTGCCATCTGTTCTCAAATGCTGCCGCTCTCCCCTTAGTTATTTTCAAGTAGGGAACAAGGGGTTGTCTGCCCTCTGACCCTCTGAGTCCACCCATCCCCATCAATGGTCCCCCTGCAAACACAGGGAGCTCTGGCCTTGAATTCATACTTGACCCAGAAACTAGTCTGTGTCATCTGAAAACATTTATAAATCAGAGAAAACAGATGCTGTCAAGGCCAAATGTGCCAAGAAGTGCAGAACAGCACCTCCTCTCCCCAGTCACAGGCTGAATCCTGCAATGAGGAGTGTGCCTTTCTTGCCTCTTAAGCTGCCTGCCTGGAGCGCCCTAGTGGTGTAGCGGTCAGGTCCACTGCGTCCAGCTGGCACAAGCTTCATGCAACCCAAGGTCCCAGGTTTGTGTCCCGGGCCTGGGAGAAACAACCAAGATGTACAACTAATAACATACATGCTTCTTTCTCCTATTTCCGCCTGCCTGCCTGCCTCTGCTCACCTACATTCCTCCTGTACATTTCTTTTAAAAAATAACAAAAAGTGACCTGCCTACTTGCAGGACAAGAGGGCAGAAAAAACACAGAACTTGAACTGTCTGTGTGGAAGCTTTTTCAGTTACTTCAGAGCCACTGAAGTGATATGAGATCAGCAACTGGAGAAACACTCTGAGATCTGCCAGCTTGTCCCTGAAGAAGGTGGAGCCGGGGGGAGGGATGCTGAAAATCAAGGGGCACCAGACTCATCAAAGCATGTCCTTTCTGCTCAGCCACCTTCTCTGACTTCTGGTGCCATCACTCTTATGTGAAAGAAAGGCCAGTGAACCAAGAAATGCAGATGGCATGTGAAGGGCTCTGAAGCTGGACACCCCGCCCACTAAGTCTGAGGAGACAAAGCCTGGTAGGTTTCCCAGGCAGCCTTTGAGCCGATCTGATCTGATTCAACTCCAGGGAAGTCACTTCCTCACTCTGAGATGTGAGTATTCGTCACGCCTCTCTGGGCCTCATCTTTCCCGTCCATGAAAGTGGGCTTGCAGTGCCTATGCAGCAGCGCTGCTGTGTGCACGCGCACTGTGCCTGACACATAGCAGGCCTCCCTCCCGAGAAGCGGGCAGAGATTCAGCGTGTGGCCTCAGACAAGTTGCTTCCCTTTTCAAAACCTCAGGGTTTTTCCATCCATTAAGTGGGAGTGGTAAACCTTCAGGGAGCTTGTCTAAGCTGGCACACCAAATGAATGGTTGGAGTCTCTGTGCTTTTAATGAACAATATCGGGGGCATCCTTCTCCCCAGATAGCAGGTTTGCAGGATGCAAAACTGCCCAGAGCATTCGACCTAGGATTTGGGAGATGAACCACGTGAGTGAGCTCTAACAGTCCAGCTAAGCCTATGCAGTGGTTGAGCACAGATGCTAAATCAGACTGCTTGACCGAATCTTGGCTCTGCCACTACACACTGTTGGGTGGTCCCTTTAACCTCTCTGCCTCATAAACCATCAAAAGAGTTGCCATGAGGATTAGTTCATGAAACACAAAACTTCTCGAACACCAGCTGACAAGAAGAAAGCTATTATGGGTGCACCCTCCTGGTGGCTAACCAGTTAAGCCACATATATCCCAGGGACCCGAGTTCTCAACTCAGGCAGAGGGGTTGGGGCGTGGGGGAACATCCAAGATGAACAGCTAAATAAAATCAATAAATGCTTCGGCACATCCCAGTGAAGTAGTGGGTAAGTCAGCAGCCTCCGGTCGAACATAGTCCACATGCATCCCAAGGACCTGGGTTCGCATCCTGTGTCCAGGGGAACAACCAAGATGAACAACTAAGAAAAATAAAATGTTTCTTCCTCCTCTCTCCCTGCCCTGCCTGCCGCTGCTCACCTTCATTCATGCCTGCACTTTTCCTTAAGAAATAAATAAAAAGTTGTGAGACTGTGGTGGCGGGTTTTTCCTTTCTTCTGAGACTCCCTTGCTGGTAGGTTGGCTCACGTGACCTACGCTGGTCAATGGGCTGAGAACAAGCTTCCTGTGCCGTTTCAGATCTGAAGTGTGTAAGAGCTGATGCACATTTCCTTCCCATCTCTGCGACTGTGCAAACCACATACTGAGAAGTCATCTGATTGACAGAGTCTGCATGGAGGACAGCTGCCGGAGTCCCCCAACATGTATCAAACCTCCTAAGAAACAATCCTTTGTTGTATGAAGCCACTGAGATCTCAGAGCCCATGCTCTCCTGACTGATACAGCTATTATTAGACTTGTCAACAAGAGGACTGGGATGAGAAAAGGACCAGCAAATTTCAGAAAATTGGGAAACATTTGCTGAGCACCTAGAATGTTCCAAGTAATTGTGTTATTGCTGTAGAAGAGTTGTTCTCAACTGGGGGTAGTTCTGGCCCCCAGGAGACAGTAATGTCTGGAGAAATTTTTGTTTTTCCACTTGTTCCAACAGAAGGATATCTAGTGGGAAGAGGCCAGGGACACTACAGAACCACTGCAGTGGAGTAAGTGTAGGAAATTGGCAGCCAGACCTTCTGTCTTCTAAAATAATACTTATTACCCCAGTTTTTTCTCTGAGATATACTCTACATAGAAGTATAGGCATGAATATGCTTTTTTTTTTTTTTTTTAAGGAAAGGTACAGGCGAGAATAAGACAAGTAGAGGCAGGCAGGCAGAGAGGAAGAGGCACTTTTTTTTTAATTTTACTTGTTCATGTTGGTTATTTTCCTCAGCCCTATAACTTGAATCCAAGTCCTTGGGATACATGTGAACTGTGTCTATCAGGGACCGAACTGCTACTCCACCAGGGCCTGCCTTTATATGTTCCCCCGCTCCCAGAGAAAAGGTGCAGTGAGGAATGAAGGCAAGTAGGCAGGCAGGTAGGAAGAGAGAGGAGGAAGCATCATGTTTATTTCATTTGCATTCAGTAGTACACAACTGTTGCTTCCTCCAGGACTGGAACTCAAAGCCAGGGGTATGTGGCTTGCTCTTTCGGAGGCAACTGACCTAACCACTGCTCCACCAGGGCACACCCATATGCCCTTTTTATGCTCAAATGTTCTGCTTATGTGCATCTTGGAGTTCATTTTTTATCAGAACCAAGTTTAGCGTCTAAGAATCAGAAGAGATTCCAATTTTCTCAATGTCAGACCCAGTGAAGTCCTTCCCCTTAGAAGTCCCAAAGGCACTTAGTCCTGGCCCCCGAGATGGGAGAGGTGTGATGAGCACCCATCACTTCTCTGGAGTTGAGAACTACGAAGTTAATCCACGTGTTTTGGGTCCTCAGGCCTCCAGGCACCCTAGGAATCACACTTCCCCCCAAAACATTCTTCTCTCTTCCACACCAGCATTTGAACAGGTTATCACTTCCCTCAAACACCTCCATCTGCACTACTGCATCTCCTTACCCCCAAAGCCCTGTATTGCCCCACTCAATTTACATTCATTCTTCAAACCATTTAGGGGCTCTCCCAGGTCACCAACCTCTACCATCCAGAGCTTGTCTTGTCCTCTCCACTGACCTAGTTCACAACATTTTCAGAACATGTGCTTTTGTGACTTGAACATTAGCTGCTTAGCCAAGTCCAGCAGTCATCAAAGTATAATCCTATTCACCTAGTATGAAAATACAGAACTGAGCTTATCAATAGGGAATGGGATAGAGGGTGGGGGGAAGTGGTGGCAGAGCCCATTGGACAATGGTGAAGGACACTTAGTGACTTGGTGGACAGCAGGGTGTGTTGACATGTATCTAAGAAAAGGGAAAACCGCACATTTGGGGAACTACACAAAGGAGTTAATTTGTAAGTTATTATAGTAAAATATACTAAAGTTTAAAATATTGGTGTCAATCAGGTTAGATACTAGGTCTAAGCCAGTGAAGACAGGAGCCACTTCCTCATGGTCTTCTAGGTTGGGAAATACTGTAATAGGCAGAGGCAAGGGGTTGCTACACTTGGAAATGTCAGGTGTAATTCTCTAACAAAACTGGGTCTAATTTTCAACATATGAAGGTGATGCTGACTAGATATTCAAACTATCCAACAAGCAATTTGAAAACTTGAGTGCAGGAGAGAAGGTGGAGACATGTTAATTTAGGTCTTCAATACAGATGTTATTCAAAGCCATGAAATGTTGATGGTCTTACTAAGGGAAGGAAGCAGAGATGCCCAAGAACAAATTCTTGAAAAGGATGAGGAACCAGCAAGAGATTGCACAAAAGCAAAGAGAGGTTCAAGGGCAACCCTGGCAGACAGTACTGAAGGTCATCGGACAGCACAGATTTGGTTTGGTTTTTAAAGGCAAGATGAAGGTAGGAATAAAGGTGAGTAGACAGGAAGGCAAACAGGAAGAGAGGAAGAAGCATCCTTATTTTTATTTAGTTCACACTGGATGCTTCCCCTTCAGGCCCAGGACTTGAACCCAGGGCGGGTATGTGGCTTGCTCCTTCAGAGGCGATTGACCTAACCACTGCTCCACCAGTGTGCCAACCTTGACAGTTCAATGGAGTGGCAAGACTTGACTGGAATTCTTTAACAGTAAAAAAAAATGCAAAAGCACGTGTAGAAAATTCTTATGTGAGATTCCACCATAAACTACAGTAACTGGAGACAAAGTGGCCAGAGATCAAGCCATAAGGTATTTTTAAGATCATCTAATGTTTCAGAAAATGTTCTTTCAATTGTTTGTACCATCAGGAATAATTTTGCAACCAGACTCTCCACTGGCAGCGGATCACGGGTTTTTAACTCTACATGCTAGTTTGAAGTCGCCACAGGTATTACACGTCATTTAGCCCACCAGGAAGGAAATATGCTTGATGACGTCTTCTCAGCTGCCCCAGTACAGGGTCCTCTAGGGAAAAGGCAAACTGCAGACTTACTGCTTGCTGTTTCAAAACAGCAGCTGGGTAAGATCACAGATGGTTTCCTTCCTGCGAAGATGTGGACCATGAATATTTCCTAAGTATGTATGTGATACACATGCTGATTTAATTTCCTGAAAGAAACTCTGCTGAACACCCATGTCAAAGCGCACTGTGCATTATCAAAAAGTCTGAACCAGCAAGCAGAATGACGACAAAGTCTTTACTTTTCAATTATCAGTACATTAATAGGTAACATGTTCTTGAATTCTATCTACTAACTTTGATTAAGAAAAACAAAAAAGCGGCCTAATTATACTAGTGCCCATTATTCTCACCCCAACCCAGAAATGACTATTTTGAGGCCGCTGCTACTGCACATGGGTTACAAATAACTATTTACTACTTTTTCATTGAGAAAGCCCCTGACCTTCAAGAAAGCTTTAGGGAAAAAAAACTATTTAATCCCTTCTTTCTTAAAAAATTCTTTTTACTACACCTTATACGGTATTGAGATATATATATGTATGTTGCTTGAGTGAAAAGGCATAGGAAACTAGACAACATATACCCATGAAATTTCTAAGAAAATTAGGTAAAAAAAGGAAATCTTTGGAAAAGCTCTAAGTGTTTACCAAGAAACCAGATTTGCTACTCTTCAAAAAGTGAAGGGATCGACTATACAACATACAGAAATAATTTAATGCCTTTTCGTAGGAATATAACTCAAGCTTTGCTAAAGTGTCACACTCCATGAAGGCATCTGAAATGCCCACCCATGGAACAGGCGCCTCTTTCTGCCCTCTATCCATTTATGCGGTAGTTCTCATGGATTTCGGGCCGGATGTCGCAGACGAAGGCCAAGAGGTTCTCCAGAACGTCATCCCTGTTCTGATGGAAGTAGGTTTGGAGGACGGTCATCTTCTCCTGTGTGTCCTTCTCCACTTCGGTGCTGCAGCTGCCGTGGGATCCCAAAGCCTGGAGTCGGGGGGCGGCAAGGACACGGGGCGTCAGCAAGCAACTTTCTTTTGGCAAAACCCAGTCTCATCACTACCAGCCATCAGAGGGCAATGGAACTTCGTGAGTCAAGGCATGTGGGAAGCTGGCACCCGACGGTGAAGGGACAGACAAGGGTGCACTTGCTGGCCCACCTTGCAACATGGATCACAAGGTAAAGTGCACAGCATTTCACTGCTGGGAAACTCCTGGAGAGAAAGCTTCACATCTCTGAGCATAAAACACAGCCTTAACCAAAGACTGGAATACCCCAAAGACACAACTACCGAAGACTAGTCAACAAAGCAGGGTACCTGGAACCAGAAAACACTTTTCAGTCATTAGAAGAGATAAGGGAGATATGGATAGCAATGGGGAATGAACTGTGAAACTTGTAGTTTAGGGGGAAAAGCAAGATACACAATGGCATCCATGAGGTTAGAGAGCAGGTTTCCCTGCGTGGTGTTAAAAGGGAGACAGGCACGCCCTGGTCGGTAGTGGCTACGTCAGCTAACTCCAGCTGGCACGGTCCACATATATACCAGGCATCCCAGGACTGGGTGTTGGGGCGGGGGCCTGAAACAGGTTAACTGCTCAACAGATGTCTGGTCAAAAACTGAGTAAGTAAAGACTAGGAGTCGATGACAAGAGATTCAGTCTGAGCGGCCAATGAAACAAATCATTTTTCAAAATATGACCTGAATAGGAATCTCTGTGCCATGCTGGATATACTGAGAGCATGGAGGGAAGAGAAGGAAGCCTCAGGGGGAAAAGCAGTGACAATATAAAGGCCCACCGCAGCTTCCTTGGCCTTGAACTCCTTCTCCCTCTGCAGGCGGTACTGTTCAATTTCAGCCTGGGCCTCTTCTTTGGCCTGCTTCAGCCTCCGGTTCTTTCCTGTTTGCAAAGCAAAGAGCTAAATCAGGATGTGGTTAAAAAACACAGGCAGAAGAGGAATCAGACATTAACATGTCAGATTCTCACAGTAAACAAAGCTTCACAGTAAACAAAGTTTTAAGATACATTTCTAAGGTGCACCCTGGTGGAGGAACAGTTGGGCTCACATCCCAAGGTCCTAGGTTCACATCCTGGGGCCGGTGGGAACAACCAAAATGAACAACTAAATAAAAGTGCTTCTTCCTCATCTCTCTTCCTACCTGCCTACCTCTGCTTGCCATCTTTTCTGTCTGCTCCTTTCCTTAAAATATGCAAAAAAAAAAACCACCTAAGATGCATGCATGGGAAAAAAGGCTGTATTTAACTAGAAAGTGACTCAATTAAACAAAATGATCACTTTTCATAACTAGAGACTAAAGTGGAAAAACTTTGGAATGTGTTGTTAGAATATTCTCTCAATCTCAACAACATAAAAGGATACATTAGCCATCTGGGGAACTCTTCCTCTTCCCAAGAGATAAAAACTAAGTACGTTGTTGATTACAACTGGAGCTCATCTTAGAAGCTTAGCAAGGAAGCTAATATGCTCCACAGGGACATCAACCTAAAATGCAACTAATGAAACACATGATGTAATATTGGAAACTAAAACCATGCCTGTGCACATGCAGTAAGTTATGAAAGTAGTATTGGGAAGGAGTCTAACTGGAGAGCATTGGCCAGTCAGACTGCACAACCTTCTAAGAGGAGGTGGCACAGGTACTCTAATCTAGAATAGTTTAACAAGCAGCTGGAAAATGTTTCTAGATTCTAACAGAGCCTGTATGAAAACAGACCACATATCATCTACCCCATACTTTGCTTTAAGTCTCTGCTCATCACACTTATCAGATACACATATGAAACAATATTTTAAAAAGGGGTTGGGGAAGGGATCCTATACAATCAACCCAGACATTTACTTAATTAGAGCAAGACATCCTGCATCAAAAAGGAAAAGCTTGAGTTATACATCATTGTATATCAATTGCCCAGAGCCCACTTCCCCATGTGGAAGAATGACGTGAATTTAACCTTAAACACTCAATTAAGAACAGGATTTTAGCTGTACTGGCCCCACGACATCACTCTAAGAGGTTAGTCTGAAAACAATCCACAGGTGTCTCTCTTAGCACCCCAAGGACTATTTCAAGTTTGTATTTACAACCTACTGCAGTTCACATGAGCCAACCTCTATCCAATCCTCACATGCTACCCTCCTCAATCAGCTATACTCAAAAGCCATGCTTCAAAATCTAGGATCTTTTCCAAACAGACTTCAAATAACATTTAAGGCCCGAACAAGTGGTAGTAGCTTCACTCTCCTGATCATGCCCACCTTCTACAGCTCCCTGAATTAGTTAACGTAATGCCATTCCTTGCCTGACAATTTTTTTTTTTTTTTTAAGGATAGGTGTAGGCAAGAATAAAGGCAAGTAGGCAGGCAGACAGAGCTTTAGAAGCATTTATTTATTTTTATTTCGTTGTTCATCTTTGTTGTTCCCCCTGGCCCAGGGTCACAAACACAGATCCCTGGGATGTAAGTGGACTGTGCCCAGTGGACTTAACTACTAAGTCACCAGGGCATGCCTGTCTGCAAATTTTGATAGGCTACTCTGAAAACCAAAAATAAAAATTTTTATTTTACTACTTTAAATATTTTAACAGGAAATCGTATTTCTTTTAACTCTTGCTTCTCATGGGATTACATGCTGGGTTTTGTTTCATGCCAGTGAAATAAAGCCTAAGATAGTTCATGTTTTTTAATTTTTATAGTCCAAGGCAATGATCTCATGAAACATTTCGGTTGGACCATTTGATATATACTGCTTCAGAATTCCTAACTGGGGACATCAATCATTCCTATAGATCAAGGCAATTAATTTTTTCAAAGTGTACACTCCTCAGTAGTTCTAATTCCTGAAGACTCTGAGGTGTGTATTAGCCACAAACTCACCCCTTTTAAACAAATTCAGTAACCATGCAATAGCTACCTGAGACACAGAAGACGGGGCACCAGGCTTGATGAGCTCAAGAAAGATGCCAACACCACCCACGCTTCCCAGGCACTCAACTACCCTTATCCTAGCCCAGGCTCTTGCTCCTGCACTCCCCGCAGTATCCTCACACGCTTCCCACAACTACGACGTGTGTCACTGATGAGCCATCGGAGGACAAACCCTTGAGAAGTCATTCTGGAAATACCGTATCAAGGGCATGATCAGAAATATCCCATGACAGTCACAGAACTTTCCAGTCACCAGAATAAGAATAACGGCTTGTTTCCATCCCCAGCTCCCTGAAAGTAAGTTTTTAACTGGGGTGCACCCTTGTGGCTCAGGCTGCAGATAAGCTGGCATGCGGACCATGTAAAGCCTAAGGACCCAGGTTCTTGACCGAAGGTCAAGGTGAAAAAACAATAAAAGATGCTTCTTCCTTTTATCCAATGCAACTTCCTCTTCTTCCTCCCTTCCTCTCTTAAAAAAACAAAGTTTTTCCTATAAAATAGAGCATAATGAAATCCTTAATTGAGAAAATACAAAAAGCCATTCTTAAAATTTGCTTGGGGGATGGGACAAAAGCATAAATCCTATGCAGGGTGGGGGGGACGACATGAAGGAACTAAGAGTAACATTTCTTGGTATTTTCCCCTTGCATGACAAAGGAGATTTCTATGCCCCAGAGATACTGCTTCCCAGGTTATGGTCAAATCACTTCTCTCTGAACCTCATTTTTCCCCGTCTGTAAAATAGGAATAGAAATATCTATCTCACCAGATGGGGAAACCAGACAATGTTAGGACAGTCCCTGTCTTCCAGGAACTTAAGTCTAGTAAACTGAGCCATATAAAGAAACTGGTGAGTGCACTGCAATGACAAAAACAAGCACTTGGAAGACTCCTAGCCTAGTCTGAGGATCAAAGGACCAGTTAGGGAAGGCTGCCAGGAGGAGGTGCTGCCTAAATTTCCAGACCTGGTGGAAGAGTCCACACAGGACACTGGGGAAGGCTATTCCAGAGGAAATAGCTTTCTAAAGGCTTTGAGGTGCCTTTGAGGAATCACAGTTTGTCAGGAGGTACTGACCTGTGAGAAGAGGGAAAAAAGCAAGAGCCTGATCAAAATCACCTCCCACACGCTATTATTCTGCAGGAGATAAACATTTGTGGGCCTGTGAAGGCAGCAGGGGAGGGAGGTTGAATCTGCATTTTAGAAGGATGACAGACCAGAGTGAGGAAAAATGGGCTGGAGGGGAGGAGGAGGAAGTGGCCCTCCTCCTCTCACTAGCCTAGACTAGCTCTACCAGTTAAAAGCTTTAGCAACTTCGGATTTTTCAATTTATCTGCCATTCAGTGTCTTACTTCCTTCGCTGAGACTTTGTTTCGGACCCCAACTGCATCGGGCACTGTGCTAGGCATGTATCACAGGTGCCATTTAAAAAAAAAAATTAACTGGAACTCTGGTGGAGGTTGGTGTGAAACACAGATTGACATACAATGTCAGTTCAAACATGAATTTAAAAAAAGATTGAAAAAATTTTTCTTATTTTAAAAGTAACAAAACAACAGGCGCTCCCTGAAGCAGTGGTTAGAATACTTGCCTCCAAAGGACACAAGCCCCACATACGCCAGGGTTCGAATCCCGGGCCAGGGGAACAAGTGTGAATAATCAATTTAAAACATTTTTATTGTTTTTAAACACACCCCAACATTTAGGAAATCAATGCATTAACGTGCTACAAGGCCCTCGGTAACCTGATTAGAGGTGGGGGGAAAGGGAACAGGTGTATAATCGGAGGCGGCTGACTACACGCGGGAGACCCGGCAACCCGAAGGAACAAGGGGGAAGGGTTAGGACGGGTTCCCCTGGGGACCCCTGTGAAACGCCGCCAGGACGGCAGGACGGACTCCCACCCAGTACTGTCTCCCGACCTACTAGCCCACACCAACAGCTCCCAGTGACCCCACCGGCCTTCCAGGGCCTCCGATGCGGAGAGCTGCCCACGCGAGCGCCCCGCAGACCGCCAGCACCCCCACCCGCCGTTTCGGGCCGCGCCCACCGCCCGCCTCCGCGGCCCACCCGCGGTCCCCGGCTCGCGCCCGTCCGGCCACCCGTCCCCGCCCCGAAACTCACGCTTGCGGGCCTCGGACACCTTCTCGGCGGCCCGCTTCTCGGCCTGCAGCAGCTGCTGGATGCCCTGCGACTGACTGGCCATGGCAGCAGAGACTCCCCGGCCGGAAACAGCGGCCTAACCGCCTCGACGGCCCCCTGGAGTCAGCTGACCAGCCCCCCAAACTCTGCGCCTGCGCTCTGCGCCGGCGTCCCGCCCGCCGTCACGTGACCTCCGCAGTCTGGCGTCAGGTGACGGTACTGGGCGTCTTGTGACGGAAGAGGGCGGGGCAGAGGAGGGAAGCGCGGAGGCGTCGGCTGCGCCTGCGTGGAGTGTGCTGGCTTGGTCCGGTTCCCAGCTGTTTTCTCTGGCTGTTCTTCGGCGGTTGGATCCTCGTGGCCGCTTTGTTGCGTCTTTATTGCCATAATCTTTCATGCTGCAAGATAACCACGTTAAGTTCCAGAGAGGGAATGAAAGCCAAATCCTTTTCCCCTATTCTGCAGTTTATTCCTTCTCTTTCTGGAACTTTTCTCGACACACTGTATTTCAGGGGCAGGTCAGGAACATTCTTGCCTGGTTCTTGGGACTGAGTCTGGATTTTGAATAGGGAGATTTGGGGGAGGATGCTTTCCCTCTCCAAACCGGAGATCAAGAAAGGATTGGGCTGTTTTCCATAGATGATGAACCCCTGCTCTGATTCTAGATCAGTGTTGGTACCGAGCGTCTGGCAGGGAAGGAGACAAATACGGCTCCTGGTGGAGCACAGACTTTACAGACCAAAAAGATTAATTAAGATAGAAAAATCATAAACTGATGCAGTAATGAAGGGTTACGGAAGAGAAATAAGGAGTTGTTCCCTGATGGAACAGCAATGAGGTCCACCAGCTCCGTGGAGCCCAGTCCACAGACATTCCAAGAATGCGGGTTTGTATCCTGAAGTCAGGGGGGAATAACCAAGATGAACAACTAAATTTCTTTTTTAAATGCTTTTTTGTCTCTTCTTGCCTGCTTGCCTACTTCCCTTGCTTCCTTTCTGCACTGGAGAAGTAAGTAGAAGAGGATGTGGAAGTTTCTGTGAAGACTCTCCCAAGGAAGTGGCATTTAAAATGCGATTGGAGGAATGAGAAGTTAGCAGGAAAGGATGGTGGGGAACTGTGGCATTGAAGATAATTAAGAGAAAAGGAACAGCATGTGGGGTGTGGGGTTGGGGCTGGGGATGGGGGGTTAGGTGGTGCTTGGCACCTTGATAAACTGTAACACAAATAGAGAGATAGGAAGACAATGGTTACAGTATGACAGACTTGGCTCACAAATACTTGACTTAACGAATTTGAAGTTGTCATTTACCCCATTCTCCAATAACCAAAGTCAAGCTCAGGGATGTTAAGTGGCCCAGAGTTGCAGGACTGTGGACTGTCAAATAGGGTGTTTGAATCCTGCCAACCTGCAGAGTGAAACAGCTGACCCACTGAGCCATCTGGGTGGCCATCCTGTGGGCTATGGGAAGAACTGACGATCTCCTAGTGGGCACCAACTGCAGAGAACATAAACATCCCTAACTTTTCATGGTAGAGTTGTCTCTGCGCTCAGGAAGAAGCTGGGTTCATGGCTCAGGGCATTTTAATTTAATTGAGGTTAGGGGTGGGGTTGGAAAAAAGGCTAAGGGCGAAACTCCATCCTTTCCTGATAAAACCAGTACCTGGCTAGTCTTGGGGGCTTTTTAAGTCCGCATAATTGCTTCTTGAGAAGATCCATTATTTTTGATGTTCAAAGAAAACGTAATTCACTCAATCAATGGAAGACAAGACAATGCTAAAAGTGATGAGGATTGGATTAGGAAAAATGATAGAGGCCAAAAAATGGGAGAAAACCTTAGTTCATCAACTAATGGGTGTCTAAACAAATGCAACCTATCTATACAATGGGATATTTTGGGGTCATAAAAAGCAATAAAGTACTGGTACATGCTGTTCTCTAGATGCATCTTGATAATGTGCGAACGAAAAGAAGGCAAGCACCGAAGACCACATTTTGTTTAGTTGCATTTATATATGCTCAGAAGAGGCAAATCTATAGAGACAAAGTATATTATTGACCAGCCCAGGGCTGGAGAGAGAGAGAATAAGGAATAAAGGCAAACTGGTAGGGAGTTTCTTTTGCGGTTGATGGGAATGTTCTAGAATTTGTATTGGTTGCACACCCTTGTGAACTAAGTCATAGATGTGAATTATGCCACCAAAAAAACTATGTGAATTATGTCACACACACACAAAGCTGTTAGGAAAAGGGAGTAGATGTGAAATTCTCGCACAGTTTCCAGTCTATCTGAGCACCAGGAGATGGAAGCTGTTGTTTTTAATCCCACTAGGGAGTAATTGTTTGATTTACAAATCTGGTCCTCCACTTAACAAAAGTCTTCACATCAGGGTACCTCTCACAATCAGCTTTCTGGAAACATCGAAATATCTACATATTCCAGAATTTATTTTTTCTTAACAGCATTTCAAAAGTATATTGCATAAAGAGAAAAGCATTAAACAGTCCAGCCTCTGAAATGTTCAGACTGGTTTGGATTTTCTAATTATCTGGGTGGGTATTTGTTGTCAGAACTTGGGTACCCTGGGGAATGTCCCGCAATAACTAGGAAAAGTGGGCTAAGCAACTGCCCTCCAAGGAAAGCCTTGAAGTCTTGGCCAGACGATTCCCAAGGTGCTCTGAGGGGTGCAGCAGGCAATCCAGGTCTGGTTCCCTGATGAGGGACCCTGGCTAAGAAAAGAATGTGCTGGTTCTGAGGGGTGGCTGTTTGGACAGAAGCCAGAAACAAGGTGAAAACACAGTATGACTTACAGGGCCTAGGTCAGCAATAACTAAAGGAAGTGGCATCTCCCATTGCCTTGGGTTCCAGTTCCAACCCAGTCATTTACTTGCTAAGTAGACACACCTTGCTTAGCATGAATTCGCTATTATAAGAACAAAGATAGCTAGAGCCCTGTGATAGCAACTTCTCACCAAAAATTAATCAGCGGACCTTTGCTTTTACAGATCAGCCAAGTGCGCTTGGTTAATGGACATTCTCATAGACAAAGTGACTACACCAGAGGCGCTGTATGAGACTGCTGCATGTGGTTAAACAGGCTGAAAACTGCACAAGGAGTGAGACTGCGCTAAAATCCAACCCACGCTCTCCCCCTCAGCTCCCTCCACACTACTTAGAGGGAGCATCTTTCTGGAATTTATTTCAAGGCTCCAAGGGGCCGAGTATCAGTCCTGTGACAGACTCCAAGTAAGCTTGATTGCGCTGGCCTGTTTGTCTATTTCATGTGTTAGGATGCTGATGATGAATAGTCACTGCTTCCTCTTCCTTGATTTATGCTGAAACTAATTCTAAAGAGACTGAAATGATCTTCTCAAGTCATACCAGTGTGAGAGAGAGAGAATTTATCTTCCAGTGACTCCAGTTAGTCTTGTGTCATTATGGTGTGTGAAGGAGTTCAGAATACAGTACCCCAATTATTGCAGCCTGGCCTATTGAATATTGAACCGAATGAATTTGAAACACAGCAGGTGTGGGAAGGACTGTTTGACCTTCAGGTGAAGCAGGTGGCAAGCCCTTACTGAGGAGTGCCCTTAGAGGAAAGGAACATCCTTATTTATGACTAGGAACTTCGAGAAAAATCCCATCAAACAGTCCTTATTTGGTTTCCCCTAGTTTACTACACTTAACTCTGTCCCTTTTGTCCTCTCACATTTTCCAGGACCTTTCAATCTTCATCAAACCCAGCATGAAACACTCAGGTTCAGCTCGCTCTGGTGGAATAGCAGTTGAACACAGTCCACACACATTTCAATGTCTTGGGGTCAAATCCTGAAGCTGAGGGAAACAATCAAAACGCACAAGTAAATAAAATGAATAATGAAACAGAAATGCATCTTCCTCCTCTCTTTTCCTTCCTGCTTCTCACCTTCCTGCCTGCCTGTACCTGTCCTTAAAAAAAAAAAAAAGAAAAGAAGACCATATTTACATTAGAAAAGTGGAGGCTGAGGGAATAATAGATAACTTTTTAGATTAAGAGAAGGGCTAAAGGGTTAGAAGAATTCCTTTGCCTTGTGGGGTTCTCTAGAGTTCAGAGTGGGACATGCATAGGAACAATTCTGAGAAACTTGGATGTTCTGGTTTAGCCCCATAATAGAGCAAGGAAACAAAGCATTGCAAATATTTCTGTAAAGTCACAGGCAAAGATTATTAACAGTAATACTTTTCATTCATTTAAAAATGTTTATGGAGCCCCTGGTATATGCCAGCTGTTAGCTGCTGTTAGGTGAGCAAACAGAGACACTCCGTGTCCCCCTGGAACTTGGAGTTAATGGATATAGAAGTTCAAACAGAAATTCGCACATGATACATATGGGACTGAGTTAAATGCTCTACAATCAGGCTAATACAGGAACCACTAGTCATTTGGAGCTGTTGGGAAGTTGACATCTGGTGTAAGGGAACAGGGGGAAGTCTCTCCATTTGCCTAGGGGGCTCTTCTAGCCTGGCAAATAGGCATCAGACACATTCATAAGAGAGAAAAAAGAAGTTAAATAGTAACACGTCTGCCTCCTGTATACATGGACTAAGTAAGTCAAGCACCTGTTGTCACTCACCACCTTAACCTCAGCTAGAGAGGAGGGGTGTGCAGTGGGCCAGCCACGGGAGGTCAACAGCAGAGACACAGCAATAAGAGAGTGGCCATTGTGCAAATGTGGATTCTACCTTCTCCAACTGTAAATTCCAGAGATTAGGTTTTTTCCCATATGGTGAGGGAGACACCCGTTATGGGAGATACCTTCACAGAGAGATTTGCCTTCATACATGTAAATGTCTCTTCCTAGAGGTCAAACTCCACCCAGCCTTCACAGCCCTCTCATGAAATCAGACATTTGCCAGAGGGATAGTGGAGAAGGCAGTAGTTTAAATCTGCATAAAGTCATGTTACTGTCCTTTCCTGGTGCCCTTCTCCAATAAACCTCCTCCTCCCCACCATCCTTTAAGTTGGTGACTCGGGCTACTAATTAGTGTATTCAGTTGTACTGAGTTTCTCCCATGTCTGATATTAATGTGATTATTTGTCAGTCTAGAGGAACCTAGAACCTAGGAGACAATCTCTCCACAACTAGGGTGAGACAGACTTGAGTTTAGATCAGTTCTGTGTGGTTTTCAGCAACTGGTTTAGTGTCTCTGAATCTGTTTCCTCGGTTCTAAATGGGATGACCTTTAGCCACCTGGTAGATGTTTGTGAGAATGAAATAAAGCAAGGCGTGCTAAGCAACCCAGGACAGAGTTTGTGAAGGTCAATACAGAGCTCCATCCCTTACCTGAGATCATCCACACGTATCGGCATCTATCTACAAATAGCTTTTGTCTTTTGGTCACCATGGCGACCCTAGGCGAGCTCATACATTTCCTCTCATAAAGCCGAGCTATTTTCACAGTTCCATGCCGTGCTTGTGTGTGTCTTGGATAGATTAAAACCTCCCAGAGGATTCATCTGACCATTTATAATCCACATCATCTACTGTTATATGGGCAAAAATGATCAAATAGGAAAAATAGAAAATGTTCAATCCAGTCTTTTTTTGAGCATGAAGTTACCTCTATATTTTTGGTGGTTTAGGAAAGATCTAGAGGGTGTGGCAGAGAACAGTTATTGGTTGGCTTTGGAAGGAAGAGTTGCCTTGGTCAAGTGGTTGAATTGAAGAAACCAAAAAGCAAGGCTCCTGCCTTGCTGATTTTTACTCCTCTTTCTATTGGGTTTGTAATTCATTCTCATTCCTCCTGAGTACCTGGTCCTACCAGGTCCTGAGCAAGACATGAGGGTCTCAGACAGGAATCTGACTCAGGACCTGACCCCACAAGCTCACCATCAGCAGCACCATTTTCCTTTGTAAGATGATGACATTGAACTCAGTGATTGTTCAGTTCCTCTCTTCTCAAAATTCTCTGATTTTTATGAATGCAAGGTCAATCCTAGGAGGATGCTCTCTGGAGAAAGTTTTACTTGAAGATGATAAAGACGGGAAATGATCAAAAGGCCGTGAATTTTTGCAAGGAATTCAAAGCATCACCAAAATACTCATTTGGCATCTCACTTTCCCTAAGTTTGACAGAACGATGTCACAGCTGAGACGCCAGCATGTGAATCAGCTTTATCCCTCCCCAAGAATCAGAATCTCTACAGTTGGTGTTGCTTTGGCACTTGTTTTGAAAATGCAAATATATTCCAGTACAATTGATATATTGGAGAACAGTTTGAGCATAATGCAAACTTATATTTCATTGACAAGAAACACTAAGTAAAAGCAGAAAACTTTACTCATCTGGACCAAATACATAATGTTCAATAAAAAACAATTCTGGATGGAGGAAAGGAGAGACTTCATTTAAAAGGTTTATTACAAGGCCTCTCCCCTCTTGGAATATGGCCTGCCCTTACCCTGTCTCTTAAAGGGTGTTCAGTCTTCAATAAATCTCATTTGTTTTGCTTAAAAAGAAAAAAGTTTATTGCAAAAGTGGGAAAGGAACCGTAAGAACTACAAACCTCCCTCGCAAGAATGAGGGAGAGGGCTTTTGATTTATGGAGAGAAAAGGGGTAGAAAGAACCAGGGTGAAAACAGATGAAAATTTGCTGTGAGGGCACAGTCAATCAGAATGTCAGCTCCCTGGAGAACCCTTAAGGAGGGTCATGTGCTAGCTAGCTCAGGGGGAAAGTTAACTGTGGAATCTCAGGAAGAAGAGACTGTTAAGCCACAGTTCTGTTGATAAGAATTTTTTTTTTGAGTGATCAGTGCGACAAAGCAATTTAATCATTTATAAAGCAAAGACTGGTTACTTGTATGTGTTTGGCTTTGCCATAGTGAATGCAGGAGTGGAGAGGGAAATTCCCCCCATCCTCTGAGTTCTTTTTGGTCTGGTTGGCAATCAAATTAACTTCAAAGATTTTTACAGAGAAAAGAGGAATGTAATTACATACATAAGGAGAATCTGCATGACTGAGAATTCCAGAATAAATAGTAAAAGCCTAAGGTTTTTATCCTGAGCTAAGAAATTAGGATAGGGGCCTGGAGCTTCAAAGAGAGCAGGGAGATAGTATGTTATGCCCTGGTGGAGTAATGTTTAAGTCTGTCACCTCTGGTCAAGCACAGTCTACATACATCCCAAGGACCCGGGTTCACCTGCGGGTGGGTGTGGGTGGTTGTGGGGTGTGTGTTCAATCTAGATGATAATTAAAATTAAAAAAATAAAATACTTCTTCCTCATCCCTCTTCCTGCCTGCTTGCCTGCCTAATCACCTTCATTCCTACCTGCACCTTTCCTTTAAAAAACAATAAATGCTTTCGTATTGCCACAGACCCAAGTCACTCAAGGCCTGAGCATAATAGTTCTGGTTCCCAAAGAAGTCACTCAGAGGCCCAGCAACGTGAGGCATGAATTTGCTTCCGAATCTGAGGAGCAGGCCCTCAGTAAGGAAACACTCTGCTGAAGTGGTGGGAAGGTGCAGTGATTGTATAGAAGTTGCTGACATACATGCTGTTCAACCATTGACTCCAAAATCTAGATGAGAACAAAGAGTTTGCCACTCTGGGAATGAGCATGTGGGTTGGAGTGCAGAAACCAGATGTCCCCTAGCGGGCTGTTAGGGAAAGTTTCTGCCCTGTGCTGGGAGCACAGTGCTTTGAGAGATGAATCACTGGTGCCTGAACTCGGAAGGGGATTGTAAGGATGTGGCATTAGGGTTAGGGTCACACCCTGCCTCTCTGGGCACACATACATGCAAGCATACATATATTTGTGTGTGTGTATATGTGTGTATATATATGCAAATATATGTATGTATATATGTTGATATGTTTGATTATTTGCCAGGCTAGAAGAACCTAGAATTTATGTGTGTGTGTGTGTGTGTGTGTGTGTGTGTGTGGTGTTTGCTTCAGGGAGAAAAAAACCAAAAGACATTGCCTGGAATTGTGTAAGGACCATGTAGTTTAAGAAAAAAGGGACATCCTAGTGGAGTAGTGGTTAGGTCCACCACCTCTTGCCAAGTGTAATCTACATACATCCTGGGGCCAGAGGAACAACCAAGATGAATAACTAAATAAAATAAAATAAAATAAAATAAAATGCCTCTTCTTCCTCCTTTCTTCCTGCCTGCACCTTTCCTTTTCTTCTCTGAGCCTTGGAGGTGGATAAAATTCATGACCCTTTTAGAGACCTGGGAATGCTCACTTATATCACTTTGGAATATTTTTTGGCTTATAAGCAACAGAAAACCCACCATCAACGACCTAAATAAAACGGGTACTCATTATTTCACTGAATAAGAAGGCCAGGAATCTCAGGAGTCAGGGCAGTCAGATGGCCAAAGGGATCACTCAAGAGCCCAGTCTCTGTCCACCTTCTTAAGCTGTATGGTTTCATTTCACACTTGTCATCTCAAGGTCACAAGGTGCTCATACAGATCAGGCATACATCTTCACACCAACCTCCCAAAGAAGAAAGAAGGGACAGGGGCACACACCTTCACCTTCTGAAGCTCTGACTTTTTTCCTGGGAATCAAGGCCCCAAGCTGACTTCCCCTTAGGTCTCTTTGGCCAGAATTAGAGTCAACAACACAGAGACAGGGGGTTGTCAGGATTGGTTTAGTCATATGGTGACTCATCTCTGAGACTGAGGGAGGGATCTCTACCTTACAACATCCCTGGGAATGGGGTGTTGGGTGGGGAAGGGCTGTTAGTCTCTGACACCAGCCTCCCTTGACCATGTGTTTCCCTCTTCAGTCTACTCAGTTTCTGCAGCTCCAGTGCGAGACACAAGCATCTTCTTGCAGACACGGCCTGCGGGGGCCCCTCCTCTCGTCCCTCTCCCTGGAATACTTCCCCTTGGAGCTGGATAGCGTTCAATCAATATTTTGTGAATAAATAGCAAACAAAAAGAAGAAAAAAATGCTTTGTTCTGTAGAGTATGGCAGGGAGAGAATTTGGAAGAAATGTGTTTCAAAGACTTACTGAGCAATCAGAGGCCAGAGATCAGGAAATCTTTGCCCATGACTGTTAGATGGTGCTAGGAACCCCTGAACCTCTCTGGAACATTTTGCATAAATGTGTATTGAACTGGGGTGGAGCCTGTCCTTGGTTTATATAGCACTCTGGAAGTTTCTCAACCCCTCCCAAAGATTTGGAAGCCCGACCTCACATAGACTTGGACAGACTTCTCCAACTACTTGGGGGCCAGATAGGAGCCAGCATCCTTCAGCAAACTGTAACCTAACTGAGCACCCAGGGCACCTGATTGCCAGGACATCCGTGGTCACAGACTCCATCTGTTCTATTTTTAAGAGGCCCATCCAGAGGGTGTTATTATTCTGTCTCCCAGCACCGCCCGGAGAGCCTCTCCCAATGACTCACAACCCCCCACCCACCGAACGAGTCTGTGGGCTCCATCACTCTTGCCGACACACTGGGCTGGAAAGAGCTGACACTGAGTGACCGAGTGGGCGTGTGGACCATCGCGGGAAGGGGCCGAGAGAAGCAGCTGGGCTAAGTCGAGCGGGCACCCACCATCCAAATTCATCCCATCCTGGGCGAGGGAAAAGAAGTTTACTCACAGATGCTGGAGCCAGATGAGTTACCTGGTAAATTCCAAGAAGCCCCTGCAGAGTGGAAAACTTGCACACAGGGGTGGAGAACTGAGAGGACCGTTTCCTTCCCCCTTACCAGGATGGGGAGGCTGCCTTGGAGACTAGTTGGAGGCCTGCACCTCACCCCAGAATTCAGTGTGTGAGAGCATGTCCAGAAGACTTTTCATTGTCCTAACTCCCCCAGATGTTATTTTAGAAGCACTTTACTTATCTTATTTAGTTGTTCATCCTAGCTCTTCCGCCCCTACTCCCTCTACCCGGCTCTGGGATGTGAACCCAGGGCCTTGGAACGTATACGAACTGCATCCAGCACTAACTCACACCCCCAGATTTGCACGCCCAGTTAAGCCCTGCATTTGCTCTGTGCTCTCAGGAAGGCCTTTTAGCCTCTGGTTCTCAGTTGGTTTCCTTAAATGGAAACTTACAGGGCTGCACGAGGTCAGCGGTTTTTACCATTGCTGCCAACAGCCTCCCATCGCACAAAAGTCACTCTGGGCAGGCCAGGAGGCAGCCACCTTGGGGAACAAAGAGGAGGCCCCGGAAAGAGAAAGGAAACAGACCCTGGCCTCTGGACATCTCATAGGTATGGTTCTTCAACGAAGCTGCCCTTGGCAATCAGAGCACTTTGTCACCACCGCTTACTCCAGACTCATAACTTTACGATGCACGATGGCTGGAACCTGGACTCTCAGAAATCACTCAGAAATTCCAAAGCAGCAGGTGTTGGCGGTTCAAGATCTGAGGTCTGTCAGTGCACTGCTCGCTCCCCTTCCCCAGCTGCCCTGCTGCCCGCACTAGAGAGACCATCTCCCCTTCGGAAAGAAAGCAAAGGCCACTGAAGCCCGATGCTCTGACAGCAGTGAGGTGCAGACCTCAGCAGCCCTCCAAGAGCAGTGGGTCAGCTTCCAGCTGCTCCAGGCTCTCCTGCACTGGATACCCTCCACAGCCAGTCATTTCGGGTCGATCAAGATGCCAAGTGGAGTGATCACTCTCATTTAGCTGGGGACAGACATGAGACCAAGAACAGTGTACTTATTATCACTGGAGAAAAGCGTTGAATGGGTTTTTGAATAACTGCGGATGGCTCACACAGCGCACGGGAATTCATTATGGAACTTGGCTGGCGCCCCGCAGACGTGCCTTTGGCACTCTGGGTTTCTGAAATTTGCATTCCTGGATAGAGGTGGCCTGCGACTGCAGCAAGATGGGGTGGGTCTGGGGAGGGTTCAGAAACTAGCTGGGTGGTGTTTGCTTCAGGGGGGAAAAACACAAAAGACATTGCCTGGAATTGTGTAAGGACCACGTAGTTTAAGAAAAAAGGGATGTCCTAGTGGAGTAGTGGTTAGGTCCACCACCTCTAGCCGAGTGTAGTCCACATACATCCTGGGGCCAGAGGAACAACCAAGATGAACAACTAAATAAAATAAAATAAAATTAAATTAAATGCCTCTTCCTCCTCCTCTCTTCCTGCCTGCATCTTTCCTTTAAAAGGGGGCAAGGGAGAATTTACTAGCCCATCAGAAAAGCTCCAGCTTTATCTGACTCAATGTCATAAGGAATCTTTCTTTAATTCCTCGTCCTGCTTTCCTCTATAAGGACTTTACTTTAGTCTTGCCAGGGTGTTTTTTAAAAAAAATTTTTTTTAATGTAGTAATTGTTCTACATATTAAAATAATTTCCTATGTATAGGTTCCCGGTTCCTTAGATACATGTCATCGCACCCTTTGGCAGTATCCTTTTGATGCGGGGCTCCTGGGGTTTGGTGGTGAATGGTTCAAGAACGAATTCTTGAGACTTCACGTTAAAGAGGCGCAGTTTTGTACGTTCTTAGAAAGAGAGAGAGAGAAAGGAGGTGACAGCATGGGCCGGGGAGACAGAGTTCCCTTGGGCAGAAGGCTGCTGCACTCCCAGCTGGGTGCTATTAGATTTTATGCCATTGAGAGGGGGCTGTTGGGGGGGCTACCTTCCCTGTGTCTACAATTAGTAAGAGAATACGGGAGTCACAAGGAAGCGCAAAGCAGAAGCAGGTGAGAGAATGTTTCAGAAATTCTCCAGCTCTGCGACAGGGCCTCTGGCTTGCTGGTGGCCCCAAAGGGATGTATGTTTCCAGTCATTTATAGCTCCGTGCTGGATTGGGAAAACTTCAGGTTGAAGAAGGGATGACATCTAGCGCCCAGGAGCTGGTCTGCAGACTGTGGCTCAGAGAGCATTCCAAGGCCTTCTAGTACCTCTGCTGCCCTGGAGCATCCTGGTCTGAAACGCCTAGGGAAGCTTTATTCAGGTCGTCCGTTTTCCCGCTGCATCTCAAGGCGGAGGCAAAGATGGTCACTGCTGGCTCCAAGTGGTCAGAATACCAGCTTAGCCACTCCAGTGAAAGAATTCCATTTTGTTCCAGAAAATTGAGCAAAAGTCTGAGGATGAATCCCACTAGCAGCTCATGTCATCTGAACATCCCAAAACACAACAGGGTGGGCAGGCCCGGAGCTGAGAGGTGATGGCATCCCTGTTCAAGCCACATGAAGAGGACAGGGTGGTGACAGTTTCTGAAGGGAAAATGGGGGCGCTTTTACTAAAAGGGGGGACCAGATGCTGCCAAGATACCACTGAAGTGCTTGCTCTGCCTTCTCTCAGGTGCCATGCTCACTTCTTGCACATATTTTTCTAGATTAAAAAAATTAATTCAATATTTATTGAGGTAACTTTGCTTTACAAAATATAAATATGAATGTAAAACCATATGTGCAGTTTCCCCATTTCTCAGATATACCCTGTCCACCATGCAGTAACCCAAAGTTCTTCACCATTGTCCATTGGACACTTAGATTTGTCTTTTCCTGTGCTCGTCTTCTTCACTGCTTACATGCTTGGGGAGCAGCTGTGACTCCTTCTTCACACTAGAAGCTCCAGGTCTACTATACAATAGGTGCTCAATATATTTTAGTAGAGTGACATAAACGGCAAAACACTGAGAATGGAGAAGCAGGAATTTTTGTCCTGATTCTGTCTCCAGCTTGTGAGTAACTTGAGCAGCTGCCTTCTCTTTGGGCCTCTTTCTAACACAGCGAGTGAAATATGGTGGTTGTGTGATGTGGGTGATTAAGACCAGAGGAGTGTGGAGTTCATCCCTGAAAGAATTCAAGGAGAGTTGCCTTATTCCAGCACCGTGTGGCAAGTTTGTTAGAAAACAACTAAAAGACAATGCATGCAGCTCAGGGGTCACCTGTAGAAAATAGCTCCCAGTTAAAACGGTGTCTCTTATATACCCCCAGGGAAGGATCTCCCCTTGGGGCCTACACAGGCACTGCAGCTCTCCTGAGGGCTGAGAGAGCTGGTAAGGTTGCCTGGAGTTCTCTGGCTGGAGTAACTAGGGGGTGTGTCTCTAGACATAGGTTGCTAGGGAGAGTCCCAGGTTTTGTCAGCCAATCAACTATCCCTCTCACACATCTGCATATTGCCTTATAGATTTTAAGCTACAGCGTCTCCACATCATTTTGTTTTCATGTAGAGTCAGAGAGGAACTCTTTTAGGCTTTGTGGGCCCTATGGTGATCTCTATCACAGCTACTCCGGCAGCAGGAAAGCAGCCAAAGACAATATGCGAACAAATGGGCATTGGTGTGTGTCCAATAACATTTTATTTACAAAAACAGGCAATGGCCCAAATTTGGCCATTTAGCCATAGTTTGCTACCCCTCTGTTCCCTTTGTCTACTGCTATGAGGCCAGCCACTGGAAAACGTAGCCATTAAAAATAACAGCCATCCTGTGTTTTGCCCATGGATATGCAATTTGGGCAGACTTATCAGACACACTTTATTGCTGCTTCAGTCAATGTCAACTGAGAAAACTCGACTGAAGTTGGAGGATTTGCTTCTAAGATGGTTCAGTCACGTGGCAGGCTGGTGGCTGGCAGCTGGGAACTCATCCGGGGCACCTGGCCAGGGGCTGACACTAGGCTTTTCCATGGGGATGCTGGGATGTAAGAGTAAGTGTTTTGGTGGATGAGAAGTAGAAGCGCTTCACATCTCAAGGCTCAAGGCCCAAGTCCAGAAATTCAGTCTAACTTCCACCATATGCTATTGGCCAGGCACTTACAGAGCCCACCCAGATTCAGGCAGAAGAAACAGTTCCTCCTTCCTAATACGAGGGCTGCGAAGCCTGTGACCCTCTATATAATGTACCACAGTGATCTGCAAGCTCTCAGCCGATTTGGATACCCTGCGGTCTTAGGACAGGCGGTTAAGTAGCATTAGCTGGGCAGACAAAGGCCATGTATGAGTAGTTAACAAAATGGCAAGGGTGACATGGACCCAAAACAACTATTCGGGCAAGAAGCAGAAAGAAACCACAGGGACAAGGGGACTTTGAGGAAGGTGGGGCAGTTATGCAAACTGTCTTAGAGGAGCAGTCTTGAAACAACCCATCAGATGGGCCCCTGAGTTACCCTCCTAAAGCTCTTCTCTGGTGCTCCCTCGTCAGAATTGTCAGACAGACACAAGACTGCGCTCACAGAAGGGTGGGAGAGGGGCGGGAACAAGGGACTGGAGTAATAGCATCATGGTGTGGGCACTGGAACTCTGGCGATGGGTGTGTTCTGAAATGCACACAGACCGAGGTGTGAATTCAATATGAAAAATCATACAGTGATGTAAACAAAATAAACAACAAATTAATTCAATAAAAATGGTCAGTGGTACCCCACCGCCTAGAACTAAACTCTCTGTTGAGTCCCATTTTCTTTTTTTCAGCCTTACTTCGGAATATTTCCAAGCTGAAAACTCATATCCTTTGCCTGAAAATGTCTAATTCTTTTTCCACCCCTTCTAGTATGGAAATGTAACCCAATATTTTATGGTCTCTTTCCCGAAATCCCTTTCATGCTTTTCCTAGCTTTTTGAGTTTAATTGCATGGTCCTTATCCTGAGATGTGAAGCTAAGTCAACATTTACCTTATCCCCGTGCTTTTCTTATCTGCATACAGAATGCAGGAACCGCTTCTTATTCCTCTCTGTTGTGCATGGAGGGCGCTTGATAAGAACCTGCTGAATGGAATTCAATAGAGTAACACATCAACCTCCCTGCCACCGTTTTCCCTTCTTCCCCACTGTGGGCATCCCAGGAACCAGGACTGTAGATTCCCGGGCTGCTCAAAGCTGATTTGGGAGATGTACATAATGAGCCTTCTTGCACCTCTTAAATCTGATTCCAGGCTGTCAGCAAAAGCAGCTAATCTTTCCAGAAAGGACTTAGGCATACAAAGGGGTCCTACTCCAGCTTATCCCAGAACCCTCCTAGGGAAGACACTCTAAAACCCAAGTTTCCTCATTGGTGTGGTTCATTTCCCCAGTTAACTGGATTCTTGCATTTATTCTATGCTTTAACATGTATACGTAACTTTTGACTTGTCCCTTCCCAGTCCAGAACACTTTAGGGGCAACCCAACATCCCTCGGATGACAGTCTCCTTACCCTGAAGTCCAAGGTCTTGGACAAGATGACCAGAGTCAGTCCATGGTCTGACCCTGGTCATCTTGTCTACCTTCACTGATGTCAAATTTCTCTTCCTGAATGAACCGCCTATGATCCTACTATAGTATTTCAGTCATTCTGAATTATTTGGAATCTCTACAAAGATGGAACCTCTTCAATGCCTTAGGACCTTCTTCTCTCCTCTGTCCTCTTCCCAGATTGCCCTCCATGCTATGTCTAATTGTATCTTGGCTCGAATCACCGCCTCCATGCAGCCTTCCTTTATTCCTCTCTTAACTGGGTGGGGATGCCTCATGCTGCTCCCCCAGTCCCCAGAGATTCATTTGACTGTAGCCACTCTGACACTGTGCTTATAACACTTTCATTGTTGTTAATGCCCACTTCCCTCTCAAATATGATCTCTGAGAAGGTAAAAATGTGGGTTCTTTTCTGTTCTAATGCCGATGTCTGGCACAGAGCCTGGCCTATATTTGGCATTCAGAAAGCATTTATTGGATCAGTACATGGTCGCTCATTACTTTTTAGACCGTTTTGAAAAACAGAATAATAAACCTTGAAAATCAGATAGCGCATTAGAGAAAAATACCAAGCAGTTGTTCTGTATATGCTAGAGTTAATATAGCTATATTACAAAGATAATATGAATAGAAAACCAATAAGAAAAAACTTCCTAAAACATTAGACTACACACATGAATTAAAAAAAAAAAAACCAACAAATGGCCAAAAACATATGGGGAAATGTCCAACAAAGTCTCACATATTAAACATCATACCATTGCATGCTCCCTATTAGTAAACATGAAAAATGGCAATCCTTGCTTTTAAAGAGGTTGTGAGGAGAGAGGCCTTGCATCTGCCGTTGGTGAACTATTCCTGAGTTCATTTTTCCAGTGTGTTCTGAAAGCCATTTTAAAGGGCAGGCTCTGATAACCAACTACTCTACTACTAGAATTTTTATTCCAAGGAATTAATCAGCAATACATGCACATCTTCATATATTGCTCTCATTAAGTCCTCATTATTTTCCGATTGATCGCTCTGCCTCTAAGAACAGACTGACGTTACAGTCACAGGCGCTGATCATATCTTACCACCAGTTTAGGAGTGAGAGCAGATGTGCCCTGATGGAGTAGAGACGTTGGGCCCAGTCCACATGCATCTCAAGGACCAGGGTTTGCATCCCAGGGCCAGCAGGAGCCACCAAGATGAACAATTAAATCAAATAAGTAAAGTGCTTCTTCCTTCTCTCTCTGCCTGCCTGCCTCTGCTCATGGCTCCTTCCTGCACCTTAGCTAGATAAATAAAACACATTTATTTAAAAAGAAAATCCTCTAGTATGACGATGGTTTGCTGATGACCATCAGCTGTCGTGATTTATATCAGGTCAATGAGTTCATCATCTGCTGCCCCATTTGGAAAACACTCAGCAATTATTTGAAAGATAGGTTCAGGAGGGGAGTTCTGGCTTGCCAACTGGAAAGGGAAAGTATCAACTGAGCACCTTCTACTTGCCAAGAAGTTTCTGATGTGACTTCATTTTATGATTTGTTGGGCAGTGATGATTCTATTTCACTGATGGAAAAACTAAGATACAGTGGAAGGAGATGAACTGGCATAGGAACCAAGTCTGTCTTACTCCAAAGCCCAGAAATTTTCCACGGGAGCACAGGAGATGCGTCCTGAAGAACTCTTAGCACTTGGCCATGTGGTTTAAGTAAAGGAGATTGAGCGTAGCTATTCTGCTTGCTCTTCATAAAGTGCAGGGAGTGAAATATTGTTCAGCACCCACATTTAGTAGCCTCAGATCTTTTCCCAGGTGCATAATAATAGTCTATAATTCAAGGGGAAATCATCTAGTTCTGAGTAGAAAGGAGTGAAAAGGTTATTGAATATCCTTTAAGCAAGTTGTCAATCAAAGAACCCAGACGTGTTATGATAATTGATTGAGGACAGATTGCCCTGTGCTGGCAGCTTGGAAGCTCCTCTGAAATGATTTCTTTTTGCACGTACTGTAAATAATCAAGCTTTGCATTTGCATCCACATCATGTGAAAACAATGATGCTCGGCCCATGGCTCCACCAGGGGTGGCCACACCTCCCCCAGAGCATCCTGTCGGGTTTACCTCAACTCGGAGGAGCCCTGAGAGGGGTGCCGGACTGGGCTCTGTGAGGGGTCAGGCGGCAAAGCGGAGGGACCTAGAGAATGTCAGACTACTTGGAAGTGACTCACTGGGTCTTTTGTTTGCTTTATTGTTGTTGTGTTGGGATTAGTTCAATTCTGTTAACCTTACGAAACTATTTGGGGCGCATCCTTGTGGCTCAGGCAGCTGCAGTGACTAAGGTGCAGACCATGTAGAACCCCAGGACCCTGGTTCTTGACCCAGGACCAGGGAGAATAACACGAAAACAACGAAATTTGTTGGAATTTGGAATTGGTTTGTTGGAGAGTCAACAGACACATGTAGTTCATTCTGGATTTTTTGTTTATTAGTTTAGGCTTGGTTTTTGCTGTTACTCATCAAGCACATTTCTTTAGTGCCCCAACTGTACCCCTTTTGTGTACAGCCCGTGCTGTCCAGCATCGTAGCCGCCAGCCGCATGTCAGCACCTCAAACATGGTCAACGACTTGAGATTGGCTCTAAGTATAAATAACACTCAGGGTTTTGAAAGTGTGGTACAAAAAGAAAAAAATGTAAAACATCGCAAAAATCATTTTTGTACTGACTGCATACTGAAGTCACCTTCTGGACTTATTGGGTTAAATAAAAATATTATTAAAATTTATTTCACCTGTCATTTTTTAATTTCTGTTAATAGGGCTCCTAGAAAAGTTACTCTAATACATACAACCTATAATGTATTTCTGTTGAACTGTGTGCTCTGAAAGCCAAGTTCTCTCTTGTTCCCTGAAACACACATGCCTTACTGGAGCTGGCTTGATCTTGTCCTTTGCTGCAGCTTCTTTTTTTTTTTTTTTTTTTTTTTTTTTCAACAGGGAAAGGTGGGCAGGCACAAAGGCAGGAAGAGAGGGGAGGAAGAAACATTTACTTATTTTATTTAGTTGTTCATCTTGGTTGTTTCTCCCAGCCTTGGCTCACGAAGCCGGCTTCTGTGGACTTCACCGGCTGGAGGTGTGGACTGAAGCGCTAAACCGCCAGGGCGCCCTGCCCTTTGCTTCTGACCACTTGACAGGTCAAAGTGAGGGACATGGTTCCTGAAGATAGCCCCTGAGTCAAGACAGGTGCTGGCCAAGGAAAATGGGTACTTTAATTTACCTGCTAAAGAGGTCCAACCAAAAGTGTAAACCCATATGCAATTCATCCCAGCCCCTTTTTGTTTTAGAAATTATTCTTTTGACGATTTTTTTTTTTTTTTTTCAATTTAACAGAGCTCGCGTTCTTTCGGGTTTCGTACACAGAATGCAAGCTTCGTGTATCACTACACGTGTAATTCACAAAATTCACATTTACATTAAATGTGTCCTTGGAGTGCAGGGTTAGGGGGGCCCGGCTCTGCCCCTTGTCTGGTAACCATCCCGTGCTCCAGCTGGCAGATAGGGGTGCATCTTTTCTCAGGGGTAACGAAAACCTGTGTACCTGTGGATGAAAACTTTGCCCCTTACCTGCAAAGACAGCCCTCTGGTGGAGAAATGCAGAATTGGTACAGAGAACAGACAGGAGGGTGTGAAGAGTTTTTCACCCCTAATCTCACCTGGAAACGGCACTACTCTGCTAAGTGTGAGCCTGGCACCCCTATTATTCAGAGGCCACCAGATCGGGAGGCACCCAAGAGACAGTCAGGGCTGGCTTCCACCTGGAGCAGAGGTCCCTCCTGCATGATTCTGCTACTGGTGGAAACCCTTCTATCATAGAGTCCCCTTTCCAGGAGGTTGGGTTTGTGTGGGCGTTGTTTTTATTTTTAACAGGTCAGCCTCTATGAAGTTCATGCATCTATTGGAAAAAGGGGTCAGATGCTGTGCCCTGAATTCAAAGCAACCTCTGTCCCCGAACAAGGATGAGTTTGAAAGGCAAGCTTGGCTATTTATGATTTTTTTCATGCCTCATAACCAATTTCAGCATCAACTGCCTCAACTAAATGGGGAGGGGGAGTGTGAATACTGAGCTTACTAAGTTGTAAAGAGATGAGAGAAGAGTAAGGGCTCTCTGGATGCTAAGTGCTGTGAGTGCTTCGCACGCGCTGCTCTGTATGTCTGCTTCGGAGCTCCTAGTTCTCTCAAACAGCCAGGGGCTGCCTTCTAAGTGCCCAGCAAGTGCCCACGCAACCACTCAGAGCCCTGTTCTCTCCAAGGATTCACGAAGTGCCCACGTTTCCAGGTATAGGAGGTGAGCGGCGGAGTCACGATCCCTGGGTGAGGATGGGGAGTCAAGGATGGGCTTTGTATCAGGAGGATGAGGGAGGGAGTGAGGAGGAAGCCATCGGATCCTGTGGGAGAGCAAAGGCTGTGCACATGGAATCCACAGACTTCAAACGAAAAGCGCTATTTCATGAAGACCTTCTACATCTATATTCCTGAGGCATATTGGCCTATAGTTTTATTGCAACGTTTTTGAGAATTCTTTTCTAATATAGGCACTTAGTGCTATAAATTCCCCAAGAGTATTACTTCAATAGCTGTCCTAATGGGTGTGACGTGGTATCTCATTGTGGCTGTAGAGTGACATGTATAGTTTGTCACTTGAAATTCTCCCACAAGACGAGCCCTGGTGGAAGAGCAGTTGGGTCAGTCCCCTCTGGGAGCACAGGCCACATACCCCTGGGTTCTAGTCCCGGATTCAGGGGGAAACAATCAGTGTGAACTACTAAATAAAGTAAAATAAGCGCTTCGTCCTCCCCTCTCTTCCTGCCTGCCTATTCACCTTCACGCCTGTCTTTAACCTTTCCTTAAAAAAAGAAAGACATTATCCCACAATGTTGTGCTGATGCTGTGTTCGTGTCTAAAGGTCTTACTTCTGTCTTTAGTTTTGGATGTTTCTATTTCTATATCAAGTTTGCTTGTCTTCCTGATATATTTTAATCTCTATCATGATGTCTTTTTTATCTAAGGAATGTACCACAATATAATAAAGTCCATGTATGACAAACATATAGCCAACATCATCCTCAATAGTGAAAAACTCAAAACTTTTCTCTGAGATCAGGAACAAAACAAGGATGTTCATTCTCACCACTGTTATTAAGTATGGTGTACGAAGTCCTAGCCAGAATAATAGACAAGAAAAGAAGTAAATTATCATTGTTTGCAGGTGACATGATAATATACATAGGAAATTCCAAAGATTGCAATAAAAAGCTGTTATAAATGGTAAATGAGTACAGCAAACTAATAGGTTGCAAAAGTAATATCGAAAATATGTTGCTTTTCTATTTGTAAATAACAAATTAGCAGAAAGAGAAATTTTAAAATCCCATTTATATCATATCAAAAACAATTAAAGACTGGCACACCCTGGTAGAGTAGTGGTTAGGTCTGCCACCTCTGGCTGAGCAGTCCACATGCATCCCATGGACCAAAGTTTGCATCCTGGGGCCAGAGGGAGCAACCAACATGAACAACTAAATACAAATAAATAAAGGAAATGCTTCTAACTCCTCTCACTTCTTGCTTGCTTGCCTACTCACCTTCATTCCTGCCTGCACCTTTTCTTTTAAAAAAAAGAAGATAACTTGTAGTAAGTTTAACCAAAGAGGTGAAAGACCTGTATGCTGAAAAATATAATTTTTTTTCATTGTTGAAAGAAAGAGAAGACAGAAAGAAATGGAGATGATGCTCATCGATTGAAAATATTAATATTGTTAAAATGATTTTTTTACCTAAATCAATTTACAGATTCAATGCAATCCCTATCAAAATCCCCATAATATTCTTCATAGAAATAGAACAAGAAATCATTACATGTAGAAATAAAAAGACTCTGAAGAGTAACAATAATCTTGAGAAAAAATAACAAAAGTAGAGGAGTTATGCTGCCTGACTTCAAACTATATGACAAGCTATAATAATTCCAGCAAGATCCTGGAATGAAATTAGACACAGAGATCAATGGAACAGAATTGAGAGTCTGGAAATGAACCCACAAATATATGGGAAACTAATTGATGATGCGGGAGCCAAAAGCATACAAAGGAGCAGGGAAAATCTCTTCACTTTGGTGTTGGGAAAACTAGACAGTCACATGCAAAAGGGTAAAATTAGACTGCCATCTAACATGATATAAAAATTACAAGAATAAATTCAAAACGGATTAAAGACTTGTATGTAAGACATGAAACCATAAGCTACGTAATCAGTGATATGCAACTTGACACTGACCTTAAAGATATCTTTAGGAAATAAAAGCAAAAATAAACAAATGGATGCAAATACATTTTCTGATCATTGTCCCCATGCTCATAACAGCACCAACAGCCATGACATGGAAACAACCTAAATGCCCATCGATGAATGACTGGACAATGATGTGGTCTGTATATTCAACGGAGTCCTGCTTAACTTCCAAGCAAAGATGAAATTTTGCCTTTTGCAATAACCTAAATGGAACTTAAGGTGATTATGCTAAGTGAAATGAATGAGAGAGAAAAAGGAAAACTCATTATTATCTTATTTTTAGGGAAATGCAAATTAAAGCGAAAATGAGCTACCCTCTCAGATTTAGGAGACTGGCTATTATACAAAAAGCAAGAAATGACAAGTGCTGGAGAGGTTGTGAAGAGAAGGGAACTGGGCACTGTGAGGGCGTAAGTGGTGCAGCCATTGTGGGATGCATTATGGAGCTTCTTTAGAAAAATTAAAGATAGAAATTCTATGTGAACCAGTTACCCTATTTCTGTGTATTTACCTGAAATGTTAAAAAACCCACTAATTTGAAGAGAAGTATTCACCCCACATTCATTACATCGTTATTAACAATAGCCAAGAGCTGGAAACTCCCAGGTGCCCAGGAGAGATGAATAGATTAAGAAGATGTGATGTAGAGACACAACAGAATACTGCTCGGCTATTTACAAAAAGATAAAAGTCTTTCCAGTTGGAAAAATCTGGATGGAGCATGAGAGCATTACACTAAGTGAAGTAAATCAGATTGAAAAAGAAAAGCTATATGATTTCATTCAAATGAGGAGCATAAAGAAACAACGAATACACAAAATAAAATAAAAATAAACTTTAAAAGTACAAAGCCAAATTAGGAGTTACCTGAAGGGAAATGGAAAGAGGGATGGTTGAATTAGGTAAAATGAATCAAAAATGGGATGAAGGATAGAATGGCTTTTAACAATAGATAGTTGTTTGTTTTTAAAGGAAAGTTGCAGGCAGGAATGAAGGAGAGCGGAGGCAGGCAGGAAGAGAGGAGGCAGCATCTTTTGTATTTTATCTAGTTGTGCATCTTGGTTTTTCCCCCTGGTCCTGGGTCTCGAACCTTGGACCTTGGGATGTATGTGGACTGTACCCAGCGGGCTGAATCACTAGACCACCAGGGTGAACCTACTGATAAACTTTTAATGTGCTATATACAGATGTTGACAGATAATGGTGCACATCTGAAACTTAACTTTATGATGCAATGTTACCTCAGCAAGAAAAATATTTTTATTTTGGTTTAAAAAAGCTTCCATAGATGGACTTCATGTGTCTAATTTTTCCAGGTTCTAGAACTTATTGAATAAAGCTGTGACAACTGCTTTAATGTCCTTGTCTACTAATTTTGTCATCTCTAACATTCCTGGGTCACCTTTGGTTTTTTTCCTGATTTTGATTTAGTAAAACCAGAAATGAAAAGTATGTAACATTTGAGCTTTGGTCCATCCACTTAAACTTTGTATATGGCCAAGTCATGGTTTACTTATATACATACACACACATACATACATACGTACACATATATGTGTCTGTGTGCATATATATTATCCATATATATATATATTTAAACCAACAGCCCCAGGTTGTGAACCCAGGTCCTTGGGCTTTACAGGACTTGCCCCTTAGCCGCCTCAGTCACCTGAAGCCATGAGTTGACACCCATAGTTACATTTTTTTGAGCTGTTTTCCTGGGGTGTTATTCAGTTACTTGGAAGTAGTTTGATCCTTTCAACTCTCTTTCAGTTTTGTTAGGCAAGACCAGAGCAGAATTTGGTTGACCGCTAATTTTCCCCGCAAATGGGGCTCTAGCTGATGCTGCGGTGCTGCGTGGACGCCCTGCACTCTTCCTCTGATTCTTTCAGGCCGGTTCCCAGGCCGCAGGAGGCGTCTGGCAAGCCTGAAGATAAAGAGAGCAGTTACGCCGGCCCAGGCAGAGATTTCTCTGCTGGACTCCCCCGTCTGGCACTCTGTCCTGCAAAACAGCCGTTGGACTCGCAGTTCTGCGCCCTCCACTCAAGGCCGGTGCTGGGCTCTGCCTGAAGCCCCTGTTTGCAGTCACTGGAAACGCTCTGCACCCCGTAAGCAGACTTGCCTGAGACTCACCTCATGGCCCCCAGCTCAGGGATTACTCTTTCATTACCCACAGCCCAGTTCTGACAGCCGGTGCTTGTTTTTTCAGTGGTTTCTAAAAGGAAAGCAAATCCCAGCGCTGTTACTTCAGTTGTACCAGAAGTAGAAACAAGAAAAAGTATTTAGACCAGTGCTGGGGGCCTAGCAGCCGAGGACACCCTCGGTGCAATCTACCTAAATCCCAAGGTCCCCAGTTCAAGACCTGGGGAATAGGGGGTAACACCCAAGATGAACAACTTAAAAAAAAAAGTGTTTTTTCCTCTTTTCTCTTCCTGCCTGCCTGACTACTTGCCTTCATTCTTGCCTGCACCTTTCCTGTAAAAAAAAAAAAAAAAGCTATTTCAGTTCTCTGACTCAGTTTCCTCACCTATGAAATGAGAATATTAACGATGCCTGTGTCATAGAACTGTTGGGAGGATTAAATGCAGGGATACCTACATCGAATGCATGCTGATTGCTCAATAAGTGGAAGCTATTGCTGTTATTGATAGTATTATTGTCGAGTTTGTAGGTCTGTGAAACTCCTGAGTTTACACTTCCAAGCTCAGGACCTGGCATATCTTTGGGATTAAATACTTGTACCTTTACTGTTCTTTCCCCAACCCTTCCAGGAGATACCCACTCATCCTCTTCCTTTGGAGCAGGCTAAGAATGACCTTTGAGATCTTTAACAGCTATAATTTCTATGCCTCAGAGATCTAATTGATATTCTCATCAAGCAAATTAGCATTTGCAGGAAACATACTTCACTCCAGATTTATTATGCTCCCTAAATTAATGGAACAAGGATATTTTGAAGTGCAGCCGAGAGTCTGGAGGTCAGTCTGTGAGTTAGAGGAATTCAAGGCAGGAGAGAAAGAGCTGATTCTAACCCTTCTCAGGATAATGATATGGGCAAACGGAATAGAAAATGCAGTTCTTAATTAAAAAAGGAAAGAAACTTCCATGGGATAGGCTGTAGAAATAAAGGACACAGTGAGACCCTCGCCCCTCAGTCTCCTTTATTTCCAACTCCTGGCCTCCGAAAGCTTCCTTCAGAGTGGACGCGCTTGACATCATATGCAATGCCCATAACTTTTCATGGACCACACATCTGACTGGGTCCTCCTGGGGCCCTGGGGAAAGCCAGTGACTTGAGGCAGGTCACATCGTGTCACCTGAACAGTTAAAATGTGCTGCCTTAGACGAAGTCTACATTTTATTCTTCTTAAAAGCCCTCTCCTGGCACATGCTGGTGGCCCAGTAGGTAAGTCCATTGTCTCTGGCAGAGCAGAGTCCATATAGATACTAAGGATCCAGGTCTGAGGTGGGTAACAACCAAGATGAACAGCTAAATAAAATAAAGTGCTTCTTCCTCCTCCCTCTTCCTGCCTGCCTGTATCTGCTCGCCTTCATTCCTGCTGCACCTTTCCATTGGGGAGCAGGACCCCTCCCTTCCTGCTTGCTTCAATCATCAAAAATGGGGTCTGCTTCTCATCCTGCCCCAGGGGTTCAGAGACATATATCCTAGGGGCTTATTCATGCCCCCAAACATTTCCTTCAGTATTTCTCAATTGCACTATCTCATTTAAGAGAAGTCGTCTTATTGTCATTAAGAACTAAAATTCTTATGCTCAAATCCGCAGTGACCATCTGCCAAACTGGTTCCTCATAATGGTACTTACATCTCCTTCATAAACTGCCATTTGACCCCCTCTCGTTTTTTTAATCTCTGAAAGCAAATAGACTTTTCACATATATATATATACAATAAAAAGAACTAAGTCTAGTTCTAAAGGGTGTATTAGGGTCAGTAGGGCTTCTAAGAGTCTATGACATTCAGGGGTCGTGTCTGCACTTAAACCTGGGGCCATAATGCGGGACCTTCCTTAATGCTCCTATTCAATAGTTGTTAAGAAAAGAGCTAAGATAACCTTCTATTCTCAGAGGGCAGCAATTCAATGAGAGATATAAGGCAAGGACGTCAAGATTTGGAACTAGTGTAGAAAATGCTGAGCGCTAGCAAGTTGTGCCGCAGAGTCGTTAAGATTTAGAACTTTGCCTGCTCCCTGGTGGAGCAGTGGTCAAGTCAATCGCTTCCCAAGAAGCACAGGCCACATACACCTAACTTCAAGTCCTGGGGCGTGGGGGTGGGAGGAAACCGGTATAAGCAACGAAATGAAAATAAAATAAAAAATGCTTCTTCCTCCTCTCTCTTCCTGCTTGCCTGCTAACCTTCGTTCTTGCTTGCACTTTTCCTTAAAAAAAAAAAAAAAAAAAAAAAAATTTAGAACTTTGGGCTTACCCTGGCGGCCTAGTGGTTTAGTCCATGCGGCACAGATCACATACATCCCAAGGTCCCTGGTTCAAGACCTGGGGGCCTGGGAAGACCAACCAAGATGAACAACTAAATACGAAAAAAAATAAAATGCTTCTTTCTCCTCTCTCTTCCTGCCTGCCTGTTTATTTCAGCCTACAACTCTCCTTTAAAAAATTTTTAGAACTTTGGAGCCAGACTTGGATTCTCCTACCAATTTTGACCTTGACTAGTTGTGTGTCCTTGGAGAAGTCATCGATTTCCCGTTTTCCCCCTCATTTGTGAAGTGGAGATAAGAGAGCAGTTGTGTGAATTAAACCAAGTGAGATATGTAAAGTACTACGTCCTTTGCTTGAGTCAGCTCTCAGGCAGTGTTCCTTGTTATTATTATGTTTTTTCAGCTCAGAGGACAGGATCTTAGCTGATTTCCCAGAGAGGGTGACAAACCACATAGTGACTCCCTGGACCAGACAGAAGGTGGGGCTTTGGATTTTGAGACTTCAGCTTCAACTCCCTAAAGACTTCAAGGAAAATTCAAAATGGCTTTTCTTCTATTTGGAGGCCTAAGCAGCTTTGTGAGGGATATACAAACACGATCTTCACTGCTTTTCTGATCTTTACAGTCCTTGATAATACATTCATCCCTGGAGTTTCAAATCCCATCTGAGCTGTTAGGATTTCATGTTTCCAGATAACACAATTTGTCCCAACTGCAATGTTCCTCTTTCTGTGGCTACAAACTCACTGATGGGTGACATCGTCTTTGATACCTCCTTTCTTCCTTTCCTTTATCCTGTTCCATCTCATCCTACCATCCCTCCATTCTGAGTCCATACAATTCACACGTTTTGTCAGTTTTATCTTAAGTATTTCCTGAATCCATCTGCACAACCATTGCCCTCGCAGATTTAGTGACAGAACTGACCCATATGTAATACTTGCTATTCTGCAAAGCCAATAGCTTGACGCCAGGTGTTTGAAGCAGAGAAAAGTTTATTACAGGGCAGCACCAGTTGAAGAAGTGGGAGACCACCTCTGTCTCAGATTCACTGCCCCGGTTGTAGGGCTCACAGAGGTTATATAGACAAGGTACCTATACAGAAGGCGCATCTGGGGGAAGGTGAGGAACTAGGGGAATTCAGAGGCACCAGCAGGGGGTCTGCTAGCTTCTCAGGCCTCAGTGGAAACCAGCTCAATTCATTACCTGTTTCTCCGGCCAAGTTAACTGCAACTAGACACCACGCTAATTAAATGTCACAGATTCCTGAGTTTCTGATGAACCAATTTTGCTGGATGGTTAGGTTCACTGAACCCCACTTTACTTCCCAGGTACAATTGTCATCTTTCACCTGATGAACCACAGAAGCCACTTCCAGGTCCCTATGACTCTGCCTTGTCCACTGTCACCCCATTCTCCACGCTGCAGTGGGAGGTCTGGTCTGTGCCCTGCTGAAAAGTCTGTCATGGCTTCCTCTGCAATCTTCTTCCTACTAACTTGATGTCCAATCCACCCTTCTTTTCCAATAAGCCCATCTGGGAGCAACAATATGTTCGGTTAAAAATCCTGCTCTCCGGTGCACCCTGATGGAATAGCAGTTAGGTCAACTGCCTCTGAGGGAAGTAGGCCACATACCCCTGGGTTCAAGTCCCAGGTCCAGGGGGAAAGCAACCAACATGAACAACTGAAATGGAAATAACATAAAATGCTTCTTCCTCCCAGCTCTTCCTGCCTGCCTGCCTGCTCGCCTTCATTCCTGCCTGTGCCTTTCCTTTAAAAACAAATCCTGCTTTCCAGACTCCCTGGCACTTCTTCGACCAGGTTCTGATCAAGGAGAAATAGGCAGAAGTCTACTGGGTAAGGCTTCTGGGAGCTACAGTTGTCCTGATGAAAAAGTTTGGATTCAACTGGTACAAAGCATGCTTTTCTCTTCCTTCTTTCTGTCTGACAAACAGCTTGATTTGTGGAGGAGGAAGAGTCACTTGACATGAGAAAGACATAATTCATCACCAAGTTTGGTAATCAATAAGCTATTTTCTTGATGACTTTCATAAGTAGCAACAGTAACTCAGGACAGTCCAACTCCAGACTCCCCGTTATGCAAGGAAAATAAATCTCTATTTGGTTAATTGCATCTCAGTTTTCTTTATTGAAGTCAAGACTCAGTCTTAACTTATACATGCTTTCATCTACTGTAGGAGCATTTTGCAAACTTTAGAGAGGATCCAATCACCTGGGGTTCTTGATACAAATGCAGAGTAGGGACCTCAACCTAACAAATTGTCTCCTAAATGGATCTGCAATGGGGGCCTGCAGCTGGTCTTTGTAAAAGCACCTGTGGAACTCCCATTCAGGATGTTGCACATTAAAAAATCAGAGAAACCCTAAATTCTGGAAACCACAATTCAAAGATTAAGGAAGCAGACAAATTCTGCATTTATAAGGAATTTTATGAAATGACCTCTACAACTTCATCTCTGGTCATTTGTACTGTCCATATTGCCTAGAAATTACCTTTCAGTTACTGTCTCAATATCTGCAAAGTCCTGCTCATCTTTCTGGACTTGACACCTTCCTGGTTCAGAAGATATTGTTCAGGCATCCCCTCATCTGGGAAGCCTTCCATGAACCACCAAGCTGTGCTTGTTATCAATCATTAAGGAGTTCTTGAAATTTTCTGAATGGAGAGAAAGTTCTGGAAGATGCGGGGAGGCAAGGTGGAGGCTATGTATGTATGATCAGATGTGCATGCCCACCTACTCCCACCACATTGGTTTGAATGGAGGTGGGGAAGAGGTCTCTGGGGAATTTTAAGTTTTGTTGGTTTTAGTTTCAATCCTCCTTTTGTAGTAACTCCTAGAATCTGGAATCTGCCCCAGAGTTGAATGTCTACTCCAGAAATTCATTAATTTTCTTGGACTGTTTTCTCTTTTTCACTTTTCATTTACATTTCAAGAGTTAGAGTCAATGCTGGGGCACAATAGAAGCAATTAGAGAGGCCCCAGTGGAAACCAGTAACATTTAATTCAATCCTTATCTTTGCAAGTCTACCTCTCAAGGGAGGAAAACTGTTGACTAGTTAGATAAATATGGGGTTTATTCAATCATTCCATCATGCTCCTTAATTGACTTCCTCATTCTACGTGAATGAGATTCTCTTGGTCATAAGTAAAAGAAACACAACTCAAGTTGTCCTGAGTCAGAGAACGGGAAAATCATTAGCTCATGTACTGGGAAGCCCAAGAGTTCAACTGTTTCCCACACTGGGGCCTTAAATTATATCCCAAGTATCTGCCTTCCTCCTCCACTTTCTCTCTTTTCCTTTTTCCATTCACCCTCTTCTCACTTCCCCATCCTTATTAGGCCCACTGTTGTAACAACTAGAGAACCTTCAGCTGTCTTAGGTAAATGTCCTAGCAGATTAACAACTCAAGGAAGAGAGGCTATTTACTGCTGGAACCAACCAGAGGAGTCTGGTCTGACTCGTGTTATATGTAACAGTCTGAAATCAATTTCTGTGGCCAGAAGTTTGGAATAATTGGATGCAGCAAGCCTGGGACACCTGGCCAGTGTAGAGAAAGTAAAGGGTCAATTCAACCCCGCCTAATCATAGGGAATGTGTACAAGTTACTGTACAGACATAACCAACAGATCTCATCCATCCATCTATGCACCCATCTATCCATCCATTCATTTATCCATCCATTCATCCATCCATTTATCCATCCATTCACGTATTCCTCCATCCATCCATTTGTTCATCTAACAGGAAATTGTTTAGAGCTTCTTCTATGCAGGGCACTGTACAGGCACTCCTGTCATCTAGCAGACAGCTGCAGGGCAGAATCAACGTTTAGCACAACGTGCTCCCCTGAAGTAGGTGCTCAGAGTCTGTTTCAGTGAATTCATAGATGACCCCAAGTCTTAAATCTGAGTTTCAATGATGATGCTCCTGATGGAAAATGAGAGTGTGGACAAGAAAAGTGTTCTAGGTTAGAGGAGCCCATGGGGCAGAGTGCTTGAGTGGTACATGGTGCCCCAGGACTGATGATACCCATGCGGGGTCCCTGGGGTCCAGCGGCAAATGGTTCAAGAAAGAATTCTTGAGTGTTAGAGTACAGTTGTTTGCATTTATTAGAGAAAATGGAGGAGACAGAAAGCAAAAGCAGGAGATAGAGTCTCCTGGGCGGGGAGGGCTGCCCTGATTGCTATGAAATTCCTACATTTATACTCACGCTTGGGAGAGGACTTCTGGGTGGACCCCCTTTCCAGTGTCTGTAGTTAGTAAAGGAATAGAACTCACAAGGGAGCTTGAAAGGGGAAGAAGGAAGGAGATTTTCCAGGAAGCTCCAGGTCTGTGAAGTGGCCTCCAGCATTCTGCTGGTCCTGGCTCCTTGTCACCTTGGGGAAAACATGAAGTTGAAGGTTCCAGGAATCTTTCCAGAGTTAAGCTTTGGCCTCTAGTGCTCAGGAAAGGGCCTATCTGGTGTGACTTGGATCGGCAGCTTCCCATTCTGAACGCTCACTCTCATCAGAACTAGCACTTCTCCCACGGCAGCAGGGGAGCCAGGCGAGGGTGGGAAGTGTCTGCTGCTCTGCCCTGCCCGGCTCAGAGGCTGGGGACTAAGGCAATTATTCTGAGCCATCAAATGAATAAATATTTGGGAATGTAATGAGAGTCAGCAGGGAGATGTGATGGGATTTAAATGGTGATACAATATGCTGGTCTCCTTTCAGGAGCCCTACTTAATGGGCAGAATGAAGGGATTGGAAAGGCCACTTCGCAACTCATTTTCTCCCTCTCTCAGGGGATGCACCCAGGAGGGGAAGGAAACCCTGCCCTCTCTGGCTATCATGCTAGCCACTAACATTTGGGTGGGTCAGTGGTGTTCTGTGTAGCCACCAGTGATGGCAAGTTTCCTGGCGAGGGAGCTGGCCACCTCCACATTTGCCATTTAGCATTAAATAAACATGAACTCCATGCAGTCCATGGGCTGAGGGGGGCAACCTGGGAATTGGTTGAAGAATAGTATTTTTATAAATATTCTCAACTTTTTAGCACATTCATTCATTTCATTGTTAGTTCATTCATAATTTTGTTAGTAAAGGAAAGGCATGGCGAGAACGAAGGCGAGTAGGCAGGCAGGCAGGACGAGAGAGGAGGAAGAAGCAGCTTGATTTATTTTTGGTTATTCATCGTGGTTGCTCCCCCTGGCCTGGGACGCGAACCCAGATCCTTGGGATGTATGTGGACTGCACTTCAGTCGGAGGCAGTGGACAAAACCACTACTCCAGCAGGGCGCGCCATAAATTTCTTCATGCTTTCATTGGTTCACGCAACAAACATGGGTGGAGGAGATCATAGGTTTCTCCGTACTGTTTCTGTGCCCTCAGCCCTTCGGGGAGGGCCTTCCCTTCCAACGCCAGCACCTGGGGCGCCTTCAGGACTGTGTGGGGGACTGACATCCTCCTCACTCCTGGGCAACCTTTGGCCTGAGGACTTCAGGAGTCAGAAAGCCCCATCCTTGCTCCCTAATCAAGACAACTGCGATGTGCTGCTCGCGCTCCACGGTCCCTGCAGGATCAAGCTGCAGCTACCCGCGAAGGACTGTGTCTGAAATGATTTCCTCGTCTGTCCGGGACCAGCTGAGACAGGTAAGTGAGATCAACGCTGAGGAGCTACCGGCTTGGGCATGAACTGCTGCATATTTTGCACCCTGGGTTCCTCACAGCGCTTCCTCGGTGCCGCCCCTGCTTGCCAGCTTGCCCTTCGCGCCCCCATCAGCACCCCCTGCTCCTCTCTGGGGTTCCCATGGGAGCAACCCCCACGGGGTTCCCAGTGTGCACGACTCTTCGTCTCAGGGGCCGCTTGCAGGAAGCTGACCTGAGCCGACTGAGAAGGTGCTGTCTCCGGAAACCCCTGCGGGCACAAAAAGGAGGAAAGTTGCGGTCTCTGCCCTCCAAGGGCTCACAGTCTGGTGCAGCCACGTGGTTCTGAGCTCTGCCGGCAAAAATCCGGGCTACCCCGGGTGTAGCCCCCAGGGAGGGAGAGGCTTAGTGGAAAGCTCAAACCAACCACCTGAACGGCCTTGCTCCTCACCCTTTCCCAAGGCCCCTGCTTTGAGGACGTGACACGGCATACGGGAAACTAAAATCACTTGAAGTTTTTTTGAATTAATTGAATATTCATTGAGGTAAATTTGATTTACAAAATAATATAAACCCATATGTTCAGGTTTCTCATTCCTCAAATACAGATGACAACACACCCTGCCCAGCACCAAGTTACCGAAAGTTCTTCACCGCTGTCCACTGGGCGCCCCCCACCCCGTTCCCTATTGGGAACCTCAGTTCTGTTGTCAATGTCCAAGGTTGGTTTTGTTTTCTCTGTTCCTTTATTTTCCACGTAAAAACGAGATTGTCCAATAGCTTTCCTCTACAGACTTATTTCACTTAGCAAATACCCCTCCAGTTCCATCCGTGTTGTTGCAAATGGCAGGATTTCATCTTTCCTAAGGGCTGTGTAGTATTTCACGGTACGTACAAACCACATCTTTATCCATTTATGTGACAATGGGCACCTAAGGAGTTTCCAGTTCATGGCTATTGTGAATAGGGCTGCGGCAGACATGGGGGTGTGCTTATCTCTGTGAATGAGTGTTTTGTGTTCTTTGGGTAAAAACACCAGAAGTGGAGTGATGGACTCATGTAGGGTTTCCATTTTCAACTTTTTGAGGAATCTTCATACTGCTCTCCATAAGGACTACACCACTTTACTCTTCCACCAACAGCGTACAAGCATCCTTGCTAACATTTGCTGTTTCCAGACTTTTGAAGAATAGCCAGTCTCACAGGTGTGAAGTGAGATCTCACTGTTGTTTTGATTTGCATTTCCCTGATAACAAGTGAAGAAGAACATCTCTTCATAACTCGGTTGGTCGTCTCTCTGTCTTCTTTGGAGACATGTCCATCCATTTCTTCTGCCCATTTTTTGATTGGGTTGTTTTTCTATTGTTGCGTTTTATGAAGTCTTCGTATATTTTGGATACTAAGCTCTTACCAGATGAATGAAATGCAAATATCTTCTCCCAGTCAGTAGGTTGTCTCTTTGTTTTGTGATGATTTCTTTCACACTCAGAGGCTTAAAAAGTACTTTTAAAAAATAACTGACTTTGTGCATTCAGTTGCCACAGACATCCATGGATTTGCATGCTGGAGAGGCAAAGAGATTTGTTCTTAATTAACTCATCTTACAGTATTTGGATTTGAGATTTAGTGCAATCCCAGGTGCAGGAAGACTCTTGTCTCTTGACACCATGCTGCCTCTGTGAAGAGTTAGGGTGAGAAGTCAGGGTGCTCTGAGGCCAACAGAGGGATTTCAATCTTGAACTGAATCCCTGGGGCCCACCCATGTCTCCCCTTGCGGTGCATCGTATAGTGTCTTCCTCTTACCAACACATCTAAGTTTCTTTCCCTGTCTGGCTCACAAAGATGGAGGGCCATGAGTAGGAGCCAACCACAGAAATGTATTCTTTGGCCAAAGAGCAGGGAAGGGAACTCATGCTCAGCACCTCCCCAACTCAGGGCACAAGGGGACTAAATTAATACTTTTTGCAAAGGAGAGGGAGGGAAGGAGTAACATTAAGTCTCTGCCACTGGCAGATTTCAGGAGAGGGATGGGGCATTCCAGGGCCAGGGAATCATGCCCGCTTTCTATTGTAATTGGGTTTGGATCAGAGCTTTCATGGCACAGAGGGGTCGGAATGTAGCATGTCCTTCTTTACCCTGTTTCAGCTTTGCTTCTGCAGAGTCTAGTCCCCATATTCTCCAGGGTACATTACAGAGCTGAGATGGTCCAGCCGCTTTCATTTTCTAATCTATGATTGCGAATTCCATCATCCTGTCTACCTGCACCAGTTAGGCAGCTCTGGTGATTCCAAAAATTAAGACATCTGAGCCATCTGTTATCTTTAGTTTGACTGTTTTGAGAAAATGGCAAATAGCTGATGACACCTCCAAATCCATGTCTACCTGCAAACTCAGAAGGTAAACTTCCTTCAAATTGGGTGTCTAAGGTGTAATTTGTTATGGATCTAGACATGAATCAACCTGGGTTTAGGGTGAGCCTTAGTCCAATCGCTGGTGGACACACTCAGAGGCCAGGGCAGAAGCCGTGTGCAGATGACAGCAGAGCCTCGAAGGCGGCAGCCACAAGTTCTTGATGTCAGGATTGCACACAGTCACCAGAAACAAGAAAAAGGCAAGAAGGAAGTCTTCCTGAGAACCCTCAGAGGGAGCATTCTCCGCCCAACACCTTGCTTTTAAACTTGCAGTCTCCATTATTGACAGGGAAACCATTTCTGTGGTGTTAAGTCGCCGAGTTTGTAATAATATTTGACAGCAGCCCTGTAAAGCTAATTAGAACAGCCCTACTAAGAGGGTTACAGAAAGGGTGTTTAAATGAAATGAAGCTGCAAACCAGGGCCCAGGCAAGTTCTCCATGAGCTGCAAGTCAAGATATTGCAAAAAATAAAAAAATAAAAATAAAAATAATTAGCAACTTCCAATGAGGTCCTTTACAACTTCTCATGAGATTCTCACGACTAGGTAGAAAAAAATGAGGCAAAGTAAGAGATGCGCTGGATACGTTGTGCCACTGTATGGAAGAGTTTTTTTCTCTCTCTCTTTTTTTTTTTTTAAGGAATGGCGCAGGTAGGAATGAAGGCGAGTAGGCAGGCAGGTGTGCAGAGACAGAAAGAAGCATTTTTATTTTTTTATTAATTTACTTTTTCAATTTTAGTTATACATCTTGGTTGTTCTCCTTGGCCTGGGATGCAAACCTAGGTCCTTGGCCTGTATGTGGACTGTGCCCGGCCAGAGGCAGCAGACCTAACCACTATTCCACCAGGGCACACTGAAAAAAGCTTCTTAAACTCAAATGCACATATTGCATTTAAAGTCACACCGATGACCTTGTTAAAAGGTAGATTCAGATTCAGGTCTGTTTGAGGGCTGAGTGTCTGCTTTTCTCAGGAGCACCCAGATGATGGAGTTAGACCAGACCTTGGACAGCAAGGCTTTAGCCTGCCTGAGAACCAGGTGCTGAACTTTGGAAAGGGTCCCCGTCGCAGGTGGGGGATGTTTGCCTCATGAATGCCTACGAGAAACTTGGAGCTACAGTGAAGCAGTGGTCGTCTCCTTTGTATTTATTGCCCACAACATTGGATGGCCCTTCATAATGGAGACTATTTCTCTCCTGCCCCGTGGGCGCTGGGGCTTCCTCCCATGACTTCTTCTGACCAGGGGACTGTGGGTGCTGTCACTTCTGATGGAGGTTTTCAGAGTAGCTCATGCTCTCATTTCTATCCACCATCAGACTGGCTGTATGGATGATTGTTCCCAACCTACCTTTCTCTGCCCTGGAGGCAGGGGTTCTTTGGCTAGAGGTTTCCTTTTGTTTTGCCATTTGCTGTGGATTGAATGTTAATAATGTCCTTCCCAAGATTCATGTTAAAACCCTGATCCCCAGTGTGATGTTTGGGGTGGGGGGTGGTCCTTGGGAGGTCATTAGCGTTAGGTAAGGTCATGAGGGTGGGGCCTCCTTACCAGAAAAAGAACAAGAAACCAGGTCTCCTTCTCTCTGCCAGGTGAGGACACAGCAGGCCGGCAGGCTTCACTGAAAACCCTCTAGATGGGCTGACATTGCACTTCAGTCTGCAGAAGGGTGAGAGATACGTCTGTGATGGCATGGCGTTCTGCTAGTCCATCATTAGTGGGAGCAGTGCGGGAGGTTGCAAATCTGCAGGAGGGAAGGGTCTTGCCTACTCCTGTCTGCCTGCAGATCTTGTCACTGTGGCCACAGCCCTGGGTTCTGCATGCTGTATAGCTGTTTCCGGTTCCCAGGTGTCTAGCCCTCCCAGAACCACGTCACTGCACCCCCACCAGCAGTCAGCAGCCTCAGCAGTGTCTGTTCCCGGAGCTCTGGGCCTGAGGTCAACGGGGCCCCACTTTAGACTTTCATTTATTCTTTTTTTTTTTTTTTTTTTTTAAGGAAAGGTACAGCAGCAGTGAAGGAGAATAGAGGCAGGCAGGCAGGAAGAAGCCGTCTATTTTTTATTTAGGTGTTCCTCTTGGTTGATCTCCCCGGCCCGGGGTCTTGAACTGGGGACCTGGGATGCATGTGGACTGCGCTGACCTCTGCCCCACCTGGGTGCTCCTGATCTACCAGGCTTTGACAGCCCCACCCGCTTCTTTTTGCTCCCTTAGATCTGGGAGTAGTCTTTGCTTTCTGCGGGACTCTCTGCGTTATCACCCCACTGCTGACTTTTCAGTCCTCTAGGACTCATTAAAACAATCCCTCATATTAAATTCTGTCTGTGAAAACACCAGTGTTTTTTGTTCGCCTGATCTGATGCCCAGATGGGCACTACTCCAGCATCTTGGATCCTGGATTAATGATGTGGAATTCTTGGCCGATCTGCAGGAGACATATTGTCTGAGCAAGAAATAAAACTGTGTGGTAGCCTGCCAAGGTTTCTGGATCATGTGTTTTTATGTGGCACAACCCAGCTGATCTTGTCTAATACAGCAGCCATGAAGGTCCCATGATCCTCCAGTTTAAACTCTATGGAGCGGACTCTCTCCCTTTGCCAGAGGACTGAGAACTAGACACAGGACAAGCCAGACACCTGGCAATCTGTAAAATTTTCAGAAATGAAAAGATCTGTCCAGATTTACCAATACCCCCAAAGTCTGATGGTTCTTGTCTTGTTTGAAACTGAGCCAAAAAAAAAAAAAAAATACTGGAGTTTGTGTGAATGTTTGAATTACAGAGTTTCATAAACTTTTAAAAAATTATCAAAAATGGATTCTGATACATATGGAAAAACACCCAATTTTACCACTCATCAAAAACAAAAATTAAGGTATGCAATACCATTATGGTACGTTGAATGGTGTTCTCTCCCCGAAAAAGCTCTGGTGAAATCCTACTACTCAGTACCTCCGAATGTGGCCTTTTTTGGGAACAGGGCCATTGCAAATGTAGTTAGTTAAGATGAGGCCATGCTGGAGGTGGATGGCCCCTGATCCCATATGACTGCTGTACTTACAGTAGGATGGCCACATGACAACAGGGAGGGAGCCATGTGATGATGAATGCAGAGAGTGGAGGGAGGTAACTGCCCAGCCGGGACACCAGCAGCATCCTAGCAGCTAGCGGTCGACAGGCAGGCAGGCAGGCAGGCAGGAGTGTCTACAGGGGTCAGAGAGTCTGAGACTGCCGGCTCCTTGATTTGGGACGCTGGCTTCTAGAACTGTGAGTCAATACATTTCTGCTATTTTTAAGCTCCATAGATTGTGGTTCTTTGTAAGACTAGCCCCAGGAAATAATATTTTTTAAAAAGCCATATTTTTTTTGTTTTTTTGCTTTTCACATTAGAAAAGAATAAAAAGAATAAATTCCCTAGGGTTTAGTAGACTGTTCATGAGGGGTGGGTAACAGACACCCTCCTAACTCTTGGTGGCAGGTTTTATTTGCACAGACTTTTTACTGAGCAGATTGGTAACATGTATCAATAACAACCTTAAAAAAAAAAAAAAAAAAGGAATATAGCTTTCGATCCAGCATTGATATTTCTATAAATTTATCTGAAGGACTAAGAAGATGATTTGAAGGAGTGTTATAGCTATATTGCTAACAGAGGAACATTCAAAATAAACCTTTATTATTATACAATAATAGATGACTAAAATAAATCATGACATGTTCTATGCAGTCATTAACGATGATGTCAGATTTACATGTATTACCATAGAAATGGATTGACAGCATATTGTCAGGATGGTAGAGAATTTCAAATGGCAAATTAGATAGAGGATGTTCTGGGTTTTGTAGGCAGAGATGGATCTTTACACACGTGCAAAGAAAAATGTCTCCAGGGTTTAGCAAAATACTTGGTAATAGGTGGACACCCAATAACATTTTTCTGAGAAAAATTAACAAATAATTAAATGAATAAAAGTTATAACAGAAAATGTTAGCAATAGTTTTCCGTAGGTGGTAAAATTATTATCTTTATTTAAATATATATTTTAAAGGAAAGGTGAAGAGAGGGATAAAGGTGACCAGAGGCAGGCAGACAGGAAGAAAGATGAGGAAGAAACACTTTATTTTATTTACTTGCTCATTTTGGTTGTTCCCCCTCACCCCGGGCTGAAAACCTGGGACCTTGGGATGTATGTGGACTGTACCACCTGCTTCTCTACTAGGACACAGCTAAAAATGTATTTTTATTGTTCTGAGTTATTTCTATTTTTATATAACAAGCATGCATGACATCTATAATAAGGAAAGGAGAAAGACAAAAATACTTGGACTTCTGTTTCAGTTCTGCCATCAACTTATTTTCTGATCTGGGACACGTCCCCGGACTCTAATTCAGTTCTGAACCAGAAGTAGGTAGATGCTCAGAGATCTTCAGGCCTTTTCCCTGGGTTCTGAGGGAGAAGGGCTTCACAGAAGAGGGAACAGGAGTGACTGGAATTGGGAACAGAAAGACTCCCCAGGAACCCACTGAACATGCGGAGGTGAGGGAGCTGCAAACCACAGGACCTGTGGAGGCCTTCAGAGGCCAGCAGGAGGCCAGGTCAGAGCTACCCAAACATGCTAGCTTAACGGGTTCCGAAACCACATCACGTCTGAACTCCGATTTGTAAAAAGTCAACAAAGCAACATAACAAGTAACAGCAGAAAAGGAACTAGAAGTTATGAGAACAGGGTTTAGCTGAGAAGGCCCCTAACCCTGATTCCAAAGGACTACAAAATTCTAAGGTCTAGAGAAGCCACTTTAGAAAATAATCTAGCAGTTCTTTAAAAGGTTCATCATGGAGTTAACATACAACCCAGAAATGAAGACATATATCCACACCAAAACCTGTGCATGAATCTCCAAAGCAGCATTATTCGCGATAACCAAATGATGGCAGGAACCCAAACGTACGTCAGCTGTGTGTGGATGAGTTAAATAGAGTACGTTCACACAATGGAATCGTATTCGGCTACAAAAAGGAACAAAGCACTGATATCTGCTCTAACATGGAGAAACCTTGAAAACATGCCAAGTGAAAGAAAGTCATAAAAGACCGATTGGATATGATTCCATTTACAGGTAATGAAAGTTGATTGGTTGACTAGGGTTCCAGGACACTGTGGCCTGTAGGTAGGTGGTTAGAGGGAACAGAGCTCTTTTAGGGGTAACTGCATATGTTCTAAAATGTATTGTAGTGTTGAATTCCCAGCTCTCTGAATATTTTCAAATATTGAAATGTTTTCTTTAAACGGGTTAATTGTATGGCATGTGAATACATCAATATACTCTTACCAAAAAAGAAAAGAAAAAAAAAAAAAAAACCTTAATGTTTGTCTTTCCCTAAACTATTTATCAGTTCATCCTGCAGGCAAGTGTGATTATAGTTTCCATTTATTAGGGATACCCTCCAGACCAGGCAAGACTGTTAATCATGATATGGAGCTAAAGCACAAGAAATATATGGTGAAGTTTTCCCTTTCATTCCAACCAAGAGCCATATAACAGACATATGAATGAAGCCATCCTAGATTATCCAGCTGCCAGACAATCGTTTAACTAACCATTCCTACCTGAAAAGGCCCCGCAGGGATCAGTCAAGCTGGGCCAGGCCAGTACAACTGCCCAGCTGACCCTTGGAAGCACCAGTGACACAAATGATGATCAGTTAAGGTGAGGCATTGTGGGGTGGTTTGTTAGGCAGCAGAAACTAGCTGACAAACTTCTGGTACACTTGTTGGAGAGCTCCTCTCGGGAAAATACCAAGCTATAAAGCTGCCGATTCATAGAGCTGGCATGTCTTCGAGTCTACAAGATATTGCCAAGCAGTTTCTCACAGTGGGTGTGCCAATTTACACTCCCACCCATCCCGTAGGCTGATTTCTCTTACGCCACCAGCTTGGCAATTCTTGGTAATGTCAGATACTTTGATTTTTGCCAACCTGGTAGGTGGGTGTGAAATAGTATCTTGTCATTTCAATCAGTAATTCCCTGATCACTGGTGAGGTTGAATATATTCATCCAGGTTGATTGCTTGAAATAACCACTTTGGATAGATTTATACTCTCTACCACTGTAGCCTGGTGGCCACTCAAGCGTTCTTGAAGACTCATGGAGAAGCTAGAATTCACCCTAGAGTGCCCTCTCAACTCTTTTCACCTGCCTTTTCCTTTGTAAAACAACTCAGGCACTGATACCTCCGGAAAGCCTTTCCTGACGTCCACTCCACATTGGGTTAGGTGCCCCCTGTGTGTTCCATTCATCATCCTTTATCTGAACACCTACCTCATCGTATCATGAGTATCTACCTCCCCTTCTTGAGTACGTGTCAGGGGCTCAGGGGCACAGGGACCCTGTGATGGAGTCTCCCTTTTTCGACCCCTGATCTTTCCTAACCTTCCTCTTGAGTAGCTTTCTGGGAGGAAACAAAAGGACAAATAAATATTAACTTCACTTACCCTGACATTTTTTATCTCCCATTTGTGAGCTGTCTTTAGGAAAGATAGAGTGTTCCTAAGTTCATTACCTCATTTTGACTTGCAATAACAGTACATACTAAGTGAATCAATATTTTATATATATATGGCATTTATGGAAGCCTAATCTTGTGAGCAGGGACACTTTGCTTAGTATATTCCACGCATTATCTCACTGAAATCTCAAAACAACCATACCCAGAAGGTAGGTCTATTTTAGAGTTTTGGAAATGGAGACTAGAGGTAACTGAGTCAGGATTTCATCCAAAGTCAGTCTGACTCTAAGACCTGTATTCTGTTCTTAATCATGGGATCAGACTACATCTATAGATAAGAACCAAAGACCCAGAGAAAGGAAAAATAACCCTGAAAACCTTCCATGGACATCATACTTTAAATTGCAGTCCCTGCTCCCCTCACCTTATTGGATGTGAGGTGGGTGGGAATGACCATGCCCAGTTCACTCACACTGTGAAAAGTGAAGCCACTGAGTCCCTCACTGCTAGGTTGCATGGCAAGTCAATTGTGGAGCTGGGACTCAGGACTGGACTTCTGAATTCAGATCTTCAGTGGTTGGTGCAGGTCCGCTATTACAACTTTGCTGCTCAGATGAGGTCCAGGGACAAACGTACTGGAATTGCCTGGAAGTCTGGGAGAAACACAGAGCCCCAGGCCCATCTCAGATCTACAGCCACGATCTGCATTTTAGCCCAGTGTCCAGGAGCGTCCCACCCACCCAGGTCTCAGTACGAGAAGCGCTCTCTGCCCAGATGCTTGAGTTTGAGTCCTTCCTCCACCTCCTGTCTTGGTGTAGGCCCTTGGGCAGGCATCATAGCTCTTTTCACTTTAGTTTTCCCAACTGGAGACTCAAATCATATAGGGCATGATACAGAAGAGCTTTAAATAATCGTTATTGACCATGTGTATATATTACTGAAGGCTGTCAAAACAGATGACCACAGACAGGGTAGTTTAAAACCACAGAAATTTGTTCTTTCACAGTCTGGAAGCCAGAAGTCCAATGTCAAGGCACTGGCAGGGGTGGTTTGCTTTGGTTGCTCTCAGAGGCTCCATTCTAGTCCTCTCTCCTTGATTCTACCAACTGCTGGAATCGATGACATTAGTTGGCTTCTGACAACTTAACTCCAGTCTCTGTCAGTGTCTTCACATGGCCCTTCCATATATCTCTGTGTGTCATATCTCCCCTTCCTTTCCCTCATAAGGATCCTAGTCCCTGGATTCAAGATCCATCTTAAATTCAAGATGAGATCATCTCAGGACCCTTAATTCAATGACATCTGCAAAGAACCTTGTTCCAAATCAGGTCACGTTCTGAAGTTCTGGGAAGATATGAATTGTGGGGGGATGTTACTCAATTCGCTGCAGCATGTTGTATATAGATTGAATGCAAACAAAAATCCCACTTGTTCCCCTCCCTGTACCCATGGCCCTGGCAATGTGACATCGCAATTCTTCCCATCAACAGGAAGAGCCTACCCCCCAAACCCTGCTGCACGTTGAATCTGGACAGCCCTTGTGACTTACTTTGACTATAGAAAGAGGTGGAAGTGATGGAGTTTCGATTCTGAACTTAAGCATCCAGTGTAGTTCTGCTCTCGCTCTCTTGGGTTGCTGCCTCCATGGTGACAACCAAGCCAAGTTGGCTGACTGGCAGATGAGCAGACACAGAGCAGAGAAGCACCAGCTAAAGTCAGCCGACCCGCCAGCCGACTGAGCCTAGCCAAGATCAGCAAGCAGGCTAGATCGGCAGAACCACTCGGCTGCCTCCCTGAATGTTATTACTGTCTGTGCTCCATTTCTGTGCTGATCTGCTCTGTAGCATCATTGCAGCAATTGATAGCTATTAGTGTTATAATATAAGTAAAATAGCAGAATAACTTGTTTCAGCCTAGTGGTTATAATCTCAGTAGATTACTCAAAATCTCCCTAGAATATAAATTCCACAAAAACAGTCTTTTTCTGTCTCATTTCCCCGCACCTCCTGCTCTTGGAATAATGTCTGGCACTTAGCGTACGTTCAGTAAGTGTTTGTTGGACGAGTTGGTGAAATCCAGGCTCTGCCTCTTAAGGGATTGGCCTCCCAGTCTCAGTCTCCTTATCTATTAAGTGGGAATGATACAGAGGACTTGGAGAGTTGACTTGAGTGTTAAATGGAGAGAAGAACACAATTTAGCTGATGGAGACAATTCATAATAAGGAGAAGGAAATATTTGTTAGAAGAGAGAAGTCTTAGTCTTACGGGGTCGTGAATTAGAGAATTAAAAAACATGAATATGTATATACATACATATATATGCAAATATTACTGCACATAAGTCCAGAAACGTCCTAGATGCACTGACATACCAGGCCCAAGTTAAGGACCCATAACTGAGTTTTTTGTTGTTGTTTTTTAAGGAATCGGGCAGGCAGGAATGAAGGTGAGTAGGCAAGCAGGCAAGGGAAGAGAAGAAGAAGCAGCATTTTTATTAATTTATCTTATTTATCTTATTTAGTTGTTCATCTTGGTTGTTTCCTCTGGCCAGGGGATGCGAACCTGAGTCTTTAAGATGTGTGTGGATTGTTCTCAGCCAAAAGGGGCAGACCTAACCACTACTCCATCATGTATTTTTTATTATTATGCTCACCATCAGGAGTACCAATACTTGACAGGAAGCTACTACTGCACAAGTTAATACTGAAAATGGATCTGCTCTCTTAGAAATTCCTTGGCCAATGAGCATGTCAGCCCACAGTCAGGCCTTCCTGGTCGGTCACCTGTAAGGATAGAGAACTCCCAGCCAGTGCAATGACCTTGGGTTTTGCTGACAAACAAAAACAATGACACAAAGCCTTTTGCACATGACCAGCAGAGATCCCCCAGTCTCCTTGGGTCACCTGCCCCACCTCCTGACGGTTCAGTAAAATCATTTTCATTTCCTCCAAGTCCCAGATCAGAACAATGTGATTCTGAGATGCAACTGCAAGCTCCTTCTTGCTACAGTGCCTTTTAATTAGTCATCAAAAGGCCCTGGAGAGCATCCTGCTCCCTTCTAATGGTGTGTTCCAGAAAATTACTGGCATCGGATTAAATTAAAAAAAGGTTGTTCAGCTGATTCGGTGGCATATTTCGGGGTGCTGGGACAGCATCTGGACAGCTGTGGCAGTATTGTTATTCACAAAACAAGGAGCGAATCTATGTCCTTTTGGAAGGTTATTGATGAGACTTGTTCTCATCAAATAGTTAGGAGAGGCTGAATAATCACGCCTGAAATGGAACATAAGGATTTTCCGATGGGAGAGAGAGGAAGAAGTTTCCAATAACAGTTGAGAATATACTATTCTAGGTTGAAGTCTGCTCCCCCCACCAAAGTTTTATGTTGAAGTATAAACACCCTTCCCATCCGATACCTCGGACTGTGACTGTGCTCAGAGATAAGGTCTTTAGAGAGCTAGTTAAGTTAGATGAGACGTTTAGAAGAGGAGATTAGGACACAGACATGCTCATGGAGGGAAGACGGTGAGGACATGAGAGGAAGGCGGCCATCTACAAACCAAGGGGAGGGACAGGCCTCAAAAGAACCCCACCCTGCCTGCACCTTCATCTCAGACTTCAGCCTCCAGAAGTGTGAGAAAATGACTTTCTGGGGTTTAAGCCACCCAGTCCGTGGTATTCTGCTACAGTAACATTTGCAAATGAAGGCTGGTGGTGTCTGCTGATGGATGCTTGGCATATATAGTTCATGAGGACTGAATCCTTTGTCACCTACATTTAATGGAGGGGAAGCAGACCAGAGGGGTTAGTTACTTGTTCAGGGTCTCACCAGCCAGCAAGTGGCAGGATCTGAACCCAGGTCCGTCTGACTCTGATTCCTGCCACCCATCGCCAGCCTGTATCCGACCAAAGAGAGGAGAAAAGGCAGTCATTGGCCTGCTGAATGTGGAAAGTTCCTTCCAACATAAACGGCCTATGATTTGGTATGCAGGAGAGGCTCAGACACAGTTTCAGTGAGCTCCAGTATCCCATCGTACTCTTGAAAGAGTATCAGCCTCGCTGAGGATCCTTTACGGAGAATGAGTGCGTCTATAAATCATGGAGCGCTGTTAGAGAAGGCGCCCGGTGCTCCTCCAGGAAGATTCAGAATCTGCACCTCCTCGCTGATGGCTCTCTGTTGCTTAGAGGCTGTTGAAATTGCTGAGCGGGGAATTCCAGGTGTGTTAGGATTCACCCCGCCCACCTCCTTCCATCAAGGTACAGCCGTAGCTGCTAAGTGCGACTAGGCAGAACCTCCCTACAGTTCCGTGCACACATCACACTCTTCCCTGCTCTGTGTCTTTGTTCAGAACATTCCTTCTGCCTAAGACATCCTTCCCACCTGTCCACCCGTGTCACCTATCAATGTCCCCTCTTTCAGGAAGCCTTCTTGAGCTCATCCGGAAGAGATAGGGGCTTCTTCCTCCTCCTCATTAGGACGCTCTTACACTTTTTCCAACTTGTATGTGATGGGGGCACTCCAAGGTGAGCTCTCAAGGAGTCACGCCTTCATCAAATTCCCTCCTTTCAGTTTGGGCAGAACCAGTGACTTGCTTCTGAGAGTATACAGTACAGGTAGGATGGCACTCCTATGACTGTGTTGTTAGAAAAGACTCCTTCTCAGCAGATTGAGAGAGAGTCCCTGGTTGACTTTGAAGAAGTCTGCTGTCATATGGCACCACTGTGAGTGGCTCCTAGGGACAAATGGCAGCCCCGGTCAATAGCCAGCAAAAAGGGGAGATTCTCAGTCACATTGGCACAAAAGGTGAACTCTGTTATCAGCTGAATGAGCTCAGAAGTAGATCCTTCCCTTGTCAAACCTTCAGATGAGAACACAGCCCTCCCAACACCTTGAGGGTAGCCTTGTGAGATATGAACAGAGGAGCCAGCCTGACTCCTGCCCCATGGGGATGGTGAGATCATAAATGTGAAGGCTTGAAGACTTAACGTCACTGAATTTGTAGTATTTGGTACAAAGCTCTCAAGAGTGAATACGCCATTACAGCCTATAGCCCACGATACTCTCCTACGTCACTCCTTACCTGTGGGTGCTGTTATCACAAGGACCAGAGTTCAACAATTTTAGTCCTCACACAGTGCCTGTGTCAATAGGCATTTGTTGAATGAATAAATGAACAGGCTCTTTAAGTTTCCACTAAACTAAAAAAGTCTCTCTGGAATGCCCTCGTGGCCTAGTGGTTTAGTGCTCCAGGCACAGTCCAAATATGTCCCATGGGCCCCTGTCAAGACTCAGGACCTGGAGTCACAACCAAGAACAACAACTAAATAAAATAAATAAAATGCTTCTTCCTCCTCTCGCCTCCTGCCTGCCTGCCTCCCTCCTCGCCTTCAATCCTGCCTGTACTTTTCCTTAAAAAAAAAAAAAATCTCCCAGTTCTAGGATGCTGAAACTCATTCACTGTTACATTTATAGAAGGTCAGTGAGAATATAAAATTTCCAAGGAATCAAGAAGACTGCAGAGAGCAAGCACGCTTCTGTAACAGTTATAGATTCTTTGATACAATTTGCCAAGCAGCTGGGCACACTGGGCCCAGTAAATGTAGTAATGTTGTCTGCTGAATGCCTTTGGAGATGGTCAAAGTTAAAGGCAAAATCACAAAACCTGCTGAAAGGCAGCAGGACCATTAGCTGCTATTAGAAACCCGGAGGCAAGGAGACATTAAGAGCCTCAAACTAGTCAGAGGAAGAGTCATCAGTCAGCCACAGAGGAAGGGACAGAATTCTAAATCTCAGTCTGCCCAGAAGCCCCAGTAAGTTCTTCCTGACTCCTCCCCTTCAACCTCCCTTCCCCCTGTCCTTCTCCTCATATAGCCATAATTCTATAAGCCATAACAATGCTAGAAAGCTTGAAGCTCAAGCTCTGCCTCCAAGCCCCTCTCTGTACAGGTGGGAAACTGGGGCACATAGGGAAAGACTTGGAAAGAGCAGTGCACAGACGGTCCCGAGAAAAGCATTCATGTTCAAATCCTCTGAAGTTAGAAATAAAACAAGATCAAAACCAAAAACTTCCTAGAAGATCGATTAAGAAACAAGGAAATTATACAGAAATCCAGGCACCCCACCTTAAAAAAGAAAAATTTTAAGGAGGTATTTAGTCAGAGACATTCTTACAGCAGCCCACAGCAGCTCTGGTTCTAGGTGCAGTGCTATGTGCTTCACGTATGTTATTGCCATCCAACTTCCAATCACTTCTTTTCTTTTTCAATATATTTTTATTGCAGTAATTATTCTACACATTAAAATAACCTCATATGGATAGGATCCCCATTCCTTGAATATGTCGACACCCTGCCCTCCACGAAATCACCGAGTGTTCTTCCCCACTGTCCAGTGGGCTCCGCCACCATTTGCCCCCGCCCGCCCCATTCCCTTTTGGCAACCTCAGTTCTGCTGCCAAGTGTGCAAGAGTTGGTTTTGTTTCGTCTACTTCTTTGTTTTGTCTCTTCACATTCTACCTATGAGTGAGGTCATCTGGTCTCTTTCTTCTTTTGATTTATGTCGCTTAGCATCATCCCTTCTAGATCCATCCATGTTGATTCAAATGACAGGGTTTCATCTCTCCTAAGGGCTGTGTAGTGTTCCATTGTGTATACACTACATCTTCATCCATTCATCTGATGTGGGGCACTTAGGTAGTTTCCAGTTCTTAGCTCTTGTGATAGGGCTGCAATAATCATGGGGATGCAGACATCTCTGCAGATGGGTGCTTTTATATCTTCTGGGTAAACACCCGGAAGTGGGATGGAGGGATCATACGAGATTTCCATCTTCAACTTTTTGAGGAATCTCCAAACTGTTACACCAATTTACACTCCCACCAACAGTCAATCACTTTTTTTATAGCTCTGTATAGAGCCTCTTCTTGTAAATGAAGAAACTGAGGCTCAGAGAGGTGACCTATGCAAGGTTCCATGACCAGGAATTAATTAACCCAGTTTATCTGCAGTACCAATCACTTTGCTGGACGCTGAAAGGGAGAGGAACTATGGCTCTGAGAGGGAGAAATCATCTGGAAGCCTTGCCTGGGACCCTCGCTGCCCTCAGAGCCGTTACTATATGACCCTCAGAGCCCATGAGATTCTGTCCAGTCACCATTTGCACATGTGATGGACACCACAGGAGAGCTCCGGACCAACAGCTCCAGGAGCATAGGAACCCACCTGGCCTTGTTCCTGCTGTGTCTCCAGAACACCGCCTGGCAGAATGAAGATGGCGCCAAGTCAAGTCTGAATGGCCGATGAACAGGCAGAGAAAAAGCATGAATGAGCGTCCCTGTTACCCACGCTGATGTGTGCACTGGAGGATGCTTGCTGGGAGCTGCTCTGAAGCCGCGTGGATTGCGGGGTGGGTGCCCCAGTGTAACCAATGTATCATCTCCCGATTAAAGAAGGTCTTCCAGACTTCTTAGCAATTGAATCACAATGCAGCATGCCTGAGAAGCGTGTTTCCTCTGCTTTGCTTCTTTCCGGTCCACAAATGGGCTCCCTGCAACTTACTATTGCAGTCGTTAGAGTTTGCTATTTCCCCCAAAGCTGTGTGAGAGACAGCGTTAATGCCATCTGTCTCACTGCAAGGTGCTCCCAGAGCGGCTGTAGGTTAGCATGGTGGGTGGTAGTGACACGGACTTTTGGAAACCACCTCCTAGCTCGCACACGCCATTTCCTCATCTATAAAGGGAGTAATAATATCTATTTCATTCGATTGTTGTGAGGGTTAAAAGAAAGGCTGCCTGTCAAGTACTGAGCCTTCAGCACTCAGTAAATTTTTTTTCAGTTTCTAATGAGAGAGCCTGGGGCATCTGGCCTTTGATTGCTCTATCTGTAACCAAATGTGGGAGAGGGAAGGAGATTAAGGATTCATTCAACAAATAATTATGTTGTGCCTACTATGTGCTCTAGAGGGGGCCGAGCACCAGACATGGGGAGAGAGACGTTCTGGTCCTCTTCATGATGATCTCCCACACAATGAGAACATTAACCAAGATGGTGGCAGACAGTGCGGGAGTGCCCAGTACGTGCCAGGCAGGGTGATAAGCACTCGTGCTGACATGAACGTAATCAATATTCATAATAACTCTTATAACACCACCCCGCTCCCATTTCTTGCCCAAGGTCATATACGTAGCACATCCCAGAGATGGGATTGCAACCTGGGTGTCATCAGTTCTATACTCTCACATCCTCCCAGCACAAATACCGCACGGTTCTCCGTTACTGTATGACAGACTTAGAGATGTTATCCCCAGCCAAGATAAATATCCATCTCTCTTCTTTCCCTGATGTTTTCTCTTTTTCTTGCCTCTCCTTTATCTCCCTGCACTTCCATCAATATTGTCTGCATTATCTACCAGTCGTAGAGGTGAATGCTTTTCTTTCCTCTGCTGTTATCACTCCCACTGACACTGCGGGGAGGACAGGCTGTGGCCCTGGTGCAGAAGTGATAACTCCGGTTGCTAACTTCCTTTCCTGAGGGATCCCAGGGCTGGCAAAGGCATCAGATAGCTTTGAGCTTCCTCCTCCTGTGTCCCAGCTGAGAGCCCTTGTGGCCCCAAATCCTCTCCGCTGCCATCTCTCAGATGATGTCTTCTTTATTAAAGCCAGTGCTCCTTTCTCTCCTCCGTAAAATGTCAGCTTATCACCCAGTCGTCATGAGGACTTGACTTATTTTGAGCCTCTGGCAGTTACAGTGCCAGCTTTCTGGAGAAAAGGTGGTCTTCATACCATTCCCATCTGGGATCTTTAGCATCTTTGAATCAAACCTTTGGGAGACTGCATAGCACTGTAACTGAGGAAAACCTCTGGTGTCACACTGCCTGGTTTTAAGTCCAGGCTCTTGCATAAGCGCCCTCTTGACTCTTGGGAACAGCTAGGTCCCTGTATCTCAGGGTCCTCTCTGTTTTACTAGGATGATGGCGATGATGGTGACAGTGTCGATATCTCTCTTTACAGAATAGTTGGGATGATTCAGTGAGTTAAAATGCAACTGCTTAAAACCGTGTCTGGCACTTCATAAACATCAGCCATGGTAATCTTTCTATCTGTCCCAGGGGCAATACATGCCAATTTAAATTAATCTCTATTGCCTTCTAAAGGTACATTCTAGTGGGTAGACTAGAGGGAAGGGGAGAAATTCCAAGTGACTATGCAAGAGAAAGGGGCTTTTTAGGATTGCTTTAAAAAGAAGAGAAAATGATCAACCACTTACTGATACTCTGTTGCAGCCTATTTCCCTCACTGCATACAATGCGTGCCTGCAGCTACCCTCTGGGGGGCAGGGAAGGCGTGGGAACCCCACTTTACAGATGACAGAGAATGCCATTTGCTATGGGTCGCCCAACTATAAAGAGAAAATCTGAGATGGGAATAATGTTTTTTCTGCCCAATACTCAGAGTACCAGTCAGTATGTTGCTCTTGGTTGAAACAAACACACAAGAAACAAGTAACAGACACAAATCCAATTCGACACAAAGCACAATGGAGCTGAATATAATTCTCTCTTCTCCCCTTTGTCTTTTCCAAGGCTCCAGAGCCTTCAAGTTTCCAGGAAGATCCTTAGAAGGGCATTGATTCTCCGGAGCTGGGGAACCAAGACGAAAGGAAGGGACTCCTGGGGCTGTCGCAGGAAAATACTACTTTCCTTCTGAAGAGGGCAGTGTGCAGTCAAGTCCAGTCTGCTCCTGTGCTCAGGCTTTCCTTCCAGGTCTTCAAGGCTAGAGGCAGTGCAGCTCTCAGGAGCTCAGGCATCTTGGGTTTCCAAGAGCTTATTTCTGAATGACAAACGCATCTTCAGACATGAAATAGGATTCTTGGGGGAGCAGAGTTACACACTGCCTCTCAACTGAGGGTACACAGTGGAAACTGATCCCAAGGTGGTTATGCAAGATGGATGGAAGAAACCCCAACGAGTTCTTTTTCCATGCTCTTGCACTTGTCTGCCCTCCCAAATCGGTCTCCATGAAATTAAACAATAGGACAGCATTCCAGATGGCCTCTAATGTTTGCAGAAGAAAGTGTTTCTTTTTCTGCTAAGAGGTGTAGGCAAGGCAGTTAATGCTGCCTAAAGCAAAATACCTTTTTGCACACATCCTTTGGACAGAAATGTTGGGAACCAGGATCTTAGCTCCTGGGATGCATTTATCAAGCCAATCACAGTAATTATAATTAGAACACAAACTAAGTAAAAGCTAAGCATGAAATATACTTGCAGAAAACCTGAACTGCATACAATTAAGCCCTGCTTGGTGACATTTTGAGACGTTCCATTAATGTATTTTAGAAGTAGAAAGATTAATTTTTTTCATAACTATCCTCAGCTAGTTGCATTAAACATTCCCAGGCAGTGCAGGAGGAAGGATACACATTATTAACTATAAACTCAGAGTTGTAAGACAGATATCCAAAGGTAGTTTCACTGGCTATTTAAAACACCTGTTCAAATACATTCATTAGCATTAATTTAAACCTATGTTTTAAGGAAGAGAAGAAGAGAATTGAAGATTGGGGTGGTGGGAGAGGGTGGGAATATAACTCCAATTCCTAACCTTAGTTTTTGGGAATGCATTAAACTGAGTAACTTCCCATCTTCCCGAAAAGAGAGTCCATGCTTCTTACAGGGTTTTCATCCAGGTTTCACCGATTTGATTGATAAAATCCTTACCATTTTCCTCTCCCCTAAACCTGGGCTCTCTCAGTCACTACAACACTTCTCATTCTAGTTTTCAACTTTGCCTATATAGTCATTCCTCCCTGCTAGACTGTGACCTTGAGGTTAGAGATTTTGTTTTAATCGTGGTCTTCAGCACATGAATGAGCACAGAAGAGGTGCTGGAAAATGTTGAATGAAGAGTGACCAAATAAGTGACTGCATGCATGGACACATGCTTCCTCCTCCTGGGTCCCGATCCAATCCATTCTTTCAGGTGACACCCCATTTCTCCCTCTCGCAGACAGAAGTCAGATGAGTCTGCAGTGGCACTTCCAAAACATTTTAAAGGAAACTAGAGCTGAAGAGAAGTAATTCAGGGGAAAGGGATGTGTGCAAGATATGTGGGGGGAGGAATGACCACCAAGTTCCCTAGAGAGCCACCAGTGGAAAAAAGCACAGGGCTTTTACTTAGATTGTATTTGGGGAAGCTCAGTGGGGGATGAGAGGCTCTAAGTCACACGCTGGAGAATCTTCCCGTTTTGTCTTGGCATGGGATGACATACGAGACTTATTTCAACCAGATGGCTTCATATATATATACATATATATATACATATATATGTATATATATATGTATGTATATGTATATGCATATCTTTGTATCTATACTTTTTAATGTTTAATTTTGAGTCCATCGTAGAGGCACACGCAGTTGTTAAGAAGTGAAACATAGACGGTCCACGTACCCTTCACCCAGTTTCCCCCATGTTGACAAGATCAAAACCACGTCAATGACCCTGACACAGTCCACTCACCTTTTCCACCTTATGCAGATTTTAAGTTTCATGGGCACGTGTGCGCGCATATGGTGTATACTTGAAATTTCCGAAAATGGCATTCCTGCCTCCTGCAGAGGAGGCAGGGGCCCTTCTGCTCTGTCCTTGCACAGGAATTGGCTCCCACAGCCACCAGCATATGCGTGTGTGTGTGTGTGTGTGTGTGTGTGTTGTGTGTGTGTGTTTGCACACAGTAGATGCCCAGCAATCGTCCACAGAAACAGTTGAATTTGTACATCAGTGCGTGCAAGTGGTTAGCACAACGTTTTTCAAGTGGAGAACCGAATCTGAAAAGCATTCAGTATTTGAGAGGCAAAAAGTTGGCTATTTCCCCCACAATTGTGAATTGACTAGAGAGCTAACTGCTCCGGAGCGATCTGGAGACACACGCCCCGACTGCAGAAGAGCACAGGC